>JAJUPC010000331.1:0-406238 GCA_023614405.1 Avena insularis
ATGGTGATCTGAGGATACCCAAGGCAGTTTATCATGTGATAGAGATTAGAATTGGGAAGCAGAGTTCGTGCGACGGCAGGTTAAACTGGATCGTATAGGTGGAACGATTAGTCGGGGTCGCCGGGTCCGCATGTTTTGGACCCGGATCATGGAAGAGCCGGTACATTCTAACTTCCGGTTCCCGAAGGCACAAAGATGTAGCCCGGTAGTACTAAGGCGGAAAGATTGGTTTGATAAACTATGCCTTTCTGGCGGTGAAGATTGCTACAAGCAACTGCGATGGGCTGTGAGATCGTACCCGAGATGTTGGAGGGGCCAGCAAGGGTTTAAACAATTCTTGTTACGCCCGGAAGTATTATTAATTATTGGATACGATTTTGAAATGTTTATCAACAATTTCTCAGGAAATGCGTGCTCGGAAGGCCAAATAGGCCCGCAGACCCTAGCTATGTGTAGCGAGACCCGAGCAAAGACGGATTGAATTTTACAGGCCCAGGAATTTTTAACTTAATGGTGTACCGTGAGAAACTCAATAATGAGGGTGTGATACAAGTGGCCGAGCCATATAGCATGTAGTTTTGCCTTGAGAGATACTGAGTATCTGCTTGACGAGTATGGCGAGAAGAGATTGCAAAGGAAAATACCAACCACTTTGTGAGAGATAATGATCCAGGATTGCTGATTCATATGCTTTGGTGATCAGAGCTCAGCGAGGCTCGTGTCCAAAAGCAGTCGAATAGAGAATACTGCTCGAGAGAGATGGGGCTAGGATCATCGGAGGAATGATTACAAGAGGTAAAAGAAGAGATGGCGAGACCCGGATCACGATGCGATTACTTATACAAGTTGCATTTGTGAATCAAGATCAGCCCAGGAGCGAAGGGCAATCAACGCCCGAAAGCGGAGGCAACAATGGACGCAAGGAATGATGGCAAGAAAACTTGGACACCGGAAGCTGAAGAAAGCAGTGTGGCAAGAAAGAAGGACCGTCCAGGATTTACACTTATAGTCGATGTTGGATCGTGAAGTAGTATAAAAGTCTTCACCGCGTCGAATCCAGGCAACCCGGTGGTCATACATACAAGGCAATGTAAGGTTGATGCGTAGATAGAACAAATTGGCTCGAGAATGCTCGGGCACGGAAGAATGATCAACCTCGGCCGGGAGGTACCCAGCTGACAATTGCTCTCTGAGCAAACCGCAACAGCTAATGTTGCCTCCCCTCCATAGGGGTATGATAACCATGAGAGGCAGGATGCGATTGCATCAAGTAGAAAAAACCAACATCGATTGGGATGATACCCAGAAATGAGGGAGGAATGAGTACCGGAGGAGCATCATGAGTTCTTGTGTGTTTACCAGCGACTGCTGAAACCATTAGTTAGAGCTTATAGCGCACCGACACATGGAGGTCGATGCGGTAATGCCAGCGGTGACAAGGTATACCTTGAGTCGGACCAAGAAATTACCTGGAACATCAAAAGATCATCCCAAGCTATATCTGGAGTCCTGGTTGGTATGTCGTTAGTGCCGATAGATGAAACCCATTCATTGGGCCTAACTTTTATCAATGTGAGGGTTCTCAAAGATGCTTGATCGACAATGGCGATAGCATTAACATCATGTATCACCCGGATACAATCGCTTAAGTTGGGTATCTCGAAGAACATACTCCAAGCTACAAGGACAACTTTCCATGGCGTATTGTGCGAGCATCTCTTAATGAACCAATAGGCAGGTGTAGGAGTTGGTATTATTACGGCACAAGATAACGCCGAGCGGGGAGAATTTGGGTTCAGTGGTGAACTTAGAAAGTGTGTATCACGCATTAGTCGGAAGACCAGCATTGAACAAGTTCATGGCTTATTTGTCACCATCGGTTATGAAAGATGAAGTTGCAGGGCCAAGCGGGTGATTACCAGCTGCGGAGAATTTCCAGCGTTCCATAAGTGTGCGTCGGCGATTCTAACCTATGAGTCACCATTGATTGCAAGAAAAGAAAAATCCGGAGAGTGGCGGCATTGGCTCGATCCGTATAGCGGTATGTCTGGGCGAGTAACCCGCATGGCGGTGTCTCATTCCAAACCACAAAAGATACCAAAAGTGCGTTGATGATATGTTCCCGAGTGCCTTTAACAATTGGTCTTAGGTTAGATGATAAATAGGAAAGCGAGCTCGTCAACTTCCTCCGTGAGAATCGGGATATTTTTGCTTGGTCCACAGGACTTGCAAGGTGTTCGAGGAGTTGGCGAGCACTCTTTAACGTGAGACTGGAGCAAGGCGGTGAAGCAACCTCTCCGCGCTTCGCCGAAAGATAGGGAAAGTCATTGGAGCGAGATAGCTTCGGTTACTAGCAGCGAGATTTATCATGGAAGTACTTTACGGATTGGCTATCTGTCCGGTGCTGATGGAGAAGAAGAAGGATGATCCGAACATGGCGATGGTTTTGGCATGTGTATCGATTACATGAACCTGAACAAGGCGTGTAGAAAGATCCATTTCCCAGCCGAGATAGATCAAGTCATAGACTATTTGCTGAATGTGGCTTTATTGTCATTCATTGATGCGCCAATACGGTTTCCACGGATACCTCTGAATCCGGATGATAAAATAAATATCGCATTTATCACCTCGTATGGGTCTTATTACTATCGCACCATGTCGTTTGGTTCGTGTCTGAGAGGCGTGATGTACCAAAGATGTATGCGATGTTTGCCGCGACCAATAGGTCAAAATGTACAGAATGTGTATGTGGATGATGTGGTTATCAAGACCAAGGAAAGCAAAATGCTCCTTAGCGATGTCGAGCCGAACATTCTCGAACTTAAGAAGGTTCCAGATGAAGCTTAACGGAAAATGTACCTTCGGTGTCGGCTGGAAAATTACTCCGATTTCTGTATCCGACCAAGGTATCGAATTAATCAACAAGATCCGGGCCATTGGCGAATGGAACTACCGAAGTGTCTTAACGATGTCCATAAGTTCACTGGTTGCAGCATCGTTAAATCGGACACAATATGTCGGTTGGGAGAAAAGGCATTGCCTCTCTACCAACTCATGAAAAAATCGGATAAGGTTAGTTTGGACGCTTATGAGCCAATGAACCTTCTTACAGAAGATGTTAGCCACCACTTTTGGGTGTTAGCCTCTCCACTATCAAAGGAGCCGATGTTGCTCTACATAGCCGCAACCAACCGAGTTGTAAGTGTGAGTGATTGTGGTAGAAAAGGCGAGAAGAAATGAAATCGGTGCAAAGGCGATGTGATATCTGAGCAGGTATTATCTGCCTCAAAGCAGAATTACCCACACTATCAAAAAGGTGGCCTACGGTGTCTATATGGCAACTAAGAAGTTGAAGCATTACTTTGAGGGCACCCCATCAAAGTAATATGTGAAAGCTCCATATAGAGATAATGAGTAACAAGGATGCGAGTGGTAGGATTGCGAAATGGGCAATTGAACTAGCTCCTATGCCACAATATGATAGAAGAGAAGCAATCAAGTCTCGGGGTGGCCGTGGACTGGGCAGAGGTACAATCTGAACCACCGCTACGGAATCCGAACTCTTGGAGGATGCACTTTGTGGTCAAAAACAAAAACCAGGCTAGGTGGGAGTTGTACTTACCTCGCCAAGAAGGACCAGCTGAAATATGTTGCAGATCCATTTTAAGCGACGTCGAACAATGTCGCTGAATATGAAACACTTGTGCATGGGCTCAAAGTGGCAAAAGAAATTGGGATCGTCGGATCCAATGCTTTGGCGTCTCGGTTGGTAGTTGACAAGTGTCGAGGATGTGGGGCGCTCTTGATCCAAACATGGCATTATCTGATTCCATGTGCGAAAATATCTGATTATTTAGAGGGATGTGAATTTCGTCATGTACCGGGTGGAAAATGAGGCTGCCGGCATGCTATCGGCTTCGGATCAACGACAAGAAATTCACCGGGTGTAGCTAGAGCACCTCAGAAAACCATCTATCGGACCGTCCCAGAAACCGACTCAATCGTCCGGAGGATCTGAGAATCGGGCTGTGCCCATGGGCGTTGACATGGGAGGTGGTCGCTTGAAACCAGGGGACTGCCTCGGCAAACCCGGGCACTCGGCCGGGCTGGGGCCTCGCGGGGACGGGTATTCAACATGTCGGTTGAAGATTATGCGGTGGATCGAGATGGAAGTTGATGAGGATGTGTTCCATGCGAGCAATACCAGCTTGGGCACGCCTATATTTCAATTCACGAAAGATGGAGCGTTACCCAATGAGGAGGTGCTATCTAGGCAAACTTCGGAGGAGAGCAAAGGCATACACAATCATCAATTCGAACTATACAAAGGGTGTGACCAATGTCCTCCAGCGTCGTTGACCGGAAGAAGGGCTTGACATCCTTGAGATATACATCAAGAGTGCGGGCATCATGCCTCGTCCCGAACCTTGGTGGCTTAACTTTCGGCATGGATTCTCTTGGCCAAGTGCCTTAGAACAAGCGAAGATACGGTGAGAAAATGCAATGGTTGTGGTATGCTACTAAGAAACATATGCCTATATCGGAACTTAAGACCATACCAATCACATGGCCATTTGCGTTATGGTGTTTGGATATGGTTGGCCAGTTCAAACCGGCAGGGGAATATGACTCACATTTTGGTCATGGTGGATAAGTTTACAAAATGGATTGAAGTGAAGCCAATAAGAAGTGTGATAGACTCTGACCGTGACATTTCTCAAAGACATCATCTTGAGATACGGTTATCCTCCAGTATCATAACTGATAATGGCACAAATTTTGCTAAAGGGCATTTCAGCGATTTTATCGGGATAAGAAGATCCATTTGGATGTTGCCTGGTAGCTCATCCGCATCGAACGGACAAGTGGAAAGATCCAACGGATTAATCTTGTCCAGGATAAAACCTGACTCATTGGTAGGCTACAAAAATCGTGAGGTGCTTTGGATGAAGAACTACCGGTGCGTGGAGTTAGAACAACTCCGAATCAATCAGCAATTTATCGCCATTTTTACGGTATATGGGGTAGAAATTTGTATTACCGACCGGCATAGAGCATGATTAGCCTGGGTCACCCAATACCTGAAGCCGATGTGCGAAGCTGGCAAAATGATGTTGATCTGCTAGAAGAAGCGAGAGAATTGGCATTGTCCGGATCCGCCATATATGACAAAATCTCGGCGCTATCATAGCGGGAAAGTAAGCCCTGAGTTTTCAGGGAAGGCGTCTGGTGCTCGGTTGGTACAACATCTTCTTTGGCATGCATAAGTTATCCCCCATGGGAAGGGCCATTCATTGTGAGCAAAACCACAATGATTCTTATTATCTTATCGATGCAAAGCCATAGGAAAAGAACAAAGGCGGACGGGTCGGCGAGGAATCTAGCGTTCATGGAATGTAGCTCTACTTGATCCTTTCTACACTTAGCGAGAAGTGTATGTATGCACGAGTCTTCTTATATGTCGGTATGTATCTTGGCAATGAAGCTTATCAATGAAATGTTGGCACCTAGAAGCGATAACTTCGGGGCCCTTATAATATTGTTGTCTTTTATTATTTATCGTCTGGAGTAAAGTTGTTCTACTTAACTTCCGGATTAGTAGTGTGTGAGCACCAAAACCCAACTCTTGACTTAACTTTGTCCAGCAAGAATTGGCTTAAGTGGCAAACAAGAGAACAAGTTTGGAATTCGTAGCACCAAAACGACTAAGAAAGAACTTAATCAGCCGATGTTTGTTTTCGGACTAACCTTATTTACATTCAAATTATTATCTTTGAGTTATTTTGATTTGAGCCCTAAAGTTTCGATCTTATTAAAACAATTTTTGAAGCTTCAGTTCATAAGTCTAAAGCCGAATCAAGGTAGACACAAACCAAGCGGAAGATTGGGCGAAAAAGAAAATGAAACTTCGGGGCTACGCCCAAGTTGATCCGCATAAAAACTTAGTAGCAAAATATCACATGTGTCTTGGATACAATTCCACCCGACATCTGGGGATCGATAAATTTAAAGTGTTTTCACTCAAGGAGGCGATGGGAGGAGGAAGTTGGGGTCATCTTAGTCTTCAATGTCGGAGGCATCGCCCTCTTCATCCTCATCAAAACCGTCTTCAACATTCTCGGCATTTTTCGTCACCGGTGACTTCCAGGCTCGGACCCTCATCCATTCATGAATGGGAGCATATTGATGAGGCTATGGGCGCAACTGGCGCAAACTACCCCGGTCATTGGTCCATTTGGATCCGGTCTTGTGATAGGAGGTTGAGTCGATCTTCTCGTACCACATGGTATGTGGTGAAGAATGGTCTCGATTCGACGCGTCAGCGGACTCCTCAAAAGATCGTGTCTTGATTTCCATCAACTTTTCAGCAAAATGCGGTTCTCTCAGTGTCTTGCCTTGGCGAGCGTGTTGAAGATTAGGATTTTAGCGTCAAGAGATCCTTGCCATACTTCTTGATAATTTCCATGAAGATGTGGTGACCAGCGGGTCCTCCATGTCATAGGAATGTCTTCACCGTCGAGAAGCAGGAGTACCTATCTCGTGAAATTATGCAATGGCGCTTCATGATGGCGGTGCCTTGAAATTGCTTGAAAGCGAGATAAGAAGTAAGTAAAGAAAAGACATGTGGTAACTTTGGAGAAATATGCGGATGAGGAAAGGAACTTCGTAAAATGTGGCATCGATCCGGGTTAATTCCTTAATACGATCATCGCGTCTTTTCTTGAGTTACCGCGAGTTCGGCGTTCACAAACTCAAGCAGCGTCGGCCTCTGAAGTTCTCGGTCCTTGGCAATTTGGAGATTGAGGCGCTCGTGCTCTTCAGTATAGTCCTGGCCAGCCTTTTCAAGCTCGGATTGGTGCTTTGCTTTCAGCTTCTTCATTTCTTCCTTTAGCTTGGCAATCTCGTCATCCTTGGTTTAGAGGGCAAGCTCATAAATCTTCTTTTGAGCTCGACTGATGCTTCCCTCTTGTTAGAAAATGCAGCATCATATCGAGCACGGGCACACTATCTTCCGGTGATCTTGAAATAGTTTTGTTAACCGGCAAAGCCGGTATGAATGTTTACCGAGCCAGGATAAAGGAGATAGAAAGCGAGCAAGGTCGCAAAAGTAACACCCTTAATCTGATCCAGATTCTTCCTCATAAGCTTGTTCTCAGCCTCTACCCTAGCGAAAACCGAATGATGGATTGGTTCGAGAAGAGATGAAGGAAAAAGAAAAATGTGAAGAAGAGAACTTACCCTTTTCTGTGCTCGGTGAGATGTGTATTATGCTTTGACAGAATTTTGTGAGTGTCGAGGAGGCCTGAAACTCGGCGCTCTGGCGGTTGAGTAGTCACTGAAAAGAGTACAAAATATAGCTAAGCCTTGTGCATATTCAAGTGTACAAGATCCGGGCCAAGTGGAACTTAACAGCTCTAGGTGTGCATATTTGAAGTGTACAAGATCAAGACCTAGCGGAACTTAACCGGATCTAGGTGTGTGCATATTGAAGTGTATAAGATCCGGGCCATGTGGAACTTAACGGCTCTAGGTGTGTGCATATTGAAGTGTGTACAAGATCCGAGCCAAGCGGAACTTAACCCGGCTCTAGGTGTGTCCATATTGAAGTGTACAAGATCAGGGCCAAGTGGAACTTAACACGGCTCTAGGTGTGTGCATATTGAAGTGTACAAGATCGAGCCAAGTGGAACAACTTGACTCTAGGTGTGTGCATATTCAAAGTGTACAAGATCACAGCCAGTGGAACTTAACCCGGCTCTAGGTGTGTGCATATTGAAGTGTACAAGATCCGGGCCAAGTGGAACTTAACTTTGGCTCTAGGTGTGTGCATATTCGAAGTGTACAAGATCGGGCCAAGTGGAGCTTAACTTGGCTCTAGGTGTGTGCATATTTGAAATTGTCAGGAGCTACGTTAGTTTTCTTAGGAGCATCCGGCGAGTAACAAGTTACTCCCGAGGCTCGGGGACTAATGGTTATACCACTAATATATACAACATGCTAAGGAAAAGGTGAAATGGCATTACCTCCATCATCCAGGCAGCGAGGTTAATTGCCTTAGAGGCATGTTCATTTAAGCGGAAAACTTCGCGGGACCGAACTTCTCCGGAGATCGTTGTTGTAAGCGAACTCCGCCTTATTCGATTGTTCATGAACTTCGATCAAGGTCGGAGGATATCGTTCCATGGCGAGCATGTGGGGCGCCACCAAGCCCTTGGCATGTGCTTCCCTCCTCTCAACCTGAGCAAGGGCGGGCTGGTGTGCGAACAAGTTCTTTGCCATTATTTGGCTCGGCGGGCGTCCTTAGTCTTGGAGGCTTCTTAAACCATGGGCCTTGAAGTCGCTGTCCGGACTCGGCAGAACTCTTGCCACAGTGGCGTCGGGGCCTTTTGCCTTTGAAATTGCTGAGAGGAGGAAGTGGTTGCAGCAGATTTACCCTTAGGGCTGCTGGGTACTTTCGCCGGGCGAAGACTCGGACAAAGGCGAAGGGGCTTAGCGTTGTTGCTTTGGCCCTGGCGCTTGGTTAGTGTTAGTCTTGGTCTTGGTCTTGTTTTCTTCTTGAATCTTGAAGTAGACTCGGTGGTAGCTGGTTGCGGCGGAGCCGAAGTGGTGGATGTCGTTGCCTCGGCTGGGCCAGTCTCCCCTGCTCCAAGGTTGCCCCCCTCTTGCCGAGGTGGGCTGGAACCCGGAGCAGCCGCTGAACCCTCCGGAATAGGGCTCAACAGGCATGAATCATCGCCACGAGGGGGAGAAGGGCTGAGAGCGGCGAAGCTATGCTAGATCCACTCTGGGGGACGTCCACCGTGGCCCTGCCGAATCAAACAGTGTTAGATGAGAAACTATAACAATGCAAGAGTAAGTAAATGGCAGAGGGAAAAAGAGACTTACATCGGTCGAGGCTCCTTGGGCTTAGAGCCCTTCGTGCTAGGGCCTTGGTTGCGAGTTTGAAGCGATCTTATCCCGGACTTCTTTCGCCTCTTGGCTGGCTGAGAAGGTCAGGAGGATGAAGTGGATCTTGACTTCCCTTTTCTTCTTGGTAGCGCAGCGAGCAGGATCACCCACGCCAAGGGAGGGTCCTCATGGATCTGCCCACGGGTTTAGCGATGCGGAAAAAGCATAAGAAAGGGGACAACGTCAAATGCTTCCATCACCTCAACATCCGAGTCATCTTCATCGTCGGTCCAATCTCTAATAGAAGAGTTTATCGGTGGGTAAACGCTTGTTCGCGTCGGCCATTGGGAGGAACATCTCTGGTCCGGTTCTTCCTCGTCCAGCTATCCGTCGGCGCACATTTGAGGTGGGATTGGTGCCATCCTCGATAGTTCTTGAAGGAATTGCTAAGGGAAAAAAAGACAATGAGTTAAAAATACAACGACAAACATAAGATTTAATTGGAGAAAACTTGTACGAAGCTTACCACGGGAGGAAGCCTATCCGGCAATAGTGCTCAATTCCCCACATCCACTTTCGGAGGAGAAGTTCTTGTGGGTGGTGAAGAGGGCCTTGACCGGCGATAGATTTACATGTTGCTCATTTCGAAAGATGAGGTCCGGTTGGGGTCGGACTGACTCATGTCTTTTACTTTGTGAGTGCGTTTACAGAGGAGATCTGGTTGTGGGCGAATGTGATCATGGCGTCCTTGTTGCATAACGAGCTCCTTGACTCCATGAACCTTTGTTGACCTTGTTGGCCAACACTATGGGTTTCTTGAGGACAACGTCCACAACTCCGAGTTAGGAGGACCCGGAGCATAGAAGCGAAAGCGGATCAGGTCTTCGGTGCCATCGTTCGAACATAAAGAAGGTCAGGGCCCATCCTTTGCGGGAGTCCGGTAACCGGGGAAAACGGAGAGCCTCAGGGGTGAAATGGACGTGGCCAGCCGATGTAAGCTGCTTGTCCTCCGGGTCAAGCTGGATATTGAATTACATTGGCGAAGGCGGCGGATCCATATCTCCTTTGCGGGCCATAATCTGGCGTAGCCTTCGATCATGGAGGCGAAAGCATAGAGAGACGTGATAGCGTTGGCAGGAAGGTGGTGCGGCTGGAGTTCATAGGTGTTCAATCAATCATGGAAAAAGTCGCTAACTGGTAAAGACCCCAGCTGGAAATCGGCAGAAGACCACATACTCACGGATTGGGTGAGGGGCAAGATCGGTGGGCGAGCGTCGGTGGCCTTGCTTGAGGATGCGTCTGGTGCGGTAGGCCAGTCCAGGTCATCCTGGCAGACCCAAGATCCAGCCCACACACCACGGTCCGCCGTCGCGGCGTCCTCCTCCATCTCCTGCTCAGCGACGACAAGCTCCTCTTCCGTCATCTCAAGTTCGCTGCCCTCGCTGGCGCTAGCGGCGGTGGGGGGCAGCGGCCCTAGGAATCGGCGACCCGTGGCGGAGGAATGCGGCGGCGGCGACAGCGGTCGTGTGGAAGCGGTCTGGCGGCGCTGCTAATCCGTGAGCAGCGGTGGTGGCGGCGCTATCACGGAGAAGATGAAGAAGAAGAACTAGGCGGAAGGCGCGAAGTGGGAAAAACCCAAAGGCGCACCTCCCTATTTAACCGCTCCATCGAGGAGGAAGTGGAATCGCGTTATGCGGATATGCCACATGGTGTTTCCGTGTATAAACCAGATGGACCAATCAGTGAAGAGCCACACGGAAGACCACAAGGTGTAGCAGATTCCATGATGTGACGCATTGATGCAGTTAATGAGGAGGCAGGCCAGACGTGACGTGCGCTACAGTGATAACTGACAATTACTGCAGCGGTTACTATGGCTGGCCCTTAAAATGAGGCAACCTAATGATTAGCTTCCACGTGGGAAAGCGTACGAGAGACGGAAAGATAACCCGGATGAGATTATGGTAACCCGGCCAGCAAGTGAAAACTTGAAATGTGCCAAGGGAAAGTAAACCCATGAGATCCGAGATGAAGTAACTCAAAGAAGGGCACAAAGCTGGTGAAATTGAACTCTTGTGGCCTTAGTGGCTAAAGCTGACTAAGACGCACCAACCGGGGACTAATGTTGGGGGATACCCGGGTAGAATCACGCCGGGGTATAAAGGCTGAGTTAGCCGAGTGCAAGGTCAAGCGTGTCTTGGCGAGTTACCTCAAGGTAGGCTAAATCTCGGGTAACCGGACAGGGGATGTCCACCTAGCAGGTCTCATCAGCAATCCGTGGCCAGAATAGATGAATCTAACTTGTATGCAAGAACAGGTGTGGGATAAACTACGATCAAGTCATAGCAAACTTCTAGGAGAAGGAAGGAATCTCGTTGGTCAAAAGTAGTCCCGTCGCACATCATGAGCGAAGCGCCAGGACCACGGCGTGGCGGCAGAGGTGTCGGCGCCGATGTTGGGTGTGATGGCGCCTTGAGGCTCACGTAGCCTCTGCATGCATAACGAGGGAAAAGCAACCCGGTCGACTTACTATTTTGGGAGGAGGCATATTCTGCAATATGCCTCCACGTATCTCTAAGTGGAGACCTAGCCACTCCTATATAAGGGGCTAGGGCCTCTATAGAAGAGTTGGTCTCATTTGGATGAATTCTTGTATTGTTCTCGATAGGCTACTTTTACTTGGTTCCTGAGGGCTAGCTAGCAGGGAGAGTAAGAGAGTACCTTCTTCCTCCTCTCTCCAAAACAGCTCGAGGAGAACTTGTAATCTGTGAAGTGAATCGAATACAAACCTTACGTGTGGGAATCACCTAACTATCTCTCTGGATTCCCCTAGTGCTGTGGTCCCCACCTTTAGCCTATCCATGGCATCTGTAGTGACAACACCACGACACATGCAATGACTACGGTTGTTGTTAGTAAAAACACACATGCAATGACTCTGGTTGTTGTTAGTAAGCGAACACATGCAATAACACTGGTTGTTGTTACTAAAAGACCACAGATGCAATGACAGGGGATCATGTGTGGTCTCTGAAGAGAACACACATTTCAATGAGTCTAGTTGTTGTTAGTAAAAAGAACACACATGCAATGACACTGGTGGATCCATGTGTGGTCTCTGAAGAGAACACACATGCAATGACACTGCTGGATCCATATGTGGTATGTGAAAAGAACACATATGCAATGACACTGGTGGATCCATGTGTGGTCTCTGCGGAGAACACACATTTCAATGACACTGGTGGATCCATATGTGGTATGTGAAAAGAACACACATGCAATGACTCCAGGTTTTGTTAGTAAAAAGAACACACATGCAATGACACTGGTGGATGCATGTGTGGTCTCTGAAGATAACACACATGCAATGACTCCAGCTGTGGTTAATGAGAAGAACACATTTTAATGACCTTTGGTGGATCCATATGTGGTATATGAAGAGAACACACATGCAATGACACTGGTGGATCCATATGTGGTATGTGAAAAGAGCACATATGCAATGACACCAGTTGTTGTTAGTAAAAAGAGCACATATGCAATGACACTGGTGGATCGATGTGTGGTCTCTAAAGAGAACACACATTTCAATGACACTAGTGGATCCATATGTGGTATGTGAAAAGAATACACATGCAATGAATCCAGATATTGTTAGTAAAAAGAACGCACATGCAATGACACTGGTGGATCCATGTGTGGTCTCTGAAGAGAACACACATGCAATGACTCCAGCTGTGGTTAATGAGAAGAACACACATTTCAATGACAGTGGTGGATCCATATGTGGTATGTCAAAAGAATAGTCATGAAATGACTCTAGTTGTTGTTAGTAAAAAGAGCACACATGCAATGACAATAGTGGATCCATGTGTGGTCTCAGAAAAGAACACACATGCAATGACACTGGTGAATCCATATGTGGTATGTAAAAACAACACACATGAAATGACTCTAGTTGTTGTTAGTAAAAAGAACAAACATGCAATGACTCCAGTTGTTGTTAGTAAAAAGAACACACATGCAATGACACTGGTGGATCCATGTGTGGTCTCTAAAGATAACACACATGCAATGACTCCAGCTGTGGTTAATGTGAAGAACAGACATTTCAATGACACTGGTGGATCCATTTGTGGTATGTGAAAGAAGAGTCATGAAATGCCTCCAATTGTTGTTATTAAAAAGAGCACACATGCAATGACACTGGTTGATTCAAGAGAATACACATGCAATGACTCTAACTGTGGTTCATGAGAAGAACACACATTTCAATCACACTGGTGGATCCATATGTGGTATGTGAAAAGAATAGTCATGAAATAACTCCAGTTGTTGTAGTAAAAAGAACGCACATGCAATGACACTGGTTGATCCATGTGTGGTCTCTGAAGAGAACACACATGTAATGACACTGGTGGATCCATATGTGGTATGTGAAAGGAACACACATGAAATGACTCTAGTTGTTGTTTTTAAAAAGAATACACATGCAATGACACTGGTGGATCCATGTGTGGTATCTGAAGAGAACACACATTTCAATGACTCCAGCTGTTGTTAGTAAAAAGAACACACATGCAATGATACTGCTGGATCTATGTGTGGTCTCTGAAGAGAACACACATGCAATGATACTGGTGGATCCATATGTGGTATGTGAAAAGAACACAAATGCAATGACACTGGTGGATCCATATGTGGTCTCTGAAGAGAACACACATTTCAATGACACTGGTGGATCCATAGGTGGTATGTGAAAAGAACACACATGCAATGATTCCATTTGTTGTTAGTAAAAAGAACACACATGCAATGACACTGGTGGATCCATGTGTGATCTCTGAAGATAACACACATGCAATGACTCCAGCTGTGGTTAATGAGAAGAACACACATTTCAATGACATTGGTGGATCCATATGTGGTATGTGAAAAGAACACACATGCAATGACACTGGTGGATCCATATGTGGTATGTAAAAAGAGCACACATGCGATGACACCAGTTGTTGTTAGTAAAAAGAGCAAATATGCAATAACACTGGTGGATCCATGTGTGGTCTCTAAAGAGAACACACATTTCACTACTGCAGAATAGGCTATCAATGACAGGCTCAAATGGGCCATTAGTGACAGGCAAAGCGTCTGTCATTGATAACTAGTCACTGGTATGAGGTTACTAGTGATGAGAAGTGCTGTCACTAATAACGTGTACTAGTGACAGACATTTTAGCATGCCCGTCACTAGTATGTGTATACTAGTGACAGGCATAAGAGATGCATACCACTGGTTGCGATCGAAGACCACAACCCTATGGGACCTTATAGTGATAGGCCTACTATTCTGCCTGTCACTTGTTTAATTTTGGTAATAAAAAAATTAAATGTGTTTTCCAAGGAAATTCAAGATATAGCATGATAAAATAGTTAAAAATGCATTTTCCAAAACATTTTAGATAGCACAATAAGATGTCGTACCAGTGATACATGCACGTAGCTGAATATGACATAATATTTGCACAAATGAGAACCCAACAAGACATAAGACACCCCAT
Organism: Avena insularis; assembly: GCA_023614405.1. NCBI lineage: Eukaryota > Viridiplantae > Streptophyta > Magnoliopsida > Poales > Poaceae > Avena > Avena insularis. The sequence continues at coordinate 14,454 of JAJUPC010000331.1, forward strand.
CTGATAAATCACCCTTTTTAAACTGTCTAAATTACCCAGTTAGAAAGAAGACTCATCACAAGATGTTGCAACATTTCACTTTAGACAACATACATGGCAACCATATGGCAAACACTATTGTCTCATGAAAGCAAAAAAAAGTTTATAACACACAATGGGTAAAGAACAATACGGGTGTCTAACGGCGGTGCCCAAAGTTTTTGCGAAGTTGATAAACACGATAGGTGAGCACAAAAATTGATCTTCCCGTGTAAGAGAACTCAAAGCATGACAAATCGTTGAAGTAATCCATCATTGCCTGAAAAGACCAGCCAAAACCCGATTATGGATCATTAGTTAACGGATCAATGAACTGAAACTTAATGTTAAATTTATATCCATGGAATCTTAGGTCTATGAAATGGTAGTATAAACTGAAATGAGCTTAGAGTAGAAGGAAATTTCAGTGAGGCTGCATACCAATGTAAACAGCAGAAATAATTATTTTTCTTAGCATACACTAACCCTACGTGTATTGTACTCAAATATCAAAAAGCTGGAAGAAAAGAGGCATGGAATTCATTAGAGCATGACAACAATGGTTAATCAAGAAAGTGAGTATCTGCTCTTAGAAAACATTGCCAGGTCTATGCCATAATCAATTCATTAGCAAATCCATGACCTTTTTTTGGTTTGGACATTATTTAACTAATCCTCTAGATCCGTTCATGCCAAGGCATTCTATGCTCATTTCATTAGCATACATCCCATGATCATCTATTGACCAGTCGGTGTTGTTCTGTTTCTTGATTAACTATAATTGGTTATATTACTACATTCCTCTTCTCCAACATGCCAACATCTCTTGGGTACATAGCTGAATAAGGTTCTTCTATTAAATATTTATATAGGCAAAACCTGAAAAATGTGAGTCTATACTTTCATATGGACTGGTATTTAAAAGCATAGATAGAAGCAAAGTATATGGCCAAAGTTCAGACTTGTTCTACTTACCAGTGATATGAATCGTGAGGGATCCATTGGCAGTGGGGTTGTTGCACTTTTCTTGATGTTTTCAGTAGACGAAGCAACCAACACTGGTATGTGTTCAACACCAGCTGCTTGTCCTTCTGGTCCAACCACAAGCTGCAAGGTACCCAGTGTCTGTGAAATCTAACAAAAATTTGGTATTACATAGTTCTTTGCATATCATCCATAAATAAGTATCAAAATTGTGCTCCCTTGAAGATACTTCAAATAGAGAACTATAACTTCTGAACACCGACAATATAGTAGAACTTCATGTAATATAATAAGATCCAAAAAACATACCTTTTCCATCATATTTCAAACATCATCAACTTCAGAAGTGTTGTTCAATAGTCTAAAGAGAATACCTTGGGAAATAATATATGTTAGCTTCAAGAAAAGCACACAAAGGTTTCTTGCTCATAGAAAAATCCAGTTATGTTTTAAACCTGGCCTTCTGGTCCTTAGTTTTCATGTTTATTGGAAAATTGTTTGTTCACTGTGATTACTGTTACACATCGGCAAAACAAACCCTGATTTAAAAGACTAAAGTGTGAAGTTTCAGTAGCATATGTGTAAGCAGTACATGCACAGAGTAAGCAATAACATCTTGCACACTTAGTCATGGTAATCAGATTGAAATTATCTACGTTATGTCCAAAGTACAAGCGTCACATCTTAAACTTTAGTGAAGGGTTGCTCATGGCCGCCACCTAGTTTCGGAACCTATCCATGCATTAACCTGAAATGCCCAACGTTGCTGGCATGTACCAGTACTGAACATGCAAATACTATTGACACTAAGCAACCCAGCAATTTTTTTAATGTACGGGGAGCACAAAAAATACAATTGGTCATAGATATGCATGTCTGACTAGGTTTCCTGTAACAAATAGAGGTATTCTTTTCAATGCACAAGCAGCAGAAATAATTGCATCAGTTGAAGCAATGGCTGAGATGGTATTCTTGACAACACCCTGTAATCAAGAATACACATGTCATTAGACTCAGATATAAATATACTGGAAGAATAACGATATATATAACAAACACTCCCGAAGCCGTCTAAGTGACATGTTGAATACAGAAGGAGAATACCAGATGTATCAGTGGTGTGTGGTGTGCTGTAATATTTGAGTCGAGATTACTGACTTCCGGGAAATAGGTTTCGAAATTGTACAGAGTGACATGCTGTGCGGGCAAAGTCCTGATATTTATTCTAGAAGAAAATAAAAATAACAACACTGACATTTGTTACGGTTATTTATTTACTAATGATCATATTTCTAGGGAGCTTAGACCTCTGAAGATATCAGAATTTAGTTCAGCACTCTATAGGCAGTTATCAGCATGACTTCAGTCTAAGTTGCATGCGCATGTACGTGATACTAACCCCAATAAATAACCTACAGTATAACACAAGAATTTAGTTTGTGAACAGGTGAGAAAACTTAGAGGCAGAAATTCAACAACAGAAGCTTTGTCGTGTGATTTACCAATAGCCTCGTAAACTCATGATTAAAAAGGATGGATCAGAATGGCGTCACAACCTCGTTAGAATAGTGATCTAGAAGCAGAAGAATGACTACATAGAAATTGGCAACTGATTTCAGATATGACGGAAAACATGAAACGAAAATTAACCATAACAAGCACACAATTTGCCTTTATAGCCAAGACGCTTTGGTGGTATCACAAAACGAGAATTGGCCATAATAAGCAGATATCAGATGTTTACCAAACAATTTATAATTCACCTAAGTTGCTGACCAAACATGAAAATAAAATCAGATGATCTAAGCGTTCATCTGAATGTTTGAGTTACTGAAATTCGCACGTTTACAAAATGAACAAAATGTCACTTAAGCACAACTATCTTCCTACAAAAATTTCACTCAGCCAGCACATGTTCAACAACTTCCTGAGTGCTGCTATGCCCTCTCACTTAATTGCTTTCTAGAGATTCAGATCGGAAATTTCATTAATTCAAGTGCAGGCTGTAGGAGAATATAAACCTGGGATGCATCGGTGAAGGGAGGCCTGGCGGTGTCGGTGGCAGGAGGCGTCCTTGGTTGGAGGCGTCCTCGCATTGGGGGAAGGCGTTGCTCGCGGCGGCGTACGAGGGGCTGGCGGCTATTGGGGAATGGGGACTTAGGAATCTAGGATGGGGACGGGGAGAAGGGCGGCGGTGGTTGGGGACAGGGACGGAGACGGGGTTCAGGGCGTCTCTCGCGTCGGCGGCTGGCGGCATTGGAGGGGCGGCGGCGGCTAGGGACTTGGAGTCGGGGATGGGGAGCAGGGCTACGGCGGTTGGGGTTGGGAGGGTATGGTTTAGTGTAATTTTTTTTATTAAATGGGAGGGGTCTCCTTTAGGCAGTGATAGATCCTAATTTTTGGTACAGTTTTTTCGAGTTTTTTTAACTTTCAACGTATATATACAACTGAAAATACACATAATAAAATCACCAAAAATATACTCATATATTAAAAGGCATGAGGTTACCGGCCTCTCAGACCATCGATCTATTGTTCATCGTCTGTCTCTCGAAATCGCATCTCGCCACGCATCTTCCCAATTAAAAACATCTATAAAACTTTTGGTTTCATCATCTTTAACAATTTTCTCAACAATAGTCTTGACTTTCTTCCTGGTATATGTTACCCTCGGAGTGACTACGTCTTTTGAAGAGACGCGTGACGGATAACATAGTTTGATCCCTATTGGTAGGTACGTAGTCTTTGGTAGCTTCATCATCTATCTTCATATATATATTGCGGTCATCGAATTGGTCATAATCCTCTCAATCAATGAGACTATCCATCCTAACAATACTCCTTTTTCCTCTTCTCATGACTACATGGTTTGGATCTTATGGGTTGGTTATATAGAATCATTGTGCCATATTTTTAGCTAATATCATTGGCTCGCTTTGGCACTTATGGATTTCAAATATATCTCCATGGTTCTTAGTGACATGCATTTATAGACGCTTGTCACTAATTAATTTTTCATTCGGACAGTCTCCACAAATACTAGTGACATGCTTATCTTTATCTGTCGTTAGGAATACTTAATAGTGACAGGTTTAGGTTTGCCTTTCACTAACCACCTGGAGCCTATAGGCCTTTCTGCAGTAGTGTTTCAATGACACTAGTGGATCCATATGTGCTATGTGAAAAGAACACACATGCAATGAATCCAGTTGTTGTTAGTAAAAAACACACATGCAATGACACTGGTGGATCCATGTGTGGTCTCTGAAGAGAACACACATGCAATGACTCCAGCTGTGGTTAATGAGAAAAACACACATTTCAATGACAGTGGCATATCCATATGTGGTATGTGAAAAGAATAGTCATGAAATGACTCCAGTTGTTGTTAGTAAAAAGAGCACACATGCAATGACACTGGTGGATCCATGTGGTCTTTGAAGAGAACACATGCAATGATACTTGGTGGATCGATATGTGGTATGTGAAAAGAATACACATGAAATGACTCTAGTTGTTGTTAGTAAAAAGAACACACATGCAATGACACTGGTGGATCCATGTGTGGTCTCTTAAGAGAACACACATTTCAATGACACTGGTGGATCCATATGTGGTATGTGAAAAGAACCCACCTGCAATGACTCTAGTTGTTGTTAGTAAAAAGAACACACATGCAATGACACTGGTGGATCCATGTGTGGTCTCTGAAGAGAACACACATGCAATGACTCTAGCAGTGGTTAATGAGAAGAACACACATTTCAATGACATTAGTGGATCCATATGTGGTATGTGAAAAGAGTAGTCATGAAATGACTCCAGTTGTTGTTAGTAAAAAGAGCACACATGCAATTACACTGGTGGATCCATGTGTGGTCTCTGAAGAGAACACACATGCAATGACACTAGTGGATCCATATGTGGTATGTGAAAAGAACACACATGAAATGACTTCAGTTGTTGTTAGTAAAAAGAACACACATGCAATGACACTGGTGGATCCATCTGTGGTATCTGAAGAGAACACACATTTCAATGACACTGGTGGATCCATATGTGGTATGTGAAAAGAACACACATGCAATGACTCTAGTTATTGTTAGTAAAAACAACACACATGAAATGACACTGGTGGATCCATGTATGTTCTCTGAAGATAACACACATGCAATGACTCTAGCTATGGTTAATGTGAAGAACACACATTTCAATGACACTGGTGGATCCATATGTGGTATGTGAAAAGAATAGGCATGAAATGACTCTAGTTGTTGTTAGTAAAAAGAGCACATATGCAATGACACTGGTGGATCCATGTGTGGTCTCTGAAGAAAACACACATGTAATGACTATAACTGTGGTTAATGAGAAGAACACATATTTCAATGGCACTAGTGGATCCATATGTGGTATGTGAAAAGAATAGTCATGAAATGACTCTAGTAGTTGTTAGTAAAAAGAACACACATGCAATGACACTGGTTGATCCATGTGTGGTCTCTCAAGAGAACACACATGCAATGACACTGGTGGATCCATATGTGGTATGTGAAAAGAATACACATAAAATGACTCCAGTTATTGTTAGTAAAAAGAACACACATGCAATGACAATGGTGGATCCATGTGTGGTCTCTGAAGAGAACACACATTTCAATGACACTAGTGGATCCATATGTGGTATGTGAAAAGAACACACATGCAATGACACCAGTTTTTGTTAGTAAAAAGAAAACACATGCAATGACACTGGTGGATGCATGTGTGGTCTCTGAAGAGAACACACATGCACTAACTCTAACTATGGTTAATGAGAAGAACACACATTTCAATGACACTAGTGGATCCATATGTGGTATGTGAAAAGAATAGTCATGAAATGACTCTAGTTGTTGTTAGTAAAAATAGCACACATGCAATGACACTGGTGCATCCATGTGTGGTCTCTGAAGAGAACACACATGCAATGACACTGGTGGATCCATATGTGGTATGTGAAAATAACAAACATGAAATGACTCTAGTTATTGTTAGTAAAAAGAGCACACATGCTATCACACTGGTGGATCCATGTGTGGTCTTAAGAGAACACACATTTCAATGAAACTAGTGGATCCATATGTGGTATGTGAAAAGAACACACATGCAATGACTCTAGTTATTGTTAGTAAAAAGAACACACATGCAATGACACTGGTGGATCCATGTGTGGTCTCTGAAGAGAACACACATGCAATGACACTGGTGGATCCATGTGTGGTCTCGTAAGAGAACACACATGCAATGACTCTAGTTGTTGTTAGTAAAAAGAGCACACATGCAATGACTCTGGTTGTTGTTAGTAAAAAGAGCACACATGCAATGACACTGGTTATTGTTAGTAAAAAGAGCACACATGCAATGACAATGGTGGATCCATGTGTGGTATCTGAAGAGAACACACATTTCAATGACTCCAGTTGTTGTTAGTAAAAAGAACACACATGCAATGACACTGGTAGATCCATGTGAGGTCTCTGAAGAGAACACACATGCAATGACACTGGTGGATCCATATGTGGTATGTGACAAAAACACACATGCAATGACTCCAGTTGTTGTTAGTAAAAAAACAGACATGCAATGACACTGGTGGATCCATGTGTGGTCTCTGAAGAGAACACACATGCAATGACTCTGGTTATTGTTAGTAAAAAGAGAACACATGCAATGCCTCTGGTTGTTGTTAGTAAAAAGAGCACACATGCAATAACACTGGTTGTTGTTAGTAAGAAGATCACACATGCAATGACACTGGTGGATCCATGTGTGGTATCTGAAGAGAACACACATATCAATGACTCAAGTTGTTGTTAGTAAAAAGAACACAGATGCAATGACACTGGTGGATCCATCTGTGGTCTCTTCACCACACATGCAATGACACTGGTGGATCCATGTGTGGTATGTGAAAAAAAAACTCATGCAATGACTCCACTTGTTTTTAGTAAAAAGAACACAAATGCAATGACACTGGTGGATCCATGTGTGGACTCCAGAGAGAACACACATGCAATGACACTCGTGGATCCATATGTGGTATGTGAAAACAGCACACACACACGCAATGACTCCAGTTGTTGTTAGTAAAAAGAACACACATGCAATGACACTGGTGGATCCAGGTGTGGTCTCTGAAGAGAACACACATGCAATGACTCTAGCTGTGGTTAATGAGAAGAACACACATTTCAATGACACTGGTGGATCCATATGTGGCTTGTGAAAAGAATAGTCATGAAATGACTCTAGTTGTTGTTAGTAAGAAGAACACACATGCAATGACTCTATTTGTTGTTAGTAAAAAGAACACACATGCAATGACACTGGTGGATCCATGTGTGGTCTCTGAAGAGAACCTAGATGCAATGACTCCAACTGTGGTTAATGAGAAGATCACACTTTTCAATGACACTGGTGGATCCATATGTGGTATGTGAAAAGAATAGTCATGCAATGACTCCATTTGTTGTTAGTAAAAAGAGCACACATGCAATGACACTGGTGGATCCATGTGTGGTCTCTGAAGAGAACACACATGCAATGACACTGATGGATCCATATGTGGTATGTGAAAAGAGCACACGTGCAATGACACCAGTTGTTGTTAGTAAAAAGAACACACATGCAATGACACTGGTGGATCCATGTGTGGTCTCTAAAGAGAACACACATTTCAATGACACTTGTGGATCCATATGTGGTATGTGAAAAGAACACACATGCAATGACTCTAGTTGTTGTTAGTAAAAATAACACACATGCAATGACACTGGTGGATCCATGTGTGGTCTCTGAAGAGAACACACATGCAATGACTCCAGTTGTGGTTAATGAGAAGAACACACATGCAATGAAATTGGTGGATCCATGTATGGTCTCTGAAGAGAACACACATTTCAATGACACTGGTGGATCCATATGTGGTATGTGAAAAGAACACACATGCAATGACTCCAGTTGTTGTTAGTAAAAAGAACACACATGCAATGACACTAGTGGATCCATGTGTGGTCTCTAAAGAGAACACACATGCAATGACTCTAGCTGTGGTTAATGAGAAGAACACACATTTCAATGACACTAGTGGATCCATATGTGGTTTGTGAAAACAATAGTCATGAAATGACTCTAGTTGTTGTTAGTAAAAAGAGCACACATGCAATGACACTGGTGGATCCATGTGTGGTATCTGAAGAGAACACACATGCAATGACTCTAGCTATGGTTAATGAGAAGAACAAACATTTCAATGGCACTGGTGGATCCATATGTGGTTTTTGAAAAGAATAGTCACGAAATGACTCTATTTGTTGTTAGCAAAAAGAACACACATGCAACGACATTGGTGGGTCCATGTGTGGTCGCTGAAGAGAACACACATGCAATGACACTGGTGGATCCATATGTGGTATGTGAAAAGAGCACACATGCAATGGCTCCAGTTGTTGTTAGTAAAAAGAACACACGTGCAATGACACTAGTGGATCCATGTGTGGTCTCTGAAGAGAACACACATGCAATGACTCCAGCTGTGGTTAATGAGAAAAACACACATTTCAATGACAGTGGCATATCCATATGTGGTATGTGAAAAGAATAGTCATGAAATGACTCCAGTTGTTGTTAGTAAAAAGAGCACACATGCAATGACACTGGTGGATCCATGTGTGGTCTTTGAAGAGAACACACATGCAATGACACTGGTGGATACATATGTGGTATGTGAAAATAATACACATAAAATGACTCCAGTTGTTGTTAGTAAAAAGAACACACATGCAATGACACTGGTGGATCCATGTGTGGTCTCTGAAGAGAACACACATTTCAATGACACTGGTGGATCCATATGTGGTATGTGAAATGAACACACATGCAATGACTCTAGTTGTTGTTAGTAAAAAGAACACACAGGCAATGACACTGGTGGATCCATGTGTGGTCTCTGAAGAGAACACACATGCAATGACTCCAGCAGTGGTTAATGAGAAGAACACACATTTCAATGGCGGGTGGATCCATATGTGGTATGTGAAAAGAATAGTCATGAAATGACTCCAGTTGTTGTTAGTAAAAAGAGCACACATGCAATGACAATGGTGGATCCATGTGTGGTCTCAGAAAAGAACACACATGCAATGACACTCGTGGATCCATATGTGGTATGTGAAAAGAACACACATGAAATGACTCTAGTTGTTGTTAGTAAAAAGAACACACATGCAATGACACTGGTGGATCCATCTGTGGTATCTGAAGAGAACACACATTTCAATGACACTGGTGGATCCATATGTGGTATGTGAAAAGAACACACATGCAATGACTCTAGTTGTTGTTAGTAAAAACAACACACATGAAATGACACTGGTGGATCCATGTATGTTCTCTGAAGATAACACACATGCAATGACTCTAGCTATGGTTAATGTGAAGAACACACATTTCAATGACACTGGTGGATCCATATGTGGTATGTGAAAAGAATAGGCATGAAATGACTCTAGTTGTTGTTAGTAAAAAGAGCACACATGCAATGACACTGGTGGATCCATGTGTGGTCTCTGAAGAAAACACACATGTAATGACTACAAATGTGGTTAATGAGAAGAACACATATTTCAATGGCACTAGTGGATCCATATGTGGTATGTGAAAAGAATAGTCATGAAATGACTCTAGTTGTTGTTAGTAAAAAGAACACACATGCAATGACACTGGTTGATCCATGTGTGGTCTCTCAAGAGAACACACATGCAATGACACTGGTGGATCCATATGTGGTATGTGAAAAGAATAAACATAAAATGACTCCAGTTATTGTTAGTAAAAAGAACACACATGCAATGACAATGGTGGATCCATGTGTGGTCTCTCAAGAAAACGACATTTTAATGACACTAGTGGATCCATATGTGCTATGTGAAAAGAACACACATGCAATGACTCCAGTTGTAGTTAGTAAAAAGAACACGCATGCAATGACACTGGTGCATCCATGTGTGGTCTCTGAAGATAACACACATGCAATGAATCTAGCTGTGGTTAATGAGAAGAACACACTTTTCAATGACACTAGTCGATCCATATGTGGTATGTGAAAAGAATAGTCATGAAATGACTCTAGTTGTTGTTAGTAAAAATAGCACACGTGTAATGACACTGGTGGATCCATGTGTGGTGTTTGAAGAAAACACACATTTCAATGACACTGGTGGATCCATATGTGGTATGTGAAAAGAACACACATGCAATGACTTTGGTTGTTGTTAGTAAAAAGAGCACACATGCAATGAAACTGGTGGATCCATGTGTGGTCTTAAGAGAACACACATTTCAATGAAACTAGTGGATCCATATGTGGTATGTGAAAAGAACAAACATGCAATGACTCTAGTTATTGTTAGTAAAAAGAACACACATGCAATGACACTGGTGGATCCATGTGTGGTCTCTGAAGAGAACACACATGCAATGACACTGGTGGATCCATGTGTGGTCTCGTAAGAGAACACACATGCAATGACTCTAGTTGTTGTTAGTAAAAAGAGCACACATGCAATGACTCTGGTTGTTAGTAAAAGAGCACACATGCAATGACACTGGTTGTTGTTAGTAAAAAGAGCACACATGCAATGACAATGGTGGATCCATGTGTGGTATCTGAAGAGAACACACATTTCAATGACTCCAGTTGTTGTTAGTAAAAAGAACACACATGCAATGACACTGGTAGATCCATGTGAGGTCTCTGAAGAGAACACACATGCAATGACACTGGTGGATCCATATGTGGTATGTGAAAAGAACACACATGCAATGACTCCAGTTGTTGTTAGTAAAAAAACAGACATGCAATGACACTGGTGGATCCATGTGTGGTCTCTGAAGAGAACACACATGCAATGACTCTGGTTATTGTTAGTAAAAAGAGAACACATGCAATGCCTCTGGTTGTTGTTAGTAAAAAGAGCACACATGCAATAACACTGGTTGTTGTTAGTAAGAAGATCACACATGCAATGACACTGGTGGATCCATGTGTGGTATCTGAAGAGAACACACATATCAATGACTCAAGTTGTTGTTAGTAAAAAGAACACAGATGCAATGACACTGGTGGATCCATCTGTGGTCTCTTCACCACACATGCAATGACACTGGTGGATCCATGTGTGGTATGTGAAAAAAAAACTCATGCAATGACTCCACTTGTTTTTAGTAAAAAGAACACAAATGCAATGACACTGGTGGATCCATGTGTGGACTCCAGAGAGAACACACATGCAATGACACTCGTGGATCCATATGTGGTATGTGAAAACAGCACACACACTAATGACTCAGTTGTTGTTAGTAAAAAGAACACACATGCAATGACACTGGTGGATCCAGGTGTGGTCTCTGAAGAGAACACACATGCAATGACTCTAGCTGTGGTTAATGAGAAGAACACACATTTCAATGACACTGGTGGATCCATATGTGGCTTGTGAAAAGAATAGTCATGAAATGACTCTAGTTGTTGTTAGTAAGAAGAACACACATGCAATGACTCTATTTGTTGTTAGTAAAAAGAACACACATGCAATGACACTTGTGGATCCATTTGTGGTCTCTGAAGAGAACACAGATGCAATGACTCCAACTGTGGTTAATGAGAAGATCACACTTTTCAATGACACTGGTGGATCCATATGTGGTATGTGAAAAGAATAGTCATGCAATGACTCCATTTGTTGTTAGTAAAAAGAGCACACATGCAATGACACTGGTGGATCCATGTGTGGTCTCTGAAGAGAACACACATGCAATGACACTGATGGATCCATATGTGGTATGTGAAAAGAGCACACGTGCAATGACACCAGTTGTTGTTAGTAAAAAGAACACACATGCAATGACACTGGTGGATCCATGTGTGGTCTCTAAAGAGAACACACATTTCAATGACACTTGTGGATCCATATGTGGTATGTGAAAAGAACACACATGCAATGACTCTAGTTGTTGTTAGTAAAAAGAACACACATGCAATGACACTGGTGGATCCATGTGTGGTCTCTGAAGAGAACACACATGCAATGACACTGGTGGATCCATATGTGGTATGTGAAAAGAACACACATGAAATGACTCCAGTTGTTGTTAGTAAAAAGAACACACATGCAATGACACTGGTGGATCCATGTGTGGTCTCTGAAGAGAACACACATTTCAATGACACTAGAGGATTCATATGTGGTATGTGGAAAGTACACACATGCAATGACTCCAGTTGTGGTTAATGAGAAGAACACACATGCAATGAAATTGGTGGATCCATGTATGGTCTCTGAAGAGAACACACATTTCAATGACACTGGTGGATCCATATCTGGTATGTGAAAAGAACACACATGCAATGACTCCAGTTGTTAGTAAAAAGAACACACATGTAATGACACTAGGATCCCATGTGTTCTCTCTGAAACACACATGCAATGACTCTAGCTGTGGTTAATGAGAAGCACACACATTTCACCGACACTGGTGGATCCATATGTGGTTTGTGAAAACAATAGTCATGAAATGACTCTAGTTGTTGTTAGTAAAAAGAGCACACATGCAATGACACTGGTGGATCCATGTGTGGTATCTGAAGAGAACACACATGCAATGACTCTAGCTATGGTTAATGAGAAGAACAAACATTTCAATGGCACTGGTGGATCCATATGTGGTTTTTGAAAAGAATAGTCACGAAATGACTCTATTTGTTGTTAGCAAAAAGAACACACATGCAACGACATTGGTGGGTCCATGTGTGGTCGCTGAAGAGAACACACATGCAATGACACTGGTGGATCCATATGTGGTATGTGAAAAGAGCACACATGCAATGGCACCAGTTGTTGTTAGTAAAAAGAACACACATGCAATGACACTGGTGGATACATGTGTGGTCTCTGAAGAGAACACACATGCAATGACTTTGGTTATTGTTAGTAAAAAGAGCACACATGCACTGACTCTGGTTGTTAGTAAAAAGTGCACACATGCAATGACACTGGTTGTTGTTAGTAAAAAGAGCACACATGCAATGACACTGGTGGATCCATGTGTGGTCTCTGAAGAGAACACACAATCAATAACAGTGGTGGATCCATGTGTGGTCTCTAAAAAGGGCACACATGCAATGACTCTAGCTGTGGTTAATGAGAAGAACACATGTTTTAATGACACTGGTGGATCCATATGTGGCTTGTGAAAAGAATAGTCATGAAATGACTCTTGTTGTTGTTAATAAGAAGAACACACATGCAATGACTCTAGTTGTTGTTAGTAAAAAGAACACACATGCAATGACATTGGTGGATCCATGTGTGGTCTCTAAAGAGAACACACATGCAATGACTCCAGCTATGGTTAATGAGAAGAACACACTTTTCAATGACACTAGTGGATCCATATGTGGTATGTGAAAAGAATAGTCATGAAATGACTCAAGCTATTGTTTGTAAAGAGAGCACACATGCTATGACACTGGTGGATCCATGTGTGGTCTCTGAAGAGAACACACATGCAATGATTCTAGCTGTGGTTAATGAGAAGAACACACATTTCAATGACACTGGTGGATCCATATGTGGTTTGTGAAAAGAATAGTCATGAAATGACTCTATTTGTTGTTAGTAAAAAGAACACACATGCAATGACACTGGTGGATCCATGTGTGGTCTCTGAAGAGAACACACAAGCAATGACACTTGTGGATCCATATGTGGTATGTGAAAAGAGCACACATGCAATGACACTAGTTGTTGGTAGTAAAAAGAACACACATGCAATGACACTGGTGGATCCATGTGTGGTCTCTAAAGAGAACACACATTTCAATGACACTGGTGGATCCATATGTGGTATGTGAAAATAAAATATATGCAATTACTCCAATTGTTGTTAGTAAAAAGAACACACATGCAATGACACTGGTGGATCCATGTGTGGTCTCTGGGGAGAACACGCATGCAATGACTCTAGCTGTTGTTAAAGAGAAGAACACACATTTCAATGACACTGGTGGATCCATATGTGGTATGTGAAAAGAATAGTCATGCAATGACTCTAGTTGTTGTTAGTAAAAAGAGCACACATGCAATGACACTTGTGGATCCATGTGTGGTCTTTGAAGAAAACACATATTGCAATGACACTGGTGGATCCATATGTGGTATGTGAAAATAGCACACGTGCAATGACACCAGTTGTTGTTAGTAAAAAGAACACACATGCAATGACACTGGTGGATCCATGTGTGGTCTCTAAAGAGAACACACATTTCATTGACACTGGTGGATCCATAGGTGGTATGTGAAAAGAACACACATGCACTGACTCCAGTTGTTGTTAGTAAAAAGAACACACATGCAATGACACTGGTGGATCCATGTGTGGTCTCTGAAGAGAACACACATGCAATGACTCTAGCTGTGGTTAATGAGAAGAACACACATTTCAACGACACTGGTGGATCCATATGTGGTATGTGAAAAGAATAGTCATTCATTGACTCTAGTTGTTGTTAGTAAAAAGAGCACACATGCAATGACACTGGTGGATCCATGCGTGGTCTCTGAAGAGAACACACATGCAATGACTCTAGCTGTGGTTAATGAGAAGAACACACATTTTAATGACCCTGGTGGATCCATATGTGGTTTGTGAAAAGAATAGTCACGAAATGACTCTATTTGTTGTTAGTATAAAGAACACACATGCAATGACACTGGTGGGTCCATGTGTGGTCGCTGAAGAGAACACACATGCAATGACACTGGTGGATCCATATGTGGTATGTGAAAAGAGCACACATGCAATTGCACCAGTTGTTGTTAGTAAAAAGAACACACATACAATGACACTGGTGGATCCATGTGTGGTCTCTAAAGAGAACACACATGCAATGACTCTGGTTATTGTTAGTAAAAAGAGCACACATGCACTGACTCTGGTTGTTGTTAGTAAAAAGAGCACACATGCAATGACTCCAGTTGTTGTTAGTAAAAAGAACACACATGCAATGACACTGGTGGATCCATGTGTGTTCTCTGAAGAGAACATGCATGCGTTGACTCTAGCTGTGGTTAATGAGAAGAACACACATTTCAATGACACTGGTGGATCTGTATGTGGTATGTGAAAAGAATAGTCATAAAATGACTCTAGTTGTTGTTAGTAAAAAGAGCACACATGCAATGACACTGCTGGATCCACGTGTGGTCTCTAAAGAGAACACACATGCAATGACACTGGTGGATCCATATGTGTTATGTCAAAAGAGCACACATGCAATGACACCAGTTGTTGTTAGTAAAAAGAACACACTTGCAATGAAAATGGTGGATCCATGTATGGTCTCTGAAGAGAACACACATTTCAATGACACTGGTGGATCCATATGTGGTATGTGAAAAGAACACACATGCAATGACTCTAGTTGTTGTTAGTAAAAAGAACACACATGCAATGACACTAGTGGATCCATGTGTGGTCTCTAAAGAGAACACACATGCAATGACTCTAGTTGTTGTTAGTAAAAAGAACACACATGCAATGACACTAGTGGATCCATGTGTGGTCTCTAAAGAGAACACACATGCAATGACTCTAGCTGTGGTTAATGAGAAGAACACACATTTCAATGACACTGGTGGATCCATATGTGGTTTGTGAAAACAATAGTCATGAAATGACTCTAGTTGTTGTTAGTAAGAAGAACACACATGCAATGACTCTAGTTGTTGTTAGTAAAAACAACACACATGCAATGACACTGGTGGAACCTGTGTGGTCTCTGAAGAGAACACACATGCAATGACTCTAGCTGTGGTTAATGAGAAGAACACACATTTCAATGACACTGGTGTATCCATATGTGGTATGTGAAAAGAATAGTCATGAAATGACTCCAGTTGTTGTTTGTAGAAAGAGCACACATTCAATGACACTGGTGGATCCATGTGTGGTCTCTGAAGAGAACACACATGCAATGATTCTAGCTGTGGTTAATGAGAAGAACACACATTTCAATGACACTGGTGGATCCATATGTGGTTTGTGAAAAGAATAGTCATGAAATGACTCTATTTGTTGTTATTAAAAAGAACACACATGCAATGACACTGGTGGATCCATGTGTGGTCTCTGAAGAGAACACACAAGCAATGACACTGGTGGATCCATATGTGGTATGTGAAAAGAGCACACATGCAATGACACCAGCTGTTGTCAGTAAAAAGAACACATATGCAATGACACTGGTGGATCCATGTGTGGTCTCTGAAGAGAACACACATTTCAATGACACTGGTGGATCCATATGTGGTATCTGAAAAGAACACATATGCAATTACTCAAGTTGTTGTTAGTAAAAATAACACACATGCAATGACACTGGTGGATCCATGTGTGGTCTCTGGAGAGAACACGCATGCAATGACTCTAGCTGTGGTTAATGAGAAGAACACACATTTCCATGACACTGGTGGATCCATATGTGGTATGCGAAAAGAATAGTCATGAAATGACTCCATTTGTTGTTAGTAAAAAGAGAACACATGCAATGACCCTAGTGGATCCATGTGTGGTCTTTGAAGAGAACACACATGCAATGACACTGGTGGATCCATATGTGGTATGTGAAAAGAGCACACATGCAATGACACCAGTTGTTGTTAGTAAAATGAACACACATGCAATGACACTGGTGGATCCATGTGTGGTCTCTAAAGAGAACACACATTTCAATGACACTGGTGGATCCATATGTGATATGTGAAGAACACACATGCAATGACTCCAGTTGTTGTTAGTAAAAAGAACACACATGCAATGACACTGGTGGATCCATGTGTGGTCTCTGAAGAGACCACACATGCAATGACTCAAGCTGTGGTTAATGAGAAGAACACAGATTTCAATGACACTGGTGGATCCATATGTGGTATGTTAAAAGAATAGTCATGCAATGACTCTAGTTGTTGTTAGTAAAAAGAGCACACATGCAATGACACTGGTGGATCCATGTGTGGTCTCTGAAGAGAACACACATGCAATGACTCTAGCTGTGGTTAATGAGAAGAACACACATTTAAATGACACTGGTGGATCCATACGTGGTTTGTGAAAAGAATAGTCATGAAATGACTCTATTTGTTGTTAGTAAAAGGAACACACATGCAATGACACTGGTGGGTCCATGTGTGGTCGCTGAAGAGAACACACATGCAATGACACTGGTGGATCCATATGTGGTATGTGAAAATAGCACACATGCAATGACACTAGTTGTTGTTAGTAAAAAGAACACACATGCAATGACACTGGTGGATCCATGTGTGGTCTCTGAAGAGAACACACATTTTAATGACACTTGTGGATCCATATGTGGTATGTGAAAAGAACACATATGCAATGACTCAAGTTGTTGTTAGTAAAAAGAACACACATGCAATGACACTGGTGGATCCATGTGTGTTATCTAAAGAGAACACGCATGCATTGACTCTAGCTATGGTTAATGAGAAGAACACACATTTCAATGACAGTGGTGGATCTGTATGTGGTATGTGAAAAGAATAGTCATGAAATGACTCTTGTTGTTGTTAGTAAAAATAGCACACATGGAATGACACTGGTGGATCCACGTGTGGTCTCTGAAGAGAACACACATGCAGTGACACTGGTGGATCCATATGTGGTATGTGAAAAGAGCACACATGCAATGACACCAGTTGTTGTTAGTAAAAAGTACACACGTGCAATGACACTGGTGGATCCATGTATGGTCTCTGAAGAGAACGCACATTTCAATGACAATGGTGGATCCATATGTGGTATGTGAAAAGAACACATATGCAATGACTCTAGTTGTTGATAGTAAAAGGAACACACATGCAATGACACTGGTGGATCCATGTGTGGTCTCTGAAGAGAACACGCATGCAATGACTCTAGCTGTGGTTAATGAGAAGAACACACCTTTCAATGACACTAGTGGATCCATATGTGGTATGTGAAAATAATAATCATGAAATGCCTGTAACATCCCAATTTCAGCAACCCTGATTAGTTGCCCAAAATGCAAAAAATCAGGGGGAACAAAAACTTTTTCTTGTTTAGTGATGAAGTGTTTTCCTATTGTTTGACAATGTTTATGCTTATGAATGTGTATTAGAAGATATACTCCTTACCTCAACATCAGTTGACAAAAGCTATTTAACAAAACTGTCATGGCTCATTTTACATATTCTCAAATGTTCTGGCATTTCAAAACCTGAGTCAAGATACCTTTACAACCTCCACCCTTTTTAGTAACTTCTATTTCCCCAAACTATGGAGAGCAACATATTATAATCTCCTTATGTTTTCAAGACAGAACTTCAACTAATCTACTCTTGGTAGAGATACCAAGGACTCTCACCTGACTCCAACCACAACCTTTTCAAAATACCCATCCTTACCTTGAGCGAGGCTTGATGGTAACCCTAGTAGTAGGTTTGCTTTGTTTGTAAGATGAGTTGCCTTGATCTGCTGCTTGATTTGTCTGCTTAGGAGATTGTATGAGCTACTCTAGGAGCTCATCACTAGGGTCAAGATGTTTCCAAATCACCACACCCTAAGCAAGAATACAAATCTGGATCAGATCTCTAGCTACTAGGTGATCATCTAAAACCCCTAACCAAACCCCTTTTGAAGTGATCCCTCCTAGGAGCTTCCAAGTCAATGAAGACCAGTATCAAGCAAGGATCCTTCCTACTCAATATACACTTCAACATCATCCACTTGATGATTCTTTTGTACCTTGCAACCCATCAAAATCACCACTACCCACATTCTAGTCAAAAAACCCTAAATCTTCCAAATATGGCTAAGTCTGGAATTTGTTTCAACATCACCTTTTTGAATGTCTCCTTTTCTTAACCGTTGTGCATTTTTGAAAATTCATTTGAACCATATTGTTAAGCCTACTAAGGAGTACCAAGGCCCACTCTTGCCCTTGGTTAGATCATCCTCCAACCCACTTGTTCTTGATGGTTTTGCAGGCAAGAAAATAACTTTTCCTACAAATCTTATCAACATGCCTACTTTGATAGAAGCTCACGACATCATCCAACCTTCTACTAACCAACTCTTCACATGGTTGTTTTCTACTCATATAGTTCTATAAATATCTACTTCACTTGTTCGAAGTAGATCTTTGTGCTCCTTAAACCCACAAGGTTTTGAAGGCTAGTTGATAATCTGCCTTGGCAGGCTTATTTTATCCAAAGTTTGAAATCAATTCTTGGTGTGCTAGAGAAGGATCAAGCTCAAACCTATAAACAATTGCAATCTAAATCACTTGGTGTATCCATCCACATATCCCATGCCCCAAGGGGAGCCTTGAGCTCCAAGATCCAACAAGGTTTTGCTGGCATGAAAACAATCTTACCCAAGATCCTTAAATCCCTAGTTTTCACCAAAATCAACTTGGATTCTCCTATCCCAAGGTTGCAAATGCTTGTTACACTCTGTCTACATCATCTACCTTGATAATCAAGATTTATCAAATTTTATCCATATTATTTATGGACCAAATCTATTTAATTCCTTTAATAGACAAAATCTCCAAAACTCCTTTCCCAATGGAAAGTTTGGTTTTTTCCAACACACTTCTCCAACCTTTTGCTCAATTGAGGTCCATATATCATACCCTACATTCCCATCTCAAAAATAAGTATTTTTGAGATCCTCTATTATTCCTTTTTGCCCTTTTTCTCAAATGGCAGAAATGGAATAATAATAGTTTTAAATACTTCATCCAATAATAGTCAACATCCGCTTCGAGGATCTCGAAGAGCTAGTCAACTCTGCCATTCAGATGGAAGGGAAGATTAATCAGGAAAACGACAACCGCAAACGTCATATGATGCAGCAATCTGGATCCAGTAGTCACCAGAAGTACCGTCCCAACCCCTCACCAGGATATGCACCAAGGAACAATCGACCCCCAATGTCTCGCCCAAGCTACCCCAACTGTAGCGGAGGCAATGTGAAGTCCGAAGGAAATAATCACAACTCCGGCAACACCAACAATTTCGACCATGTCCCTCCCAAGAACAACAACAATAACAACACTACACCCAGAACTGGCAGCAATGTTGTGCCTGTCGCAGCCAAGGACAAGTCCCAGATCACTTGTTTCGAGTGT
The DNA here is from genome assembly GCA_023614405.1 of Avena insularis. NCBI lineage: Eukaryota > Viridiplantae > Streptophyta > Magnoliopsida > Poales > Poaceae > Avena > Avena insularis. Next base: position 34,735 of record JAJUPC010000331.1, read on the forward strand.
GGAGTGAAGGGTCACTACTCAAATGAGTATCCCAAGAAGACTGTTGCCACTACCAATGTGAATGCCCCATCTCAACAGTAGCGTCATGTTCAACCAGGGAGAAGATTTGCCCCAGGGAACCCTCACAACCGCAACGGCTGTCTCTTCCACATGAACGCCGAAGAAGCCCAAGAAGTGCCAGATGTAGTGATGGGTATGTTTTCTGTCAACTCAGTTTTAGCAAGGGTATTGTTTGATTCGGGAGCATCGCATTCATTTGTCACCGAAGAATTTGCATGCACTAGTAAGATCCACCCAACCAACTTGAAGCTTGTGATGATAGTTCAAATCCCCGGTTCAACAACCAAATCTAGAAAAATTTACAAAGCTATGCCTATCAGAATACATGGGATATATTTTTATGCCAACCTAATTGTACTTGGAACCAAAGGATTGGAAGTAGTACTATGTATGGACTAGATGTCAAGGCATAAAGTCATAATAGACTGTGCTAAGAAAGCCATCATGATGACCAGTAGCTCTGGAGTAACAGTAGAGCATATATCTGAAACCTTACCCCGTCAATTCAAGTGCAACAAGAGTCTAGCCCTACCCACCATAGACCAAGTAAGAGTAGTCTGTGAATACCCCGATGTATTCCCAGATGAATTGCCAGGTATGCCCCCAGATAGGGATATTGAGTTCATTATCGAACTAATCCCTAGAACCAGACCCATAGCCCAGAGACCCTATAGCATGAACCCCTCAGAGTTAGTGGAACTGAAGAAGCAGTTGGATGCCATGTTAGCAACAGGCTTGATTCAACCAAACGCATCACCATGGAGATCACCAGTGTTATTCATCGACAAGAAAGATGGAGGCAACCGTCTGTGCACAGATTACAGGAAAGTAAATGACGTCACCATCAAGAATAAGTACCCCTTGCCCAAGATAGAGGATCTATTTGATCAGTTGACTAGAGCCCAAGTATTCTCAAAGATTGATCTTAGGACTGGTTATCACCAACTTAAGATTAGGTAAGCGGATATTCGAAGACCGCCATTCTTTGCTCGCTATGGTTTATCTGAGTATCTGATTATGTCTTTTGGATTAACCAATGCCCCTGCTTATTTCATGAATATCATGAATAAGATCTTTATGAATTTCCTAGATAAGTTCGTAGTTGTGTTTATCGACGACATCCTTATCTACTCCAAGTCAGAAGAAGAGCATGAGCAACATCTGAGAATCATCCTAGAAACCCTAAGAGAGCATCGGTTATATGCCAAGTTCAGCAAGTGTGAGTTTTGGCTGAAAGAAGTAGGATTCATAGGACATATTGTGTCTGCCGGAGGAGTTTCTGTTGATCCCGCCAAGATCAGAGATATCGAAGCATGGGAAGCCCCAACCACTCAAACCCAAGTCCGTGCATTCCTCAGATTAGCGGGATACTACCGCAAGTTCGTCAAAGGATTTTCAAGCATCGCCAGACCCATGACCCAATTGTTGAAGAATGACAAGAAGTTTGAATGGACTGACAAGTGTGAAGCCAGTTTTCAAGAACGGAAGAAGAGATTGATATCAGCCCCAATATTCATCATGCCAGACATCAAGAAGCCGTTTTATGTGTATTGTGATGCATCCAAGATCGGTGTAAGATGTGTATTGATGCAAGAAGGCAAAGTCATTGCTTATCTTTCTCGACAACTGAAGCAGCATGAGCAGAACTATCCGACCCATGATCTTGAATTAGAAGCCATAGTTTTGGCATTGAAGACATGGCATCATTATCTGATGGGTAATCGCTGTGAGATTTACTCAGATCACAAGAGCTTAAAATATATTTTCACTCAGAAGGAGCGAATATGAGGCAAAGGATATGGATAGAGTTAATCAAGGATTATGACCTTGACATTCACTATCACCTCGGTAAAGCGAATGTGGTAGCGGATGCTCTTAGTAGATTGCCTTGCAGGGTAAACACCATGATCAAGGAGAAGCAGCCCAGTTTGTATGAGGAGTTGGAGAAGTTCAGAACTGAGCTGGTTAGCAAAGGATTCTTAGCTAGCATTGCACTTCAACCCACGTTGATTAGCCAAATCAAGGAAGCCCAAAAGGGAAATGAAAGTATCGATGGAATCAAACATCGTATTGGTACAGGAAAGGTACCTGGATTCACGGAAGACGAGGAAGGAGTTCTGTGGTACAAAGGACATATCTGTGTGCCAGCAGATTCGGAGTTGAAGCAAGTTATCATGAAGGAAGCTCATGATACTCTTTATTCTATCCACCCCAGAGGAACGAAGATGTATCAAGACCTGAGAGAGAAATTTTGGTGGCACAAGATGAAGAGAGAGATCGGAAGCTACATCGCCAAATGTGACATCTGTCAAAGAGTCAAAGCAGAGCATCAGAGACCCATAGGACTATTGCAACCATTGCAGATTCTAGAATGGAAATGGGATTCCGTCAGAATGGACTTTATCACCGGTTTGCCTACTTCCAGTAGGGGAAATGACTCAATCTGGGTCATAGTTGATAGGCATCAAGGTAGCTCACTTCATACTAGTCAATACTACCTACCGAGTTGAAGCTAGCGAGCGTATATTGCTAGAATTGTTAGTCTGCATGGAACCCCCAAGACCATAGTATCAGATTGAGGAACCTAGTTTACCTCAAGATTTTGGCAGAAAGTTCAGGAAGGATTGGGAACCAAGTTGAACTTCAGCACCACTTATAACCCATAAGCGATGGACGGTGAGGAAAGTCAACCAGATCCTAGAAGATATGTTAAGAGCTTGTGTGTTAGAGTATGGATCAAAATGGGAAGACTGCCTGCCTTTCGCAGAATTCTCATATAACAATAGTTATCAAGCCAGTTTGCAAATGGCACCATTTGAATTCCTATACGGAAGGAAGTGTCGCACCCATTTGAATTGGTCGCAAGTAGGAGAGAGTCAGATCTTTGGACCAGACATTCTCCGAGAAGCTGAAGAGAAAGTTCACAAAGTCCGTGAGCACCTCAAGACCGCCCAATCCAGACAGAAGAGTTATGCTGACAAGAGAAGGAGAGACCTGACTTTCAATGTCAGAGATTTTGTATATCTCAAGGTTTCACCATTGAAAAGAACACAACGCTTTAGTTTGAAAGGAAAGTTAGCCCCAGATATATCGAGGCCTTCAAGATTCTGAATCATCGAGGAGAAGTATCGTATCAATTCGAACTACCAGAAGAGATGTCAACCATCCATAATGTGTTCCATATCTCGTTACTTCGCAAGTGTCTAGAAGTGCCGGAGAAGACTGAAGTTTTCAAGAACATAGATCGCCGAGCTGTTGAGATCAACAATGACCCAACCTATCGTGAAGTGCCCATCCGTATCTTGGAAGAAGCGTACAAAACCACCAGAACCAGGAGTATCAAGTTCCTCAAGATTCAATGGAGCAACCATACCGAAGAGGAAGCCACCTGGGAGCGAGAAGATTACATTAGGACAGAGTTCCCAGATCTCTTTAGTTCCTAGTTTCCTTTGTAAATCTCGGGACGATATTTTGTTTAAGGGGGGAAGGTTTGTAACATCCCAAAACTTTAATCCAAGGTTATTAAGATCCAAATCATCCAAAATTAGGGTTAACAAAAACTTTTCAAACTAAAATTATTAAAGCATTCATATGTGTGTGCATTTAAATATGAGTTGTTTTGAATTGCCATGATTAAGTCATCCATTGCTTGTAAAATGATTCTTAGGTGAAATAAACATCATCTAAATCATTCCCAAACAAATCCCAAAGAAAAACAAATCAAAATGAATAGAAGAAAGAAATGGTGATTTGTGCCATTTTAACTACCATGCCTACTATGGCTAGTCCTAGAACTCAAAACCTAACAGAAACAAATATGGATCTTTGCACCCCTTGCTAGTACATGTAATGATGTACCAAGGCCCACTTTTTGATCTACCAAAAACTTACAAACACTAATTTTGAATGACATTTGAAAATTGAATGTAATTCATATGAGAAGATCACACTTATTCAAAAACCACTCAAATGAGCTCCATTTTCAAAACCCAAGCAACCACAGATGATCAAGCTTATGACTAACACACCCACCAAAAATCTTTTAAAAATTCAAAACTAAATTTCTTTCGACCATTTTCACAAATACTTGGCAGGCAGGATTCACACTCTAGTTTTAGCTCACTGTTTCTATAGGGTTTTGCCACCCATTTGACCTCAAATTACTCCCTATATCTCCATTTGATCTAACCAAGCCATAATCACCCCATCCCCTAGTCCCTAGCAGCAGTGCCGTGCCACCTGAGCACCATGCTCGCCGGTCGAGCATGGATAGCTCATAACCCTCATCCCCTCCGGGCGAGCCGAGCCATGGACCACTCGCAGAGCGCCGCACCCAGAGCGTCTACACCATGCCGAGCACTCGCCAGAGCGCCACGCCCGACAAGCGTGCACACGCCTTGCCTCGACCGTAGCCCGCGCGTACCGCTTCCCCACGACCCCAGGAACCGCCCGGACATGCCCGTTCACCGCCGTTTGACCTGCAGCCACCGCACGCCGTGTCAAACGCCGCCTCTGCCGCTCAGAGCATGAGCACCGCCCGACTGTTTGCCACCGCCCCTAGCAGCGCCATTGCACCGTAGAGCACCGCCAGGAGACCGCGCATCGATCGCCGCTCATAGCCATGCTGCTAGCAGCCCGTAGCCATGTCGCCACCGTCGCCTGGCCACGCCGTGCTGTCCCGTTGTCGAGCCTATATAAGGAGGCCACCCCCAGCCTTATTTTGCACACCACTCACCTCCCCTCTCGCCACTAATCAGTCCCCACCTCTCCCCGGAGCCGCTCGAGCTCGTAGTCGCCGGAATTCCACCGGAGCTGGCCGCTACTAGAGGAGAAGGGCCCCGCTGATTGCGACCACCCCAGGAGCTACCACGACCACCCCTGAGCCCGCCGTCGACATCATGTTCGATCATCCCCATCTTTGCCATAGCTCGAGCCTGGTATGCCCCACAGCACCCCCACCAGCTGGGTTAGACCTGCCAGACCTGTCCAGTCATCGACGAGCCCCAGCCGTAGATCCTAGTTCTAACCTAACGGTCCACATCGCCCCGTACCGCTTCGCATGTAAAGAGCCACTGACCGGTGGACCCCCCTGTTAGCTGTGCCCCGCACCACGGAGTGCCACTAGGCCAGCCCGTTTACCTTCCCGCGCGACCCAGTTAATTCAAATCTAGAATTTTCTAATTTAGTTTGAACCTAGTTCTGTCCCTTAGTTTGAAAATCAATTTAGAGTGATTAACAAATCCAAATGGAGTGATTACAATTTTACTAGAAAGCTACTGAAAAGATGTACCCATGCCCGTTGGATTTAATTCATTTAGTATTAGAGATCTCTCCTAGTAAAAATAACAAGACAGAAGCTTTTACACATTTAAACATTTTTATAAAATCAACCATGATAGCTTTTGAGTTGATTCCAACTCTCAAAAATCACATTTAACCATACCTATGTGAATATGTAATAATATTAAGGTTTACATGCAGTTACTTTGGACTAGTACCAAATAATGCTATATAGGCATTTCTAGTCACTTTAAATCATTAAATATTAAACTTAAAACAAAGTAATTGTGATCCAACCTTTAAATTACATTCCCATATGTTAGAATGTGTGGTGATGACATGTGTCCACATGATCCCATATTTTAAGTGGTGAATATTAAATCTTAGTTATTTTTCAATGAGTAGAAATTACTGTTCTTAAATAAAAAGAATGAAACTAGTAATAAAACCTTGTGATGCTTATGATGATAATAGATCATCCAATGTGTGCCTTAAAGAGCTAAGTAGACTAGTTAAGAATTGCTTGGTGATTGTGTACTCCGTATGTATTTATAGACGATAGTACCGACCAAAGCTTTCGAGGAGGAGGGGTGCTACCAAGAAGAGGAGGAAGCAAATTTCAACCACTGCACCAACCAAGGAAAGCTAACACTTGCAAGTATTATACTAGCAAGCAACCATTAACAATGCAAGTTAATCCTTGCAATCTATATAAACCAAGCAAAGACATTAGACATGCTTAGTTATGCCACTTTGACTGTTACCACCCCAAGTATTATTGTCCAAGCTTTACTTTCTTTACTTTACCAAAGTCCTTTACTTGTTTTGAAGGTAGCATAAAGAGTATAAAACTTGACCTATTTAGATAACTTTAGATGTCATTCCATGGCATGAGATTGATCCCATCTTTCCACCTTAGTGAACACTCTTAACTTAGTAGTTTAGAGTAGATAAAAACTTGAGTCACTCTAGATGGGAACACTTGGTGAAAATGAATTATGAAAACCTTGGAATGATGAGTCATTCTATTGAGATGTTTTGACATGTGTTGAGAAACACAAATGGTTGTTGAGGCATGAGCCTTAACCCCTTTTACAAAACTGATGGTTGGATCCGGATGCGATACCATTCCAAATTTACCGTACAACCACAATACCTACATTGGGTAAGGCTTAGCCGGAAATTTATATGCATTAGTATTAGTTCCCTCGCGGGAGAGGTTTGAGCTTAGGCTACCTCTCAAGGTTTTCCACCTATGCAGTGCCCAAGATGACAGATGGTCATGGTTGGGAGGCCATGCTCATAGCAGAGGTGCTTATACTAGGGTGTGTAAATGAAAGGTTATGTTTGATTATCTGCATACTAAGTATGATGATTTAGGGTTATCCCTGACAGATGTATCGAATCTTGTGGTGAAAGTGTACCAACTCTATAGAGTGTCAAACTATTCGAATAGCCACGTCCGCGGTTATGGACAGTTGGAGTGGCCATAGTGTTTCATTGTCAGATGTTTTCAAAATAACTTATGAAATGAATGATGAATCTTCATTTGACCACGATAGGGTTGTGTTTATGACACTAGCTTCCCAACCTAACTGATTCTAGAAATTTATTTTATCTTTCTTTGTTTCTGAACTCAGCTTAAGTTTCAAACTTAACTTTATAGTTAAACTTAGAGTTAGCACTTTACATTAGAACTATACTACTTGTTAGTGGTAGTTTGCGAGTACTTAAAGAGTACTCATGGCTTTTGTCCCTGGCTATTCTCATGGCCAGACTATGAAGGAGACTACCAAGATGATGGCCAGCAGGACGTCTATAATAACTAGGACTATCTGCCTTCGTCAGCATTGCCTGTGCCCCTAAAGATGGACCCCACCGCTATGCTTATCTTTTATTCTACTGCTTGTTGTATTAAGACTGGATCATGTAAGACCATATTTATGGTTTGTAATGGATGATGTACTGGGATATCCAATCTGTTATGTCTCGCAAAAATGGTAATCCTGGGATTGCGATGAATGACATAACAGGCATCTGGGATTAAACATCCGGGTGTTGACAGAAACTATACTAGCCCCTAACGAGTGCGGGATGACCCTGCACTCTAAGTGCACTGCCCATATAGTCATATAGAAAACTACTTTCTACACGGATACGGACCTATGTACTTTCGAAGAACTGCCCTATTTATCCTGCGTGCACTGCCCTTAGTTCGACATTTGCACTGCTCTATGTAATGCTGCAGGTACACTGGTTTCTGTTCGAAGCACTTCGCTTCCTCAGCCACGTGCACTGCCTTACCTAGAAACTATACTAGCCCCTAACGAATGCGGGATGACCCTGCACTCTAAGTGCACTGCTCGTATAGTCATAAAGAAAACTGCTTTATACACGGGTACACACCTATATACTTTCGAAGAACTGCCCTATTTATCCTGCGTGCACTGCCCTTAGTTCGACAATTGCACTCCTCTATGTAATCTGCGGTACCTTTGGTTTTTTTGCAAGCTTACTCGTGCCTTTGCCTTACCTAGAAACTATACTAGCCCCTAACGAATGCCGGACGACCCTGCACTCTAAGTGCACTGCTCATATAGTCATATAGAAAACTGCTTTTTACACAGATACACACGTATGTACTTTCGAAGAACTGCCCTTAGTTCGACAATTGCACTGCTTTATGTAATGCTGTAGGTACACTGGTTTTTTTCGAAGCACTCCGCTTCCTCAGCCACGTGCACTGCCTTACCTAGAAAGTATACTAGCCCCTAACGAATGCGGGACGACCCTGCACTCTAAGTGCACTACCCGTATAGTCATATAGAAAACTGCTTTCTACGCGGATACGCACCTATGTACTTTCGAAGAACTGCCCTATTTATCCTGCGTGCACTGCCCTTAGTTCGACATTTGCACTGCTCTATGTAATGCTGTAGGTACACTGGTTTTTTTCGAAGCACTGCGCTTCCTCAGCCACGTGCACTGTCTTACCTAGAAACTATACTAGCCTCTAACGAATGTGGGACGATCCTGCACTCTAAGTGCACTGCCCGTATAGTCATATGGAAAACTGCTTTCTACGCGGATACGCACCTATGTACTTTCGAAGAACTGCCCTATTTATCCTGTGTGCACTGCCCTTAGTTCGACATTTGCACTGCTCTATGTAATGCTGCAGGTACACTGGTTTTTTTTCGAAGCACTGCGCTTCCTTAGCCACGTGCACTGCCTTACCTAGAAACTATACTAGCCCCTAACGAATGCGGGACAACCCTGCACTCTAAGTGCAGTGTCCGTATAGTCATATAGAAAACTGCTTTCTACGTGGATACGCACCTATGTACTTTCGAAGAACTGCCCTATTTATCCTGCGTGCACTGCCCCCCGTTGGACAATTGCACTGCTCTATGTAATGCTGCAGGTACACTGGTTTTTTTCGAAGCACTGCGCTTACTCAACCACGTGCACTGCCTTACCTAGAAACTATACTAGCCCCTAACGAATGCGGGACGACCCTGCACTCTAAGTCCACTGCCCGTATAGTCATATAGAAAACTGCTTTCTACACGGATACACACCTATGTACTTTCGAAGAACTGCCCTATTTATCCTGCGTGCACTGCCCAATTTATCCTCAGCCACATGCACTGCCTTACCTAGAAATTCATATATGCACTGCTCTGTGAGATGATACAGCCAAATTAGTTTACTATGAAACACTGCGCTATTTAACCCCCGTGTGCACTGCCTTGTACTCAAACTACTTGCAGTGCATTTAGTTTATTAGGGGAAACAATTTTGCAATCTATGTACAGTTCTCATATATTCATATATGCATTTCTCTGGCTGATACTTGCACTGCATCAATTAGCAATTACAATAGCAGTACTAGGATGCCAAATTTAGCATACAGTGCAAGAAGATTACAAAAAAGCAACATAGTACATAATTGGAGGCAGAATAAAGTGCTAGAGGATCAAAAGAAGCAACAAAAGGCTTAGTGTACTCACATTACAAAGAGATATTTAATTTTTATTGCATTTCGGTCAATCACTATAGAGCAGGTGGCCAGGCTTCAAACATTGCAAAAGCACTATGGATAACTAATGGTGTAGATAACTTGGATAAAACTAATACAATCTTCTTCAGCATGTCTGCACAGAACAAGCCTACATCAAAATCAACTGTCATTAGAACATAGCGACCATCATCTGACATTGTTATAAAACGTAACACACCACAAACTGGGAGATTGCAATTCTCACAGATACTACCAAGTCTTTCCTTCCAGTAATCTTCAATATCCTAGCCAAAAGTAGTTCTGCATGCAACATGTAGATCTAACATTGTCTGGATGATCCACTTATTTTGACCATTGTTGTAGTCAAGGAGCCAAGTTGTTAGTATACCATCACTAGAAAAGGCAGCTAGTAAAATGTTTCCTGATCTATCCTCTGAAATACAATAATTCCTCTGATCCTTTGTTGTCAGCCTGACTGATTCAGGGAATTGTATCACAGAAGTTAAATGCGTGGATATGTTGTAACACAGAAGAAGGCCTACAACATACGCCATAAACAGGTCTTTGCCTATCAGGATTCCTTCAGGCTGACTAAGGTAAGTGGTCTATGTTGGCATAGGAATTGGGTCAGAAATATACATCTCCCATTGACCATTTTGCTGAATACAGACATGCACAAATATTCCAGATGTTGTATTAGCAGTAACACCATGATATGAAATCATGCAAGCATTGAATATATTTCTACGAAAGAATGTCATTCTTGATCTAGCAGCACTTGGAATCAAACAGAATTGCCCATATGAATGATCTGTATCACTCTTCGACATTGATGGCATTCGTGTAATAGGTGAGGCAAGGAAAGTGAATAAATCTGGAGACCTGGAAGGATAATTAACATAGTACCCAGGATCTCTAGAACCATGTGGAAAGACCTGAATGAGGACTACTCCGTTTCGCCAGCAGATGACCAGTTCCCTTAGAAGATATGTTGAATCTAAGTTCGAACAAATAGCTAGAGATGTTTCATCTTTAGATGAATATTCAAGCTCCTGTAGCCTATAACCAACCTCAGGCATCCAATGATAATCAACAAGAAATCCTACGCATGATGGCGATTTTTTCTTCATATAACGCGAAAGAAATCCAGGCTCTTTGAGTGCAGTATACCAAGCTTTGTTGAGAATACTGCAACGGATCAAAGATTTCGTAGACTCTAACCTTAAAACAATCTCCTGCACCAAATATAGGTCCTCACCCACGCGACTGGTCGAGGAACCAGATCTACTAAAATCCATCACTATTCAATAGATTGTTTTCTTTTGCTCCAGACAGAAGATGAAGGGTTTGTTTCTTTTTGTGGAAGAAGGAATATATTGAATGAGGTCGTAACGTCCTATGCTAGCCGTATGCCCGTATCCATCGGTTAACATCCAAGCTAACATATATTGAATGAGAAACTGTTTTGTAGGAACGTGTATACTGCTCTATAATTGTAGATGTGGTAGCCGGTAAACTGCTCTGTTAACCTACGTGCACTGCCATGGGCGGAGCCTGCAACACACACTCTAAAATATAAGGCGCTCCGAAATACACGGCCCTTCAAGATCTATATGAATGCTTGGTGCGCCGAATGCACCGTGCAATGGGCGGAGCCCGCAACACACACTCCGAAATACACGGCGCTCTGAAATACACGGCGCTTCAAGATCTATATGAATGCTTGATGCGCCGAAAGCTGCGTTACCATGGTGAGCCGCAACACACACTCGGAAATACAATGCACTATGAAATACACGGCGCTTCAAGATCTATATGAATGCTTGATGCGCCGAAGGCGCCGTGCCACGAACGAAGCCCGCAACACACACTCCGAAATACAAGGCGATCTGAAATACACGGAGCTCCGAAATACACGGCGCTTCGAGATCTATATGAATGCTTGATGCGCCGAAGGCGCCGTGCCACAAGCGGAGCCCGCAACACACACTCTGAAATACAAGGCGCTCCGAAATACATGGCGCTTCAAGATCTATATGAATGCTTGATGTGCCGAAGGCACCGTACACCAGGCGGAGCCAGCAACACAGTCTGAAATACAAGGCGCTCCAAAATACACAGCACTCCGAAACACATGGCACTTCAAGATCTATATGAATGCTTGATGCGCCGACGACACCGTGCCATGGGCGGGGCCCGCAACACACACTCCGAATTAAAAGGCGCTCTGAAATACACGGCGCTCCGAAAGAAACGGCGCTTCAAGATCTATATAAATGCTTGATGCGAAAGGCTACACCAGAGCATGCAACACACTCCGAAATACAAAGGAGCTCCGAAATGCACGCAGCTTCAAGATCTAAATGAATGCTTGATGCGCCAAGGCTGGTTTCCTGGCGAACCGCAACACACACTCCGAAATACAAGGCGCTCCGAAATATAAGGCGCTCCGAAATACACGGCGCTCCGAAATAATTGGCTCTTCAAGACCTATATGAATGCTTGATGCGCCGAAGGCGCCGTGCCACGGGCGGATCCTGCAACACACACTCCGAAATACAAGGCGCTCCAAAATACAAGGCGCTCCGAAATACATGGCGTTCCGAAATACACGGTGTTTAAGGATCTATATGAATGCTTGATGCACCGAAGGCGCCGTGCCACGGGCAGAGCCCGCAACACACACTCTAAAATACAAGGCGCTCGGAAATACAAGGCACTCTGAAATACTCGGCGCTCCAAAATACACGGTGCGTCAAGATCTATATGAATGCTTGATGCGCCGAAGGCGCCGTTCCACGGGCGGAGCCCTCAACACACACTCCGAAATACAAGGCGCTTCAAAATACACGGCGCTTCAAGATCTATATGAATGCTTGATGCACCGAAGGCGCCATGCCACGGACGGAGCCCGCAATACACACTCCGAAATACAAGGCGCTCCGAAATACACGGCGCTTCGAGATCTATATGAATGCTTGATGCGCTGAAGGCGCCGTGCCACGGGCGGAGCCCGCAACACACACTCTGAAATACAAGGCGCTCCGAAATACAAGGCGCTTCAAGATCTATATGAATGCTTGATGCGCCGAAGGCTCCCTGCCACGGGCGGAGCCTGCAACACACACTCCGAAATACAAGGCACTCCGAAATACACGGCGCTCCGAAATACATGACGCTTCGAGATCTATATGAATTCTTGATGCGCCGAAGGCGCCGTGCCATGGTCGGAGCCCGCAACACACACTCTGAAATACAAGGCGTTCCGAAATACACGGCGCTCCGAAATAAACGGCACTTCAAGATCTATATGAATGCTTGATGCGTCGAAGGCGCCGTGCCACGGGCAGAGCCCGCAACACACACTCTGAAATACAAGACGTTCCGAAATACAAGGCGCTCCAAAATACAAGGCGCTCCAAAATACACGGCGCTTCAAGATCTATATGAATGCTTGATGCGTCGAAGGCGCCATGCCACGGGCGGAGCCTGCAACACATACTCCGAAATACAAGGCGCTCCGAAATACACGGCGCTCCGAAATAAACGGCGCTTCAAGATCTATATGAATGCTTGATGCACCGAAGGCGCCGTGCCACGAGTGGAGCTCGCAACACACACTGCAAAATACAAGGCGCTCTGAAATACACGGTGCTTCAAGATCTATATGAATGCTTGATGCACCGAAGGCGTCGTGCCTCGGGCGGAGCCCGCAACACACACTTCGAAATACAAGGCGCTCCGAAATACACGGCGCTCTGATACACGGCGCTTCAAGATCTATATGAATGCTTGATGCGCCTAAGGCGCCATGCCACGGGCGGAGCCCGCAACACACACTCCGAAATAAAAGGCGCTCTGAAAGACACGGCGCTCCAAAATACACGGTGCTTCAAGATCTATATGAATGCTTGATGCACCGAAGGCGCCGTGCCACGAGCGAAGCCCGCAACACACACTCCGAAATACAAGGCGCTCCGAAATACACGGTGCTTCAAGATCTATATGAATGCTTGATGCGTGGCTATGCCTGGTAGAGCCCACAACACACACTCCGAAATACAAGGTGCTCTGAAATACAAGGCGCTCCAAAATACACGGTGCTTCGAGATCTATATGAACGCTTGATGCGCCGAAGGCGCCGTGACACGGGCGGAGCCTGCAACACACACTCCGAAATACAAGGCACTTCGAAATACAAGGCGCTCCGAAATACATGGCGCTTCAAGTTCTATATGAATGCTTGATGCGCCGAAGGCGCCATGCCACGGGCGGAGCCCGCAACACACACTCCAAAATACAAGGCGCTACGAAATACACGGCGCTCTGAAATACACGGCGCTCCGAAATACAAGGCGCTCCGAAATACATATGTGTACTGCCCTTAATATAAAAAAGCACTGCATTACTGTAATCCGTTCAAAGTCAAGACATTATGTTGCGCTGAATCATCTGTGTACTACTCTTAATATACAAAAGCACTGCGTTACTGTAATCCGTTCAAAGTCAATTCATTCTGATGCGCTGACTCATCTGTGTATTGCTCTTAATATACAAAAGCACCGCGTTACTGTAATCCGTTCAAAGTCAATACATTCTGCTGCGCTGAATCATCTGTGTACTGCTATTAATATACAAAAGCACTGCGTTACTGTAATCCGTTCAAAGTCAATACATTCTGTTGCGCTGAATCATCTATGTATTGCACTTAATATACAAATGCACTATGTTATTGTAATCCGTTCAAAGTTAATACATTGTGTTGTACAAACCAGACCCCTCCCATTACACCCCATAAAATCTCCATTGCCCGTAAAGAGAAAATAAAGATAATAAAATAAATGAAAAAGATAAAAATCAAAATAAACGATAATGAAAAAAACACACACTAAAAACGGAAGTAAGAGAAAGTGTATACCTAACGTGCGGAGCGGACAACAGCGTACAAAGAGAAAACAAAGGAAAGAGAAAAAACCGGCGACATCTGCGAGAGCAGCTTCTCGGGATGATTCCGCGATGACACGCGTGTCGACATCGCGTTCTTCATGCGGTGCAAGCAGCTAAGTCGCTTCCTCGCTTCAACCCTGATTGAAGACTATCTAGATGAGTCGTCAATCACTAACTTGTCCTAAGCTAACTCCATAAGGCTTCATCAGGAAACCACACCTGATCTGGTTTAAGCGATAGGGCGTTACTCGACGACCTTAGCTCAAGACTCCGGGAAGATGCAGCCTTCTGCTAACATCGGGTCAGCACTCCAAGACGGAAGATCGGCATCACTCCTAAAACACCTTAGTGAAGCTCTAGGGTGGAAATACTGCGTCTTTCCACTCAATCCTCAGAAGACTGTCTACTAGAGGATACTTCAGAAGACCTCCAGAATTGGACGCCTTCCCTCCAAACACCAACATGGGAGTTATCAGAGGAGAAACGACTGAAGAGTCTACGAAATCCCTTTGCTACATTAGCTGAAAACCTATCCGAAGCACCACAGGATCGCTAACCGCTCAGTTCCAATCGCTTAGAGGATTTGAGACTCCAACTGGCTAAGTACAAATAATCGTAGTACATAACCCAAGTAGGACCTACCTTTGTGGACGTCATTAGAAGCTTCCAACTCCCGGAGGAAGATGGGTGAAAGTCTTCAAAACATCCATCTGCGACTCCAAGAAGGAAGGATTACTTCCACTCCCAGAATTCTACCCTAGTTTAATCCTAAGGGGGAAAGACTGCATCTTTCCCACCAAAATAGAGTAACCCTTCACTAGAAGCAAACCCAGGAGTATCGACCGTAAAATCTTTAATTAGGATATGCTACGCCCCCAAGGTAGAGCTGTGAATTCTTAGAGAAAGGTACACCAGGCCGTAGATTCTATCCTTCGATGAGTACCCCGTGAAGATCAGCATCGAGATAGTCTGCCCAGTCTAAGCCCTCGAAATATAGAGTCCGGAAGGAAAACAAGGTCATCCCTCGCAATCGGGATTAGACTCTTCTCAACTCTCTATGCATCTCGGAAGACTAAAGCTCAACTTCATCGATAGAGTAGTCACTTTCAAAGACGGAGTACGTAAGATAGTATGCGTAAGACACCTAGTAACCCCCGACTCAAAATCAGCTAACCTTATTCTCCTGAATCTCGAGACAAGATTATTTTAAGGGGGAAAGGTCTGTAACATCCCAATTTCAGCAACCCTGATTAGTTGCCCAAAATGCAAAAAATCAGGGGGTACAAAAACTTTTTCTTGTTTAGTGATGAAGTGTTTGCCTGTTGTTTGACAATGTTTATGCTTATTAATGTGTATTATAAGATATACTCCTTACCTCAACATCAGTTGACAAAAGCTATTTAACAAAACTGTCCTAGCTCATTTTACATATTCTCAAATGTTCTGGCATTTCAAAACCTGAGCCAAGATACCTTTACAACCTCCACCATTTTTAGTAGCTTCTATTTCCCCAAACTATGGAGAGCAACCTATTATAATATCCTTATGTTTTCAAGACAAAGCTTCAACTAATCTTATCTCTAGGTTACCCAAAACCTCTTTTAAAAGCTTTTGAATTCTACTCTTGGTAGAGATACCAAGTACTTTCACCTGACTCCAACCACAACCTTTTCAAAATACCCATCCTTACCTCGAGCTAGGCTTGATGGTAACCCTAGTAGTAGGTTTGCTTTGTTTGTAAGATGAGTTGCCTTGATCTGCTACTTGATTTGTCTGCTTTGGAGATTGTATGAGCTACTCTAGGAGCTCATCACTAGGGTCAAGATGTTTCCAAATCACCACACCTTAAGCAAGAATACAAATCTGGATCAGACCTCTAGTTACTAGGTGATCATCTAAAACCCCTAACTAGACCCCTTCCGAAGTGATCCCTCCTAGGAGCTTCCAAGTAAATGAAGACCAGTATCAAGCAAGGATCCTTCCTACTCAATATACACTTCAACATCATCCACTTGATGATGTTTTTGTACCTTGCAACCCATCAAAATCACCACCACCCACATTCTAGTCAAAAAACCCTAAATCTGCCAAATATGGCTAAGTCTGGAATCTGTTTCAACATCACCTTTTTGAATGTCTCTTTTTCTCAACCCTTGTGCATTTTTGAAAATTAATTTGAACCATATTGTTAAGAATCCTAAGTACTACCAAGGCCCACTCTTTCCCTTGGTTAGATCATCCTCCAACCCACTTGTTCTTGATGGTTTTGCAGGCAAGAAAATATCTTTTCCTGCAAATCTTATCAACATGCCTACTTTGACAGAATCTCACACCATCATCCAACCTTCTACTGACCAACTATTCACATGGTTGTGTTCTACTCATATAGGTCTATCAATATCTACTTCACTTGTTCCAAGTGGATCTTTGTGCTCCTTAAACCCACAAGGTATTGAAGGCTAGTTGATAATCTGCCTTGGCAGGCTTATTTTATCCAAAGTTTGAAATCAATTCTTGGTGAGCTCTAGCAGGATCAAGCTCAAACCTCTAAACCATTGCAATATAAATCACTTGGTATATCCATCCATATATCCCATGCCTGAAGGGGAGCCTTGAGCTCCAAGATCCATCAAGGTTTTGGTGGCATGAAAACAATCTTACCCAAGATCCTTAAATCCCTAGTTTTCACCAAAATCAACTTGGATTCTCCTATCCCAAGGTTGAAAATGCTTGTTACACTTTGTCTACATCACCTACCTTGATCATCAAGATTTATCAAATTTTATCCATATTATTTATGGACCAAATCTATTTAATTCCTTTAATAGACAAAATCTCCAAAACTCCTTTCCCAAGGGAAAGTTTGGTTTTTGCCAAAACACTTCTCCAACCTTTTGCTCAGTTGAGGTACATATATCATAGCCTACATTCCCATCTAAAAAATAAGTATTTTTTATATCCTTTATTATTCCTTTTTGCCCTTTTTCTCAAATGGCAGAAATGGAATAATAATAGTTTTAAATATTTCTAAGCCTCCATAAATCTTGTGAAAAATTCCCTAAGTGTGTATTCACATTTAGGACCATCTCAAATCAAAAACTCAACTTGTCCAATTCAAAAATATCAAATAAATTCCTAAAAACCATTTCTGCACCATTTGAAAATGTGATATAAAGTGGACCAAACTTCATCCAATAATTCCCAAATAATTCATGGAGATGTACCTGAACCATATCCACCTACCAGCACCCTCACCTCAGCTTTCCAAAATCAAAAATCTTGAAATTCTTCATGATCATGGATATGGCCAAGTGTAGACATTATTCAAAACCTTGACCCAAGTTGAATCCAAACTTTCTCAACCTTGTTCAATACTTCTCCACAGCAACCCTCACTCCTACTCTGGTCGAAAACACTGTAGCATCACTGTAGCAAGACCTAAACCTCCTCTATATCTCCTACACGACCCTAGTGCCCTCTCCACCTCCCATGGCAACCAATGAGGAGCCCCAAGACCTGCCCTAGCTTCTCCATAAGCTATGTCCACCATGGACCTCACCCTTCTGTTTATATGGCCAGAGGCCACCACAACACCTACCCCTCGACTCATTTGCTCCTCTCCCTCCCACCTACCTTCCCCTGCATGCCACTCCCTCTCCCTTTCCCTGTCTTGCCCGACAAAGGAGAGAAGAAAGCTCTCGGCCATGGCACAAATCTGAGCGTAGCTCTCTCTCTACTCCCTCTTTGCCTCTAGTTTTCGCTCTAGACTGATCTACTCCTCAAGGCTAGCCCGACCCTACTCTTTACTTAGACATGCAGCAGGTTCTGGATCTTCCTCCGGCGAGCCCCGTCGTCGTCCTCTCGGGAACGCACGCTCCATCCTCACCCATGGCAAAGCTTGGCCCTGCCGTCCCTCTACGGTCTCGTCACCGACCACCACATCGCCTCGCAGCCTCACCGTCGTCATGCATGCCTCCCTGGGGCTGCCCTGGTGAGCACCGACGAGCTCTCCCCGGTCCTCCGTGCGTGAGATCCCTCCCGGCACGGAACCCCGCCCTTCTGCCCATCCCCGAAGTCAGAGAAGAGTGTCGCGTCACCCTAGACCGTCCCTAGCACCCCTCCGATCCCCCAAGGTGAGCTACTGCGTCGCCCCGTCGCCCTAGGGTTTTCTCCGTGCCGCCGCCGAGATAGAGGTGGACGATGAACACCCACAGTAGATCTGCACTTGATCCAGCAGCCACCAGCGCACCATACCCCTTCGCCTCAAGGAGTCGCTGACAACCAGGGCCCAGCTATTAGCTTCAAACCCTCCTTCCCGCGTGCATCGACGTGAGCCGGGCCACCCGAGCCATGCTGTGCAACATTGTTCCCCCACATTCGGCCCACCAACTCTTTGTTCCTTTTTCTTTGTAGCTAAAATTCCGGTCTAGATCTGTAGGTTTAGTTTAATTCCTTTTTAAATTGAAAAACAAATCTAATTGCCTTGAAACAAATATTCCCAGGTAAATGAATGTTTTCTTAAACATTCAGAGCCTAAAGATTTACCAAATATTAATTTCACATTTTCTGGAAATTAATCTACCAGAACATATCCTTAGAGAGTTTCACATTTCCAAATTGGGTAAACCAAACTTTATATGGTAGGTATATTAGATACCTACCTCATGGCATTAATATTTTCACAAGGTGAACAGTTGATTGCCTGTGGCAATATTAACAAGTAGTCCCTAGTTTTGTCTTTAGAAAATTCTTGAGATCAAACCAACTTGGGTATGGACCTAAATCAACCTCCCAGTGATGTGGTACATTAGTCCCTATCAAGATCTAGGAGATCTCTATTTGTTGATATCCTGTTGATTTTTAAGGAATTAAACAGTTCTGTATATAAGGTTATCACTAGATAAATTGCTACACTATCTCTACAACTCCAAAAATAGTAATTCCAATTTGTACTGGAAGGTATTTGCAATACTTATCCATTACCCTTTACCTCATATCAATTTGCTCAGCAAAATAAATCTCGTGAAAAAGACAAATCCCTTGCAGAACTGCCTTTGGGAATTTCCTGAGGGCATTCTGGTAATTATCTTGACCTGATTCCAAATCTCTGTGAATCAGTACCTCAAACCCTACCTACCCATCAAAGTAAATAATTTTTGGAGCTCCAGAACTTTTCTGGTGAATTATTTCCTAAAACTAGAGCCTTTAATCACTAGAATATTCATAAGAAATTAAAGAAAGTGATAAAATAGTGAAACCACTTTTGTTGGTTTCATTTTATCAACTCCTATCTGTTGGAATCATTTTTACACAATTTTATCATACAGAATATGTCCTTGGTCCAAAACCCCTGTTAGGTAGTTCCTCGGCTATAAATCCTAAGGGATTTTTTCCATGTTTCCAAGACAAGGCCAATCTTATTAAATCCATTCTTCCTAAGACCTACTGATTTGTAAACTTGCATTGTTCATTGTTTGCTATATGTATTGCTGATTGTATGCCTTGTGTTGATTGTGCTCTTGCTTGTTTGCGTGTGTGCTCCCTGACGACGATAGTTGCGATTATCTCGGAGATTAGAAGAAGGTGGTTATTATTGTATATTATTGGGTATTCTAAGAAGAAGTTGAGGGAAAATTATTCCATATTGCGGATATCAGGCAAGCCACCATTCCCGAATCTGATACTTGTCCTACTATTTTTATTACCTATTTCGTACCTCCTTTATAAATTGCATTATTTATCTACATGTCTTGTTTTATAAATATTGCGGTAATGACTTGGCTCCTCCAAGTTATGACTTGGTGACCCTCGTGGCACCACCCTGATGTAAACCTACCACTTACCCCCTTTAGATCAAGGTTATGAGGATTAGCATCTTACCTCCTCAGGTGAAACCTCTCTTGTACAGAGACCCCGCACGATTTCTGAGGCATGCCTCTCTGAGGCCCCTTCCACCGGCTCTCGCTGGCGTCACTCCAACGCCGTCGCACACCATACCATGGGCTCCTCTACTCTTGATTCTTCTGGTGGAGACTGGAAAATCACCTATTCTGGAAGTTCCACCGATGGTAAGTTCCTTGTTGGATCTCTGATTCTCTCGGCTAGTCGTTGGCTGGTCATTCTCAATGCCAACGGTTTTCCTCTAGAGGGTAGATACATGGAAAATGGGGAGGTACTCTCGATTGGATCAGTGGTGAGGTTCCCCTCTCATCTTGCAAGAATCAATGATTTTTCGACACCATCTCCTGGTTTTCTTGGGATTTCTCATGATAAGGTTGACAAGGTTGAAGATTTGAAACTTATGTGGCACGTTACAAGTTCTTACTTGCCTTTTGATGATTTGGACAAATCTCCTGGTTTTTTGGTCCTTTATTCTCTTGCTAAACAAGTTGTGTTGCTTAATCAAGATAAGATGGTGATTGATGCTAGATTCCTTCTTCAAAATGAAAAGATCTTCTCTGGAGTGACTTTGGATCTTGTGATCAAAAGAGTGGTGGTGGGTGCTCAAATTGCCGACATGACACAAGCATCATCGGACAAGATCAACAAATGCATTTCATTGGATTTCTCTAAAGGGAAGATTTTTGAGACTAATATGTTCAAAAAATTTGGTCATCACATCAATTTCTCTGGAGGATTACGCAGAAGACCTTTCTTCCTGGTTGGCTCATTTGGTCCCACCAATTTTAAAATTGATGTTCATACTATTGGCATTGCACTCCAAGCTTGTTTTGGTGGCTTAGCTTCAAAATTTCAAGTCAAGATCCTCCAAGATAGAACATTTAGATTATCAGTCGCATCACATGCTGTGGGTTTTGAAATATATAATTTTGGTACCTTCTCGGATGAATTTCTCGTCTTGAAGATCAACCTTTGGGGTGATGGAGGTCCAAATTGGATATTTGAAGAGAAAGAATATTACAAAGAATTGGACAAGAATTGGATTTTTGTTTCATACAAAAAGAAAAAGAAAGGCTTCGGTTTTTGATCGTATTTGATCACCGATTTCCTCGTCAACGGCCCCATGCAATAGCGGTCAAATCAAAGGTGATATTAAATGAATTGAACGGGGCACATCATTTGCGGAAGTCATGGTTAATGGGAAAGTTATTGAGTGTGCGAAATCTCCTATAGACAACAAATCATCCTCAATTAATCTGCCTGGTCTTTTACCATTTTTGAAATTCCCAACCTTCCCTTCTTGTCCTTGGCCCGACAAATCTTACCTTAATTGGTTCAAGGCCCATGTCTCGCCGCAAGTGTCGCGGTCCAGGGTGTTTGATTGTCTTAAAGATTTTGCGCTTGCCCAAAACAAGAAAATTCCTGAACCCCCTGCCTCCTCAACTCCCACGCCTGCAGAAACCCCAACTACCTTGCTCCGCTCGCCACTAGCGACAACCGTTGCTGCAATGGCAAACATTCTGCTTGACTCGTAGCCTTTCCTACGCCATGGCTTTGAGATTTTGCAGGTGGCTGGCCGGAATCGTGTCAAGAGGGTGGTGGTTCCTCGTCGACCGAGGGCTCATGAACAGTATGCTATTGCGAATGTTCATCCCCTTCCCCCTAGTCCAGTTCCATTCGATAATATCAGAGATGTGTTGCAAGATTTCTTTTTCAATGAGGCTCGTGTTGATTTCCATGATATTCAAGACTGTCCATTTGGCTTTGCATATGTTCAATTTACCAATGTCAGTGACCGGGACCATTTAATCGCTGCGGGTCCAATCCCTTTCCAGGATGTTGCAATCTCTTTTGCTAGGCACGATGAGGGCATTAACTGGCGTAGAACTCAGTTTAACAATGAATGCTGGGTCATGCTTCTGGGTCCTCCTCTTGATCATTGGCATACTGATGATCTGAATGCTGTTTTCTCTGATATTGGAAAGGTGTTGCTATGGGAAAGGGACCCTGAGCACAAAGGCAGGATCATTGCTGAACTCAGAGTCACTGACCTTTTGGATGTGCCTAAAAGTGTTAGATTCACCAATGGGGACCTTGTGGAAACTGAATCATGTACTTTCTCTATGGAACTTTTAAACAGCAACCTCCTAGGGGGCCCACCTAATGAGGACCCACTACCTGATGATGATGCTGACCCCCATCCCTTGCCTGTGGTCGGACCCATTTTTGGCCCCCTCCCCCACCACCTCCTCCACAGCCTGAAGGTGACATTGGTGGATGGGGCCAATGGGTTGATCCTGCTCCTCAACAGAATAATGCTGGTTGGGGTAATTGGAATGCAGTTCAAGGACCTGTGTTTGCTGAGGGTCTAGACATGCCTATTGATAACCTGGATTTGCCACCTCAGGAGGCTGACAGTGTTGTTACTGGTTCCATTCCTATGGCCAATGTTTCTTCTGACAATGATAATGCTTATGTCCATGGGGCTGATGATATTGAAGTGGAACAACAGACTGTTGAAGCTAACCAAGAGGTGGGCATGGGTGAGGGACTCCTTAATATACTACAGAATTACCAGGATGATGAGGAGGATAGCCATCATGCTAATGTGGGGAATCAGCAGGATGACTGGATGATTGAAGACACAAACCTTCTCTCTCCCAATGAGGCACATCTACAAGTTGGGATGGTCCTCACTCCTTTTATCAACTCCTCTGAGGTGCTATCGGCTATGCAGTCCTTCTCCAAGCAAGGACTAGAACTCTGGGATAGATTCTTTGCCCCACACATCAACAACTCTTCATCTGGCAAAGGCAGACTGTAATGTGATACTCCTGTAAGTTGGTTTATCTTTATCACCCTCATGCTCATCACTCCTGAAAAATTCAGTTGGGCAAGACACTTTCTTACTTCTCCTTTTTAGGATATTATAAAAGAGCCAATTGCAGAAGAAAATACCTTTACTTTCATTATCCCTGATGAATGTGTTGGACAGATGCCTCCTCACTGCCTGAATGATTCTCCATCAAACCTGATGGTGCCAAATGCTCCAGCAAAAAAAAGAAGTGGAAAAGAACCTTTGGTGGACACTGAGGTGAGAAGGAGCCCCGGAATTGTGGAACTTAATGGGGGATTTAAAAGTCATGTGAATTGCTCTGATTTTAATTGTCTCTCTTGCAATGCTGTTCCACCTTGTCTCAGCAATAAAGTTGTTAAAAACCTCGTTGATTCGTTTTGCAAGGTTAAGGAGGGTGAACTTGAGAAAAGGCTGCTGAAGAAGAGCAGGGTCAATGATCTGACCATCAAGCCACTTGGGAAACCTGGACCAAAGAAGATTGGTTCTGACACAAACCTTTCAAGCAAGAAGAAAGGAGGAGATGCTGAATCTTGTGGACAGCAGTCTAAGAAGAAGGCCCCTAAATAAATGTTTTTAATGTCTACACAATATTGTCCTTTTGTGACTGGATCAATTACCCTGGGATTCTATTATGAGTTGTTTAGAACCATTATGCTGCTATGCATGTTTATGACTTCAGTACCTTATGATATTTACAAGTTGGTTTGTGTGATTACAAATCTTGTGTCACCCCAATTGTTATCTCAACCTGATTATCAATTAGTAACAACAAAAATTGGAAGATTCTGAACTGGAATCTTAGAGGAATTAACTCTGAGAAGAAGTGGTTGGCATTAAAAAGTAAAATCATTGAATCTGAAAGTGATATCATTTGTATCGAACAAACAAAGAGAGAAATCTTTGATATAAATTACTTAAAGAAATTTTGTCCAAATAAGTTTGACAGCTTTGACTTTCTACCTTCAATTGGTGCTTCTAGAGGGATCATCATCATATGGAACAGTTCATTGTTTAATGGAACCAGAGCATTCCAAAATGAATTCTCCACTTCTGTCACTTTCACCTCCCAACTATCTAATGACTCCTGGACTCTTACAAATATATTTGGCCCATGTCAAGCTGATAGGAAAATTGACTTTTTCGACTGGTTTTCCAGCATCATGATGCCTGATAATGTGGATTGGCTTGTCTTAGGAGATTTTAATCTTATTAGAAGACTTAGAGATAGAAATAAAAGTGGGGTGATGTTAATGACACTATGATTTTTAATGAAGCTATCAGCAACCCGGGACTTATTGAATTACCACTGAAAGGAAGGAAATTCACTTGGAGTAACATGCAGAAAGATCCCCTTCTGGAAAGACTAGATTGGTTTTTTACTTCTAGCTCATGGACAACCAAATATCCATATACATTGGTTACCCCCCTATCGAAGCCTACTTCTGATCAGCTACCTCGTGTCATCTCAATTGGAACAAACATTCCCAAGGCACAAATATTTAGATTTTAAAATTACTGGCTTCATCATTGTGATTTTAGACAGATTGTGCAAAATTCCTGGGATATACTAGTGAATCACCAGGACTTGGCAAAAAGGATATGTGCCAAGTTGAAAAATGTGAGGAGAGGCATCAAGATTTGGGCCAAGCAGCTACCATGCTTAAAAGACCAAATAAATAAGGTGAATGACACAATTGACCTTCTGGATCTACTTGAAGAGTCTAGAACCTTAACCATCAATGAATGGCACCTTAGAGATATTCTGAAATCCCATATAATCTCTCTGCTCCAGAATCAAAACACCTATTGGAAACAAAGAGGAAAAATTAAATGGGTAAAACTAGGTGATGAAAACACAAAGTTTTTTCACTCCAAAGCTACCATCAGCTATAGGCACAATTATATATCAATGATTAAGAATGATAGTGGGCATGAATTCTTTAATCACTATGACAAGGCTGACATTCTATGGAATGACTTCAAAGCTAGAATGGGTACATCAAACAAAACCGAGATGCTTTTCAACCTTGAAGATTTCTATGGGAATGGTATGACTGACGAGATGAAGAATTCACTTGAAAGGCCTTTTTTTGACAAAGAAATTGAAGAGGTTATATCTAATTTGCCAAATGACAAGTCCCCTGGGACTGATGGTTTTAACAATGAATTTATCAAAAGCTGTTGGTCAATCATTGGAAATGATATCAAATTGTTGATCCATGACTTCTACAATGAGAAGGTCTCTCTTGAAAGCATCAACTCATCCTACATTACTCTCATTCCTAAAATTACAAGCCCTTCTACCTTTGCTGATTTCAGACCAATATCCTTATTAAACTGTGTGTTCAAAATCATTACCAAACTTCTTGCAAACAGACTGCAATCTATTATTCTGGAATTGGTGCATAAAAATCAATATGGTTTCCAATGCCTTGGATGGGCATTTGAATACCTTTTCCAATGCCACAAATCAAAGGAGGAAATCCTAATTCTAAAACTTGACTTTGAAAAGGCATTTGATACAGTTGATCACTCAGCCATCATAAATATCCTCAAAGCTAGAGGATTTGGCAGGACATGGATCAAATGGATAGGAATGATTTTTGAATCTGGATCCTCTGAAATCCTTCTAAATGCAGTGTCTGGGAAAAAATTCTACTGCAGGAGAGGTGTGAGACAAGGATACCCCCTTTCACCATTCCTTTTTGTTCTTGTTGCAGACCTCCTACAATCTGTCCTAAATAAGGCCATGCATATGAATCTTCTGACCCCCCCAATAGATGGACCTCCCAACAGTGATTTCCCTGTAATTCAATATGCTGATGATACGTTGGTGGTACTTAAGGCAGATGCTACTCAATTATTGTGCTTGAAAGCCCTTCTTCAAACTTTTGCAATCTCCACATGACTAAAAGTCAACTATTTGAAGTCAAGCATGATGCCAATAAATTTATGTAATGATAGGTTGATGCATTTTGCTCACACAATCAATTGTCAAACTGGCAGCCTCCCTTTCACCTATCTTGGATTACCACTAAGCATATCGAAGCCATCCATGGAACACTTTCTGCCTATTGTTCAAAGAATTGAAAGAAGACATTGTGGTATAGCTGATTTCTTGAACTATGGTGGAAAACTGCAACTGGTAAAATCTGTACTTTCCTCACTCCCTCTATTTTTCATGAGTTGTCTAGAGGTACCAATTGCCATCAAGGATCAAATTATAAAATATATGAGACACCTATCTTGTAGAAAAAAGACTGAAGATGTTCAAGCCAAAGGACAAGCACTGGTATCTTGGGATAAAATTTGTCGTCCTAAAAATCAAGGGGGTCTAGGAGTCCTGAATATCCAGATTCAAAATACTGCCCTCCTTTTAAAGAACCTGGACAAATTCTACAATCACCATGACATCCCTTGGGTTCATCTCATCTGGGAAACCTACTACAAAAATGCAAAATTACCTGGAAGAAGCATGGAAGGATCATTCTGGTGGAAATCTCATATACGGTTAATTGATAATTTTAAAGGCATGGCTAAGTGCAATCTGAATTCAGAAAAATCTGCCTATTTTTGGTCTGACCTTTGGCAAGATGAGTGCTTTAAAAATAAATTCCCACAACTTCTGTCTTATGCTAAGTCTTCAAATATCATTGTTCATGATTTCTTACAAGCTGATTTATTGGACGATAATTTTCACCTACCTCTTTCTCAACAAGCCTACTCTGAGTTTTTAATCATGGAAGAAAGATGCCAGGAAATCATGCCAACCACTCATGAGAACCTCCATGATAACTGGAGTTACATTTGGGGGTCAGATAAATTTGAAGTGAAAAAGGCCTAGTCATCCATGATTGGCTACTCCCCATCACGGCCTCACTTCTCTTGGCTTTGGACATCCTCTTGCCAGAATAAACACAAATTCTTTTTCTGGCTTTTGCTTCTAGACAGACTGAATACAAGGAATCTTCTGAAAAGAAAACAGTTCATCCTGCCTGACTACAATTGTGTAACTTCCAACTGTTACTTAGAAGAATCGGTTAACCATTTATTTTGGGAATGTTCTTTTGCAAAAAAAATGCTGGGACCATATTTACAGAAACAGAACTACAAACTTATTAGTGTTGGAGGCTATTTCAGAAATCAAAGAAAAGTTACACCTGCCATTTGCAATGGAAATCATTGTCATGCTTACCTAGGGTATCTGGATCTGCAGAAATGAGAAGATTTTTAATGACAAAAGACCCACACTAGAAAGATGGAAAGCAATCTTCTATCAAGAGATGAGATGGATACGGTTCAGAATCAAAAGAAAATACAAGGAGAAGTTCAAAACCTGGCTGAATCAACAATTAGATCAGAGATAAAGTATATTTTTACCCACTTTAGAGGTGGCTTTATCTTTCTTGTTTTGATCTGCCTTAGATCAATAGACTATCTGTATTTTATCATTGTAACATACTCATACCCATATAATAAAAAAATTGCAGTGGGGATTTTCCCTACTGTTTCACCTCAAAAAAAGCATATTACCTCATTGGAAACCACGAATTTTTGTTGAATAAACGGTTTTGGGATTTACCCTACTACAAATGTTTAAAAACTGCTTTGTAAAACCCTTGGGAAAAGGCATCGTTCCAAGCGGATGTTTTAACTAAAGAAGTGGTCATGATGAGAATGAGAAAATGGACAAGAGAAAGAGAAGGGATGTTCTACGCCTTTACCAGAACAATTTTATTCGTGCGGCCACAATACCCTAGGTGCTAGGGCTTAGCTTGTAGTTTGTCTTCTTTAGCCGAGGCATCTTGTACAATGCTTATTGGGAGAAATCCCTTGAATTCTGGGCAGGCGCTAACAGTTCTCCGAATCTGGAGCCTGTAGCTTGCTTCGGCAAGAGTAAGCCTGTCTTGGCAGGAGTGTCGGTGCAACAATTGGGTCTCCCGCGGACGGTATGACTTAGGTAGTACGGAAGGAAGTGGAGTCACCAAGTTAAGGTATACGCCAAGCTGCGGTTTGGGTATCTGGCGATGTCTGGAAGCGGGACTATGGCCGGGGGCCACATACTCGTTGCCGGGGAGAAAAAACCCAAAAGGAAAAGCAGCCTTTGTTAGGGTTGACCAGCGAAAGGTTAGGTTTGATTATCCGAACCCCCGTCTACCCTGTGTAGTGGGCCGTGGTTTTATCCCGGCAGATGTATTGATTCTTGTGGGGAAAGTGCGCAAACTCTGCAGAGTATAATCTATTCGAATAGCCACGTCCACGGTCAAGGACGGTTGGAAAGGTGATGGCTAGGAGTACCCAAATGGTGGTGTTTGGAAAAATGGATGAAAGTATGGAGGTTCCAAGGGAACCCGAGTTTAAAGTTTTGTTCTGACCAGAGGTGGTCAAAGAGGTTTAAAAGGGGTTTTTCTCCAAAAACTGTTTTCAAAAAGGTTTTCATCTAGGATATGGGGATATCCTGCTTTATAAAACGGAGGCATGTTTTTCAAAAATCTTTTTCAACAAAGATATAGAGATGCCTTAACTACAAGAGATGATCTATGCTTTTCAAAAACAACCCTAGATAGAGCTATCCCGCCACAGCCAGATTGCATTACCTTGTTTAACTTATCTTGGTGGTTTGCGAGTATATTCAAACGTACTCACTGGCATTGTCCCTGGCTATTAACTTGGTCACATTTCAAGAAGAAGGCGGTGGTGAGGCAAGATTGGGCTCTCCGCGTGATGATGTTCCTCTTCTAAAGATAGTATAGCCATAACGGCATTTATGTAAGTCTTGTAATTCGGTATGTCTCGGATGTTGTAATGATACTTGTTGGTTAATGTCCACGGCTCACTGACCATGGGAACATGGATATATACATAATAGGGATTTCTCGGATGATTAATCCAGGAGCCCCACAGACTTGGTATCAGAGCCATCCTGATTGTAGGAGAACCTTAGTTAGCATGGTCGTTAGACAGGAACCTTATTTTGAAAACCCCGGCTTTCGAAAACTAGTTTCCCAATGAGTTTCAAAAAGTTTTACTTCTTCTATTACTCTAAGTAAATGCTTTCGAAAATGGTTTCCTCTAACTCTCATCCAAACTTCAAACCTACGGATTTTAAATAACTAGGATCTAGAACCCGCTAAAGACAATGAGAACAAGATGAAAACAAGCAACTACCAGCAAACACAAGGAGACTACAATAGAGCTCTACCAGAGGAATCCTCACAATCAGAAGACATCGGGTGTTGCGTTATCAAGAAACATCCAAGATACGATGAAGGCTTCACCTGCAAGATAGTGACTCCGACTTGAAGAAAGACGATATCTAGGGTTAATAGTCCTAAGAATAGGATTCCCCTACATTGCGAGTACTTAACTCCTTGGTCCCTAACGTTGACTGTGTTTGCTTTCCTAAGTGCATTATATGTGGCTTGATGTGGGTTGTCTGCCCAGGACATTGTGACTCTCTCGCTCTGTTCGCCTTGTTTGCAAGTTTTGGTTTGCTTTGACCTCCGAAAAAATGTGACCCGAGGAGTGATAAACCACCTAGTAACTCCGGAAACACCCCTGTAGGTTGTCGCTAACGAGAACCTAGACTAACCTCGGGAGTATACGAGCGGAAAGGCATCACAAGAACCAGGAGTTGACATCGCCAATTCAGAACAACTAGAAGACTCATCTCAACAGGATGGCATAACTTGTCCAACTCGCCCCTCAAGACTCATCGATGGCGCAACACTCCCTTGTTCATCAGTCTACTACAACCAGAATTCCGTTGAAGCCGGAAGTCAATCACCGAAGGGTCCTCACTACACACAAGAAACCACGAGAATTACCTACCAAGACAAGAAGTGAAGACCTACTTACAATACACTTCGGTATATTAGCGCTTCCAACTGCCTCAGGAGACTAACTAATCTAGTCGACCTACCCCAAACAGACGGGAAGCTTCTTCCTAGAAGGCTAGAAATAACTATGAATCCGGATGCTAAGGGAGCATGAAGATAACAATTCCACTCCGCCATCAAGCAGAAGCAACACAAGAAATTCAAGTGAAGACCGTTTCTCCGATGTTGAATGCTTCAACCCTGACTGAAGACTATCTAGATGAGTCGTAAATCGCTAACTTGCCCTATGCTAACTCCATAAGGCTTCGTCAGGAAACCACACCCGATCTGGTTTAAGCGATAGGGCGTCACTCGACGACCTCGGCTCAAGACTCCGGGAAGATGCAGCCTTCTGCTAACATCGGGTCAGCACTCCAAGACGGAAGATCGGCATCACTCCTAAAACACCTTAGTGAAGCTCTAAGGTGGAAAGACTGCGTCTTTCCACTCAATCCTCAGAAGACTGTCTACCAGAGGATACTTCAGAAGACCTCAAGAATTGGACGCCTTCCCTCCAAACACCAACCCGGGAGTTATCAGAGGAGAAACGGCTGAAGACTCTATGAAATCCCTTCGGTACGTTAGCTAAAAACCTATCTGAAGGACCACAAGATCGCTAACCGCCCAGTTCCAATCGCTTAGAGGATTTGAGACTCCAACTGGCTAAGTACAAATAATCGTAGTACATAACCCCACTAGGACATACCTTTGCGGACGTCATCGGAAGCTTCCAACTCCCGGAGGAAGATGGGCGACAGCCTTCAAAACATCCATCTACGACTCCAAGAAGGAAGGATTACTTCCACTCCTTCCCACCAAAATAGAGTAACCCTTCACTAGAAGCAAACCCAGGAGTATCGACCGTAAAATCTTTAATTAGGATATGCTATGCCCCTAAGGTAGAGCTGTGAATTCTTAGAGAAAGGTGCACCAGGCTGTAGATTCTATCCTTCGACTAGTACCCCGTGAAGATCAGCATCGAGATAGTCTGCCCAGTCTATGCCCTTGAAATATAGAGTCTGAAAGGAAAAGAAGGTCATCCCTCGCAATCGGGACTAGACTCTTTTCAACTCTCCGTGCATCTCGAAATACTGAAGCTCAACTTCATCGATAGAGTAGTCACTTTCAAAGACGGAGTCCGTAAAATAGTATGCGTAAGACACCTAGTAACCCCCGACTCAAAATCCCCTAACCCTACTCTCCTGAATCTCGGGACGAGATTATTTTAAGGGGGAAAGGTTTGTAACATCCCAATTTCAGCAACCCTGATTAGTTGCCCAAAATGCACAAAAACAGGGCGAACAAAAACTTTTTCTTGCTTAGTGATGAAGTGTTTGCCTATTGTTTGACAATGTTTATGCTTATGAATGTGTATTAGAAGATATACTCCTACATCAGTTGACAAAAGCTATTTAACAAAACTGTCCTTGCTCATTTTACATATTCTCAAATGTTCTGGCATTTCAAAACCTGAGCCAAGATACCTTTACAACCTCCACCCTTTTTAGTAGCTTCTATTTCCCAAAACTATGGAGAGCAACCTATTATAATCTCCTTATGTTTTCAAGACAGACCTTCAACTAATCTTATCTCTAGGTTTCCCAAAACCTCTTTTTAAAGCTTTTGAATTCTACTCTTGGTAGAGATACCAAGGACTCTCACCTGACTCCAACCACAACCTTTTCAAAATACCCATCCTTACCTCGAGCTAGGTTTGATGGTAAGCCTAGTAGTAGGTTTGGTTTGTTTGTAAGATGAGTTGCCTTGATATGCTTCTTGATTTGTCTGCTTAGGAGATTGTATGAGCTACTCTTGGAGCTCATCACTAGGGTCAAGATGTTTCCAAATCACCACACCCTAAGCAAGAATACAAATCTGGATCAGATCTCTAGCTACTAGGTGATCATCTAAAACCCCTAACCAGACCCCTTCTGAAGTGATCCCTCCTAGGAGCTTCCAAGTCAATGAAGACTAGTATCAAGCAAGGATCCTTCCTACTCAATATACACTTCAACATCATCCACTTGATGATGCTTTTGTACCTTGCAACACATCAAAATCACCACCACCCACATTCTAGTCAAAAAACCCTAAATCTGCCAAATATGCTTGTCTGGAATCTGTTTCAACATCACCTTTTTGAATGGATCCTTTTCTCAACCCTTGTGAATTTTTGAAAATGCATTTGAACCATCTTGTTGACCATCCTAAGTACTACCAAGGACCACTCTTTCCCTTGGTTAGATCATCCTCCAACCCACTTGTTCTTGATGGTTTTGCAGGCAAGAAAATAACTTTTCTTGCAAATCTTATCAACATGCCTACTTTGACAGAAGCTCACACCATCATCCAACCTTCTACTGACCAACTCTTCACATGGTTGTGTTCTACTCATATAGTTCTATCAATATATACTTCACTTGTTCCAAGTGGATCTTTGTTCTCCTTAAACCCACAAGGTTTTGAAGGCTAGTTGATAATCTGCCTTTGCAGGCTTATTTTATCCAAAGTTTGAAATCAATTCTTGGTGATCTCAAGCAGGATCAAGGTCAACCCTCTAAACCATTGCAATCTACATCACTTGGTATATCCATCGATATATCCCATGCCCCAAGGGCAGCCTTGAGCTCCAAGATCCAACAAGGTTTTGGTGGCATGAAAACAATCTTACCCAAGATCCTTAAATCCCTAGTTTTCACCAAAATCAACTTGGATTCTCCTATTCCAAGGTTGCAAATGCTTGTTACACTTTGTCTACATCATCTACCTTGATCATCAAGATTTACCAAATTTTATCCATATTATTTATGGACCAAATCTATTTAATTCCTTTAATAGACAAAATCTCAAAAACTCCTTTCCCAATGGAAAGTTTGGTTTTTGTCAAAACACTTCTCCAACCTTTTGCTCAATTGAGGTCCATATATCATACCCTACATTCCCATCTCAAAAATAAGTATTTTTGAGATCCTTTATTATTCCTTTTTGCCCTTTTTCTCAAATGGCAGAAATGGAATAATAATAGTTTTAAATACTTTTAAGCCTCCATAAATCTTGGGAAAAATTCCCTAAGTGTGTATTCACATTTAGGACAATCTCAAATAAAAAACTCAACTTGTCGAATTCAAAAATATCAAATAAATTCCTAAAAACCATTTCTGCACCATTTGAAATTGTGATATAAAGTGGACCAAACTTCATCCAATAATTCCCAAATAATTCATGGAGATGTACCTGAACCATATCCACCTACCAGCACCCCCACCTCAGCTTTCCAAGATCAAAAATCTTGAAGTTCTTCATGATCATGGATATGGCCAAGTGTGGACATTATTCAAAACCTTGACCCAAGTTAAATCCAAACTTTCTCAAGCTTGTTCAATACTCCTCCACAGCAACCCTCACTCCTACTCTGGTCGAAAACACTGTAGCATCACTGTAGCAAGACCTAAACCTTGTTCCCTAGTGCTTGGAAGCTATTCTAAAAAGAAAGACATACATATATGGCCAAATCTTGCTCACTTATTGTGCTGCAGCAGCAGCCACCCCACCTCCTCTCTGTCTCCTGCATGACCCCAGTGCCCTCTCCATCGCCCATGGCAACCAATGAGGAGCCCCAAGACCTGCCCTAGCTCCTCCATAAGCTATGTCCGCCATGGACCTCACCCTTCTGTTTATATGGCCAGAGGCCACCACAGCACCTCCCCCTCGACTCATTTGCTCCTCTCCCTCCCACCAACCTTCCCCTGCACCCCACTCCCTCTCCCTTTCCCTGTCTTGCCCGAGAAAGGAGAGAAGAAAGCTCTTGGCCATGGCACAAATCTGAGTGTAGCTCTCTCTCTACTCCCTCTTTCCCTCTAGTTTTCGCTCTGGACTGATCTACTCCTCATGGGTGGTCTGACCCTACTCTTTACTTCGACATGCAGCAGGTTCTGGATCTTCCTCCAGCGAGCCCCGTCGTCGTCCTCTTGGGCACACACGCTCCAGCCTCACCCGATGGCAAAGCTCGGCCCTGCCGTCCCTCTACGAGCTCGTCGCTGACCACCACATCGCCTCGCAGCCTCGCCGTCGTCATGCATGCCTCCCCGGGGCTGCCCTGGCGATCATCGACAAGCTTTCCCCGGTCCTCCGTGCGCGAGATCCCTCCCGGCATGGAACCCCGCCCTTTCAGCCATCCCCGGAGTCGGAGAAGAGTGCCGTGTCGCGCTGGACCATCCCAGCTCCCCTCCGATCCCCCAAGATGAGCTACTGCATCGCCCAGTCGCCCTAGGGTTTTCTCCGTGCCACCGTCGGGACAGAGGTGGATGATAAACACCCATCGTAGATCTGCACTTGATCCAGCAACCACCAGCGTACCATACCCCTTTGCCTCTGTCAACACCCGGATTTTTAATTCCATATGCCCGTTATGCCATACCTTGCAATCCCAGAATTACCATTTTTGCGAGACATAACGGATTGGATATCATAGTACATCATCCATTACAAACCATACACAAGGTCTTACACAAATAAGGATCTCATGATCTAGTCTTGATACAATAAGCAGCGGAAATAAATATAAAGCATAGCGGTAGGGTCCATCTTCAGGGGCATAGGCAATACTGACGAAGGCAGATAGTCCTAGTTATCATAGCCGTCCTGCTGGCCATCATCTTGATAGTCTCCTTCATAGTCTGGGCATGAGAATAGCTAGGGACAAAAGCCATGAGTACTCTTTAAGTAATCGCAAACTACCACTAACAAGTAGTATAGTGCTAAGTTAAAGTGCTAAATCTAAGTTTAACTATAAAGTTAAGTTTGAAACCTAAGCTGAGTTCTGAAGCAAAGAAAGATAAAATAAAGTTCTAGAATCACTTAAGTTGGGAAGCTATTGTCATAAACACAACCCTGTTATGGTCAAGTCAAGATTCATCATTCATTTCATAAGTTTTTTGGAAAATATCTGACAACCAAACAGTATGGCCATTCCAACTGTCCATAACCGCGGACGCGGCTATGCGAATAGTTTGACACTCTACAGAGGTGGTACACTTTCACCACAAGATTCGATACATCTGTCAGGGATAACCAAGAATCATCATACTTAGTATGCAGATAATCAAACATAACCTTCCCTTTACACACCCTAGTATAAGCACCTCTCCTATGAGCATGGCCACCCAACCATGACCATCAGTCATCTTGGGCACTGCATAGGTGGACAACATTGAGAGGTAGCCTCAGCTCAAACCTCTCCCGTGAGGGAACTAATACTAATGCATATAAACTTTCAGCTAAGCCTTACCCAATTCAGGTATTGTGGTTGTACGGTAAATTTGGAATGGTATCGCATCCGAATCCAACCATCAGTTTTATAAAAGGGCTAAGGCTCAGGCCTCAACATTTTCATCATCATAAACCATTTGTGTTTCTCAACACATGTCAAAACTTCTCAATAGAATGACTCATCATTCCAAGGTTTTCACAATTCATTTTCACCAATTGTTCCCATCTAAAGTGACTCAAGTTTTTATCTACTCTAAATTACTAAGTTAAGAGTGTTTACTAAGGTGGAAAGATGATGGGTTTAATCTCATGCCATAGAATGACATCTAATGCTTATCTAAATAGGTCAAGTTTTATACTCTTTATGCTACCTTCAAAACAAGTAAGGGACTTTGTGTAAAGTAAAGGAAGTAAAGCTTGTAAGGTAATACTTGGGGTAGTAATAGTCAAAGTGGTGTGACCAAAGCATGCCTAAAGCATCCTTGCTCATTCATCTAGCTTAATTCTAGCTTGCTAACAATATCTTGCAAGGGTTAACTTGCTTTGTTAATGGTGGCTTGCAAGTACAACTTGCAAGGGTTAACTTGCTTTGTTAATGGTGGCTTGCAAGTACAACTTGCAAGGGTTTACTTGGATAGTGCTAGCTTGCCTTGGTTGGTGCAATGGTTGAAGTTTTCTTCTTCTTCTTGGTAGCACTCCTCCTCCTCGTAAGCTTGGTCGGTACTATCTTCTATAAATACATCACAATTACACAATCACCAAACAATACTTAACTACTTTACTTAGTACTCTAAGGCACACAATTGATGATCTATTATCATCACAAGCATCACAAGTTTTATTCAATAGTTTCCTCCTTTTTATTTTAGAAAAGTAATTTCTACTCATTGAAAAATTAACTAAGATTTAATATTCACCACTTAAAATATGGGATCATGTGGAAACATGTCATCACCACATATTCTAACATGTGGGAATATAATTTAAGGGTTGGATCAAAATTACTTTTGTTTAAGTTCATTATTTAATGATTTAAAGTGACTAGAAATGCCTATATAGCATTATTTTGGTACTAGTCCAAAGTCACTGCATGTAAATCCTAATATTATTACATATTCAGATAGGTATGGTGGAGTGTGATTTTTGAGAGTTGGAATCAACTCAAAAGCTAACTTGGTTGATTTTATAAAAATGTTGCAAGGTGCAAAAGCTTCTGTCTTGTTATTTTTACTAGGAGAGATTTCTAATTCTAAATGAATTAAATCCAATGGGCTTGTATAGTTCTTTTCAGTAGCTTTCCAACAAAATTGGAATCACTTCATTTGGATTGGTAAATCTCTCAGAATTGAATTTTAAACTAAGGGACAGAACTAGGTTTGAAACTAAAAGGAAAAATCCTAATTTGAATTTACTGGGTCGCGAGGGAACGCTAACGAGCCGGCCCAGTGTCACTCCACGGCGTGGGGCTCAACTGACAGGGGGGTCCACCAGTCAGCGACGCATAACGCGCGAAGCGGTACGGGGCAATGTGGGACGTTAGATTAGAGGGGGATCAACGGTTGGGGATCGTCATCGACGACGGACCTGTCGCCGGCGAGCTCTAACCATAGCGGCTCAGTGGGGTGCATAGGGGGTGTACCAGGGCTCCAACGACGACGGTGAGGCGGGCAAACGGTCTGGTGGTCGTCTGTCGTCGGTGAGCTCTAACCATAGCGGCTCAGTGGGGTGCATAGGGGGCATACCAGGGCTCCAGCGACGACGGCGAGGCGGGCAAACGGTCTAGTGGTCAACGGCGAGCTCAGGGACGGTCGAGGTAGCTCTGGGGGTGGTCGCAATCAGCAGCGCCCTTCTCCTCCAGAGGCGGCCTGCTCCGGTGCAATTCCGGTGAGATGCTGCTCTCCTTTCTCCGGCTAGAGGTGTGGGACGATCAGTGAGGTGAGGGGAGTGGGGTGGTGTGCTTCAAATGGCTGGGGGTGTCCCTTTTATAGGCTCGACAGCGAGACCGAGAGGGATAGGTAGGCATCGGTGGCGACACGACTACGGGCGGCTAGCGGCATGGCTGAGGGTGGCGATCGACGCGCGGTCTCCTAGCGGTGCTCTAGAGCTTTAATGCTAGCTTAGGGGCAGTGGTATGCGGTCGAGGGCAGCTAGCGCTCTGAGCGGCAGAGACGATGGTGTCCATGGCGAGCGGTGGCTGTGGTGTGTTGGGCGGCGAACGGGCATGTCCGGCGTGTTCCCCAGGGCGTGGCGACGTGGTGGGCGCGGGCTGCGGTCGAGCGGTGGCTTGTGCACGAGTGCCAGGTGGCGCGCTCTGGCGCGTGCTCGGCATGGCGCGGTGGCACTGGGCGTGGGGTTTGCTCGATGGTCCACGACTTGGCCTGGCTCGGGGAGGGGACAGTGGGTGGCGGTGAGGTTCTGGCTACCTCCTAGACATGGCGAGAGAGGGGGAGGTGGTCTGCTGGGGTGAGGGCATGGTCGGCCGGCGAGTTGATGCTCGACTTGGCTTGGAAATGCTGCTAGGGACAAAGGGGTGAGGTGTTTTGGGCCTGGTTTGATCAATGGGGGACATAGGGATTAAATGGAGATCAAATGGGGCAAAACTCTGTTCAAAACAGTGAGCTAGTTTTAGAGTTTAAACCCTGCCTGCCAAGTGTTTGATGAAATGGCCGCATGAAATTTATTTTTGAATTTTGAAAAGATTTTTGGTGGGTGTGCTAGTACTAATCTTGAGACTCTCTGGTTGCTTGGGTTTTGAAAATTGAGTTGGTTTGAGTGGTTTTTGAAATAGTGGGATCTTCCCATATGAAATAGATTCAATTTTAAACTGTCATTTAAAATTAGTATTTGATTGTTTTTAGTAGATCACAAAGTGTGCCTTGGTACCTCATTATGTGTACTAGCAAGGGGTGCAAAGATTCAGAATTATTTCTGTTGGGAAATGAGTGCTAGGAATAGCCAAAGTAGGCATGATAGTTAATTTGGCCAAAATGCCCATTCCTCATTTTTAATTGTTTTTTATTTGATTTTCTTTGGGATTTGCTTGGGAATGATTTAGATGATGTTTATTTGACCTAAGAATCATTTTACAATCAATGGATCACAGAACCATGGCAATTCAAACAACTCCTATTTTTAAATGCACACACGTATGAATGCTTTCATATTTTTAAATGGAAAAGTTTTTGTTAACCCTAATTTGGATGATTTGGTTCTTGATAAGTTTGGATTAAAGTTTTGAGATGTTACAGCCTCAAGGAGCCGCTTACAGCCAGGGCCCAGCTGTCAGCTTCAAACGCTCCTTCCCGCGTGCATCGGCGCGAGCTGGGCCGGCCGAGCCACGCTGTGTAGCCCAGTTCCCCCACATTCGGCCCACCAACCCTATGTTCCTTTTTCTTTTTAGCTAAAATTCCTGTCTAGATCTGTAGGTTTATTTTAATTCCTTTTTAAATTGAAAAACAAATCTAATTGCCTTGAAACAAATATTCCCAGGTAAATGAATGTTTTCTTAAACATTCAGAGCCTAAAGTTTTACCAAATATTAATTTCACATTTTCTAGAAATTAATCTACCAGAACATATCCTGTTTAGTAAATAAATTCCTTAGAGAGTTTCACATTTCCAAATTGGGTAAACCAAACTTTCTTTGGTAGGTATATCAGATACCTACCTCATGGCATTAATATTTTCCCAAGGTGAATAGTTGTTTGCCTGTGGCAATATTAACAAATACTCCCTAGTTTTGTCTTTAGAAAATTCTTGAGATCAAACCAACTTGGGTATGGACCTAAATCAACCTCCCAGTGATGTGGTACATCAGTCCCTATCAAGATCTAGGAGATCACTATTTGTTGATCTTCTGTTGATTTTTAAGGAATTAAACAGTTCTGTATATAAGGTTATCACTAGATAAATTGCTACAGTATCTCTGCAATTCCAAAAATAGTAATTCCAATCTGTAATCGAAGGTATTTTTGATACTTATCCATTACCCTTTATCTCATATCAATTTGCTCTATAAAATAAATCTGGTGAAAAAGACAAATCCCTTGCAGAACTGCCTTTGGGAATTTCCTGAGGGCATTCTGGTAATTATCTTGACATAATTCCAACTCTTTGTGAATCAGTACCTTAAACCCTACCTACCCATCCAAGGAAATAATTTTTGGAGCTCTAGAACTTTTTTGGTTAATTATTTCCTAAAACTAGAGCTTTTAATCACTAGAATATTCATAAGAAATTAAAGAAAAGTGATAAAATAGTGAAACCAATTTTGTTGGTTTCATTTTATCAACTGATATCTATTGGTATCATTTTTACACAATGGTATCATACATAATATGTCCTTGGTCCAAAACAACTCTTACGTAGTTCCTCGACTATAAATCCTAAGGGATTTTCTTCCATGTTTCCAAGACAAGGCCAATCTTATTAAATCCATTCTTCCTAACACCTAATGATTTGTAAACTTGCATTGTTCATTGTTTGATGTATGTATTGCTGCTTGTATGCCTTGTGTTGATTGTGCTCTTGCTTGTTTGCATGTGTGCTCCCTGACGACGATAGTTGCGATTATCTCGGAGATCAGAAGAAGATGGTTATTATTGTATATTATTGGGTATTCTAAGAAGAAGTCCAGGGACAATTGTGATATTGCTTGTTTGCATGTGTGCTCCCTAACGATGATAGTTGCGATTATCTCGGAGATCAGAAGAAGATGGTTATTATTGTATATTATTGGGTATTCTAAGAAGAAGTCTAGGGACAATTCTGCCATATTGCTGATCTCAGGCAAGCCACCATTCCCGAATTCTGATACTTGTCCTACTCTTTTTATTACCTGTTTTGTACCTCCTTTATAAATTGCATTATTTATCTGCATGTCTTGTTTTATAAATACTGCGCTAATGACTTGGCTCCTCCAAGTTATGACTTGGTGTACCTCGTGGCACCACCCTGATGTAAACCTACCACTTACCCCCTTTAGATCGAGGTTATGAGTATTAGCATCCTACCTCGTTGGAAATCACGAATTTTCATTGAATAAACGGTTTTGGGATTTACCCTACTACAAATGTTTAAAATCTGCTTTGTAAAACCCTTGGGAAGAGGCATCGTTCCAAGTGGATGTTTTAACTAAAGAAGTGGTGATGATGAGAAATGAGAAAGTGGACAAGAGAAAGAGAAGGGATGTTCTGCGCATTTACCGGAACAATTTTATCCGTGCAACCACAATACCCCAGGGGCTGGGGCTTAGCTTGTAGTTTGTCTTCTTTTGCCGAGGCAGCTTGTACAATACTTATTGGGAGAAATCCCTTGAATTCTGGGCAGGCGCTAACAGTTCTACGGATCTAGAGCCTGTAGCTTGCTTCGGCAAGAGTGAGCCTATCTTGGCAGGAGTGCTGGTGCAACAATTGGGTCTCCTGCGGACGGTATGACTTAGGTAGTACGGAAGGAAGTGGAGTCACCAAGTTAAGGTATACACAAAGCTGCGATTTGGGTATACGCGTGTACAGAAGGCAGGACTATGGCCGGGGGCCACAAACTCGTTGCCGGGGAGAACAAACCCAAAAGGAAAAGCAGCCTTTGCTAGGGTCGACAAGCGAAAGGTTAGGTTTGATTATCCGAACCCCCGTCTACCCTGTGTATTGGGCCGTGTTTTTATCCCGGTGGATGTATTGATTCTTATGGGGAAGGTGCGCAAACTCTGCAGAGTATAATCTATTCGAATATCCGCGTCCACCGTCAAGGACGGTTGGAAAGGTGATGGCTAGGAGTACCCAAATGTGAACTACAAGGTACTTATGCATCACTTCTTCAGTCATGGTTTCACAAAACATTACATTACAATCTCTCAACAAACATAATCACTTCATGGTTTCACAAAATATCACATTACAATCTCTCAACAGACAAAATCACCGAATCAAGTATATTACATCAACTCAAGAAACAAAATCATGTCGACTACAAGGTACTTATGCATCTCTTGTCATGTCATAGTTTCGCAAAACATTACATTACAATATCTCAACAAACAAAATAATAG
Source organism: Avena insularis (assembly GCA_023614405.1). Lineage (NCBI taxonomy): Eukaryota > Viridiplantae > Streptophyta > Magnoliopsida > Poales > Poaceae > Avena > Avena insularis. The sequence continues at coordinate 75,996 of JAJUPC010000331.1, forward strand.
AAACAAGTACAGTACATCATCTCAAGGAACATAATCATGTCAACTACAATGTATTTATGCATCACTTGTCCAGTCATGGTTTCACAAAACATTACATTACAATGTCGCAACAAACATAATAACATGAACAAGTACGGTACGTCATCTTAAGAAACATAATCATGTCAACTACAATGTACTTATGTCTTATTACAATAACAATGGTTTCAGTGAGTGACATGTCGAAAAATCTCAACAGCTCGCATAGCATTATATTGCAATCTCTCAACAAACATAATCACAGAAATACGCTCTAAATGCAACAGCAGTCAATATTACAAATACAGGCTGGGGAACCCTGCTGTCCATATGACAAGCCTAGGGTAGCAGCTCTCATCAGATCTCATCAACGTCGACCACCTCATTCTGTTCATCCACTACAGGGGCATCTACATCCACTATAACCTATTCAACAATATAAAAAGTGGTACCAAGGAAGAACACCTTCCTGGTTCGCTTCTTTCGTCGCATAATCTGCATAAGATCTTCAGTATCGAAAACATCTATGAATTGCTGCTTCTTAGGATGCCACCACCGGATTTTTGCCATCTGCTTAGGACCAATACTGATTTCCTTACCTATCATCTCTCTCATTTCATCAAGAGTTATGTTTTTGGAATCGACGGTAATCTCCACAATACATGACAAAACTGGCTTATTAACTCCCTCATCAAGTTTTGTCATGTATGAATCCACCTCTATGCGTATAATGAACTTATCTAGATCAGCATCTATTGGTCCGTGTTCTCTAGGAGCAGAAGCTCTAGTAGCAAGATCTCTAGCATATGCATACATATCATCAATCATCGCTTCAACTTTCACCTTACGATCAGCTGCACAACACTCCCAAACCATCTGAAGCTCATGGGAGTGCTCAATTTGCTGATAGGAATCATTCATGTTGCGCCACACCAATTTTTTCCTCTGTCTAGAACCCCAGGGAATTCTAGCGGCAAGCATATCTACCAGATGCGAAACAGACACAACCTCTTTGCAATTCACAAGCAGATGCACATCTTGCCCGAACACAACCCTCTCGCAACCAAAATCAAGTTTTGTAGTGTACTGGTGAACATGAATTGTGAACTCATATAGGTTCCTTGTATCAAAGTTGTTCCTGATTTGATTAAAAAGGGGAACTTTTCAGTTCATTTGATTCTATTATGCCGTAACTAATTGTAACACCCTCGAATCGGCCCTATGCAAGTTTCAGCGCTTCCCGCCAAACCTGCATAGAAACGATTCAAGGACGCCCACCAGGCACTTGCGTGTGGGTGAATAACAAAGTAATACCATTACACAATAGTTCACAATGGAACCAACAACACATATATATACAACAACGACTCCATGATTCAAGAATACAGATATACAATACAAAGATCCAAATCACCTTGAGACGATACAACATCCGAGTACGGATAAGATGCAAATGGGGCTAAGAGCCCTGAAGAATAACCAATGGCGTCCATAACCCTGCCCAGGCCAAGCCGGAAGGGTAACCCTGCTAACGACATCGAACTTATACCTGTTAAACAAAAGGGGTGCCGAAAAAGGGCAAAGGAAAAAGAGGAGCATCAGTACTGAGGCCAGTACACGGCGAGGCTAGAATTCGGCGGCTCTCGCCTACATAGGTATGGTGGACTGAAGCGGCAGCGCAACATGCACTAAACAACCTATAGAGACTCGGTAAAACTGGCGGATATTAGAGAGGCATGAGTAAGACCTATGCGGATCCAACCTGATACTAACACAAACATACCCATCCTGGTATTTCCCCCTCGAGACCAAACGAGGAAGTCAAACCAAGGAACTCACGCAGTTGGAAGTTTTATTCATTCCATTATAGTTGAAGCACTTACTAGTCATATATAGATAGCATGAGTCATCCTGATAGTATAAGTAGTGGGCAGTTTTAGTTAAACATTCAGTTGTAGTTGCGGTACTTACTAGTCAGATACAATTAGCATGTGACATCCCAAACCCAACAGTTGTTTGCACTTTTATTTCATTCCATTGGAGTTGTGACGCTTACTAAGCAGGTATAACATGACACGATACACCCCAGTTCCACCAGTTATTGGCATTGTTTTATCCATTCCATTGTAGTGAAGCTGATTACTAGTCACATATTAAGTAAAATTTATAGCACTACTTTAGTTATGCTTGTCTATGATCGAGATACTGTGCTCCAAGTCGTCCATAACCGCGGACACGACTTTCAGAAAGATTTACCCTGCAGGGGTGCACAAATAGCAACACACACACGATCAACCTCAAAAAAACCAAATAAAAACCGAATGAGGCTTTCACGACAAAGCAATCACAGGATTTATAAATTATTTCAGGGGGCCACCCCATTAAGCTACCCGAAACAAAGTTGGCCGGCTCCGAGATGGACCCAAGGTTTGCGCCAATGGATGTAAACGATTGGGAACCCAAAAGTGTGACTGGGCTTGTTGATACCGCGAAATCACTCCGCAATTTTTAAACAGTACAAGTGCTCCACGCACAATCGTAACTAAATAGTAAAGCATGGCATAAGTACAGGATAGTAATAAAGCCCCAAACTAGTTTGTGGCCCCAAGAAATAAGAAATGAATCAAGCTCTGGCTAAGGGGGATCCATAGGGTCTCCTGGATGTGGATAGTGCGAATAATCGAGGAACAGGTATCAATTACTCGGGGCCTACAGGACACAAGTGGACATGAAAACCAAATAGCATATATTGCCCACCGGTGCCTCTTTCATTAGTTATCCCAGCAATTTAATAGTTGTATTTAAAATCATGATCCTCTCCACCATAAAGCATATGAAAACATTCCAACAACTGTGTGGTACTTCACGACACGGGATCGCACTTGAGCAAGCGACTACGACTCGCAAGACCATCTATCTACCAAACAACAGGTAGTAGGAGGTGTCCAAGCCAATATAAAGGTTGCACGGAATATATCTGGTACGGAACACTAAAGCATCGTGACACGGATAGCAATAGATTACCAGGAGGAAATAAAGACTATAAATGCAAAATAGGTAGAAAGGGGGAGATTGCTCGCCTGGGAAACACTGTCGAAGATACATATCCGAAGGACTTGCCGATACTCGCATCCACTCAACGGCCTAATCCGCGAAGAAGCAAAACACTAAGAGAAACACCGAATGCACTATTTAATACTATGGCAGAAGATCGGGCATGACATGTATGATGTATGCATGACAAAGATGCGACGCGACTAGGCAATATTAAGCGGAACCGGGGTCCCGACAATTAATTAGGAGGTTCATGTTGTTTAGCTACCCCGCAATTTAAATGTTGACTTAACAAGGCAAAACATGGCATCGGTTCGCTACACAAATTTAAATGGAGTCCGGAATAAGTCAAAGGTATCCCGCATAATCACTCCATATTTAATTATAAGGTGAATCGGCGTAATGCCCCCAAACCACAAAATATGTATGTGACATGAACAATTTCATATGCAATAAGTTAGATATAAAATATTATAAAAATAGAGGTCACGGATAGGGGATCACATTAGGGTTCGACACCGATGGTCTTGGGGTTCGACGGGGTTTGGGCTCGGCCTTTGGATGTCCATCCATCGGATCCCTGACGGAGGGCTTGGTGGTTCCGGGAAGGAGATCTTGTCATGTCGAGGTACATGGCGGCTCGGTCGCTAGGGCGGGTCGCACAGGAGCGGCCAGCGTGCAGTATGGGTTTGGGGTAGGTTAGGGTTTGGTCCGGGATAGGTAGATCTAGGGTTAGGTTTAGCTAAGGTTTAGTCCGGGTAGTAGGTAGCCTGACCCGGTTAGGCCTCTACCCTGACTGGCTGGACTGCCTCCCTGGTCAAAATAATTTTATTATTTTTATTTTTAAAAGGCGTTTGTAACTAGTTTTTAGACAAACAAAAGATCTGAAAGAGACCGGGGTTTTGATTTGAATGAAGACGGGGGGGATATTTTAGAAAACAAAACTTGGCTTTTAAAAAATAGTTTTAGGCAAACCATGCATGCTGATATGACGATGCTCAAATGCAATGTGGCATGATAACATGAGCATGCGGTCATGATGATGGGCAACACAAAAACATAGCGATTTTCTAGTAGTGGTTTTACCGGGGTGCTACACTAATCTACTTGCAAGATAAGGCACAGATAAGAAAAATTTACCTCTCGCTCTTCTCCTGGGTTTTTTCTTTGAGATCTGGGTACCGCATCCGCCCACTGGAGCCGAACAATCTACCGTCGGCCTTGCTTTTCTCTTCAACCCGCTGCTCGTAGCGACAACCTTCGCCTTACAAGAAATGTTGGGCCGCCTCTGTCAGATTCAGTGTCGCGGGAGGGAGAAAAAAAGGTCCTCCGCCGCCGGCAGATTTAGGGTCGGGGAAGGGAAGAAAAGGGACCGCCGCCGCCACAGCAAGATTCAGTGTTGAGAGTTAGGAAAGTCCAGTAATGGATTTGCCCCTACGACACGTGCAGGGTGGATAAGAAGTGTGACCGGCGAAGAAGGGGCACAACAGGAACTAGTGTAACGGAATATCTTGACTTAACGAACGCGATTTGAAAATATTGGGTTTGGCCATCATTCACTCGAAACACCCTTCTTAGCAATTGGCGCCCCAACTCTTCGAATCGCGGTTATTAAAATCAACTTGGGTACCGCGATGCTTGGGCGACCCAACTTTCGGGCCGCAAAATGATATTCTCCCGGTAAGGAGGGCAAGCTGTTCGTCTCGCAAATTGACAGGCATAGCATGGACTTGCTCCTATCCGTCAGGCCGGCCAGGTAGGCGGCGTGCGAATCTCCGCGGTACGAGGTGAGGTTTTGGTCGTTGGTCTTGCTCGCTAGTTTCAATCAGGTTGTAGTAAAGAGGTCACCCAGACAACAATTAGGCGGTCGCCGGCCAATGCTCGCAGGACATGCTCATGTCTTTTCTATCCAAGCCACGTCTTTACTGGCATACTACTAAACCTGTCGTCGGACAAGATTCATCGGTGAGATATCACATCTTAATCCTCTTGTGATGATCCTACTATGAGTGTATGTAATGTTGTACTAATTAGCTAGTTTATGTTGGTGGCAGATTCCCTTCGTAATTGGAATTGCCGAAATTAAGGATCTCAAACTTCATGGTTTGTCGTATGAATTTTACATGTATGCTGCTGACCTAGAGGCCGACAGGCGACAATGAAACGAGAGACGCATCCCGTGCAGAAATCAAGTATTGCGCTGCCAAAGACTGACACACTGAAGCATTCTCGTTTCTTCGAGTATGTATGATGGGACATGTAGTGGTTCCTAGCTTAGTGTAAGCTTGTAGTTCTACACTTCTACTAAGTATTTTGTATGGAGTTCAGCTACTGCTAATCAATTTTGTAGTAATACCTACGTACTTAAACTTATTCAGATCGAGTGGAGAAAATGCATGGTCACACTTTCCTTTTGAAACTTGGCTTTGCCACATTGTTGTACATCCATTGAATTTCAATGTCGGCATTGCTGAATCTATCAATTCTTTTGGTCATTTTCTGCCACCATTGAATCAGTCACTTTAAATTGCTGCTGAATCTGTTATGTGCTACTGAAAGTGAAACGGACGAGTGCTTGTCGCCCATGTACATGGCCGTATCACAATCTAGATAAGACTTGGGCATTTTGGGTTGCATATGGGGGTCACACAGGCATTGATGGGAGAATAAGGTACTCAAAGCAGACTTGATCGTCAAATTTGCTTGCTCCAATGGTCGAGTGTTATTGGTGAAAATGACAAACTGATCACACCACAAGGTTTTTAGAGCTGAAACAAAAACTGGTTCTCTCTGTACTGTTATTTGTATTTCATTGTCTGTATTGCTGAATTGGTCACATTTAATATGCTACTGAATTGGTCAAGTGCTCCTGAATATGAACTTCGAATTTGTTGATAATTTTCTACCTTATTCTGTATTGCTGAATTTTGACATGAATAGCTGCCAAAAAGAATTATCGCTTTTCTCCTCCCTCTATGAGGTCTTTGTTTCGAATCTGGCCGAGCACATCACAATGCAATTTTTATTAACTAGAAGAAGACATCTAGTACTTCGTAGCTCATTCGGACCCTCTTTATCCCGGAACATTTTTATTCGGTCTTTTCGGGGTTAGGGGACTGCTGACCACAGCCCATTGAAATTTGAGAAAGGAGCTCATGGTGCATAGCGGAGAACATATTAATTTGGCCTTTTAGGGGTCAAGGGACTGCTGAGCATAGCCCACTAAAATTTGATAATGAAGCCCATGGAGCCTGCCCTACGGAGTATAACTCACGTAGAGCAGCCTATGTAGAATAGCCAAACTCTTTTTAATTTGGCCTTTTGGGCATTGCCCCCCACCCCTCAAAATAAATAAAAAACTCTGCCTACCCATGTTTTTATTAATTAGGCCTTTTGGGCATTGCATTACAGAGAGGCTGACATCACGGACCCACCAGCATGTAGCGTCCCTGGAATTTGTTTTGAGGGTGGGTTCGAATCAAAAGTTTAAATACTTGTTAACGAGGGTTTAACTCATTAATGCCCATTGTTATGGACTTGGGTTTTGGAGAAGGAGGGAGCGCTGGAGACATCTATCGGCTAACAAACAAGCACACAGGGGACTCGGAGATTTACCCAGGTTCAGGCCTCGTAGAGGTCCCTACTCCTGCTTGTCTGCTCGTGGAATTATTAAGGGAATCGAAGATTACAAGGGTGCGCAGATGCAATCTGGCGAGGGTTGTGGAAACTAGGGTTGCGTGTGTGTCCTCCTCTCCGCCCCTCCTAGCCTTTATATAGATAGGCTAGGTCTCGGGTAGCAGGTCGAGTCGGTTACAAGTTAGGGTTTTCCTCTTTGAACTTTCTATCTTTAGCTTCTTCTTGTTCTTCAAGCAATCGAGAGTCCGTAGGTTACTCGAGTTCTTCATTTGGGCCTTGGCGACACCGTGGGCTTCTATGTATTCAGGCCGTATATACCAAGCTCGAGTACCTGTAGGGTATACCCATGTCAGTAGCCCCCGAGTGTCCAGTGGAATCGCAGATTCGACTGGAGACTTTATGAAGCCTTTCGAGTGCTTGACTGAGTACATTTTTCGACTGCTCTGTTTATGTCATAGGGATTGTTGATGTGCATGCCTGATTTTAACCCTAAGGGACTAAAGAACTTTTGCGACTGCTGTTCTTTTTTACTTGCTTGTTTCAATCGAATTTTCTTCCAGCGCTCCCTATGGGAGTAACCCATGTCCATAGTCGAACCGTGCTTCGAGTGATTGGGTTTTTGCCTTGATTTTTCATGTTCCTGTAAAAGAGAAAAGTCGTAGGGTGCGCGATCAGCGCTCCCTATGGGAGTAGCCCCGAGTGCTTGGTGGAGTCAAAGACTCGAGCAAGGACTAAAGTAGTCGAAGTCTTCTGCTGCATGGTTGTTGATGACGTCAGTGCTGACGATTTCATGACCTCAGTTGCCCGCGTGAGCGAGTTTAACGGGACATGACGAGCGGTGGGTCCCACTCCCTATCTTTGATTTAACTGGGCGTGCGTAATCTTTATTTTAACCGCGCCTCCTCGATTTCCGCGTGTAATTGGAGGAGTAGGGAGAAGGTTCGCATTTTAGCTCCTCCACGTGTCGAGCACGATGAACGCCACGCGTCCAATAGGGTTTTTTCCGAGCCATTGGATTGCATCTTCCAGGGGTTAAGTAGTGATGTTGCGACGGTAATTTTCTCATCTGCTTTCGTTCATCCTTTGCCTTCATCGCCATTGCTGCTGCTCTTCTGCTTTCTCTGCTCTCTTCTTCCTCCGTGGCACTGGACCAGCTCCGCACGTTTCCCAGTTACTTCCTCTGGTCGCATTGCCGCCGCGCAATGAGGAAGAAGAAAGGAGGTGTTGCGGCCGATTCCGCGGCTACCGCTGCTGCGGTGAAGAAGAAGGGCGGCTTCGCCGCTGCGGGCGGAAGAAGAAGGCACGGGCACCAGCGTCACGAATGGGCGTGGCGTCCATCCGTCATCAAGTCCTCGATCTTCATCTTCTTCGCCAAAGGCGAGTGTTGTCCTTGTGATGCGCCAATAGCGTCCCCGACAGCGAGGTAATCCCCTCTCCTCCTGCCGGTTTTCGAGTGATGTTCCTAGCATTCATCATTCGTGGCCTCTCTTTGCCCCTGCATCCTTTCTTCATGGGCCTTCTTTGTTTTTACAGGCTCCAGCTCCATCAGCTGTCCCCCAATTCCATCCTCCATGTAGCTTGCTACATCACCCTCTGCGAGTGCTGGCTCAGGATCGAGCCGCATTTTGGTCTCTTCAAGCGCCTCTTCAAATTGAAACGCCAATCGGCATCTATTTCCGTAGTCTATGATGTAGGTGGCTGCGGAATCCATGTGGATCCATCCGTCACATACATCGACATCAAGCTGATGATGTCCGTCCAAGGGTGGAGGGACAAGTGGTTCTCCGTTCGCGACCAGAAGGCCGGCGGAGACCACTTCGGACTCGCGCCCTTCGACCCCTCGACGCCATGCAAGAGGAGGCGCTCCTGGAAGAATGTGGTTATGCCCAGCGAGTCCGCGGAGACAGATGTGTTGTACGAGCGCGTCTGCGACCTCGAGAGTCGCATAGGCAAAGAGGAAGGAGGTTGCGCCCTCATTCGCTCGTGGTTGCGCCGTCGCGTCTAGACCTTGCAGGCCAGAGTCCACCCCATGTTTCAGTGGGCTCGTGCTAATGATGTCACTCCGTGTCTGCCGATGGCATGTCCGCGAGTGAAGTAGATAAGAGGGTTCGACTGGTGACCAAGGACACCGTCAAGGATGTGCTCCCCAGTGAACCGGTCATTCCTCCGTTCGACGCTTCTAACCCTCCTCCTGAGGTACAATTGTGCTACGTAGTAGCTTAGTTTGTTGACTGCTTGTTTGTTGTTGCTTTGCTTTGTGCTGAATTATGGTCTGTATGCAGGATTGGGCGGTGTCACCCAGTATGCCCTGCTTCCTGAGGGGGTTATCCCTCGCGAAGCCTTGGAAGAGGACGAGTCGGAGTCGACCGTCCCATCTGATGTGGAGGAGGAAGCCCCCGAGTCAGGTAGTCCGGATACTCGCAAGCGTTCACGCAACAAGGATTCCAATGCGTCATCTCCCTCGACTCCGGAAGGTGCAGGCGTTGGTGTAGAGTCGCCAATCCCTGCCATTCCTGTGAGCGCCATGGCGCCATCTTCTTGCAAGAAGATGCGATTGCCAAAGGAGTCCTCGTTAGAGTCGGGGGAGCCAACCTTTGGCTTTGATAAGTTTGATTGGTAAGTATTTGATTTGTCCTTTTTGATTCTTCACTGGATTTTCCTTGTCCTTGATGTTGGTTTTGTCTTGTAGTCAGGAGGCGTCATCATCTTCTGGCGACATCCAATTTTTGAAAGAATCAGGAGTCGCAAACTTAGGGGCCAAGAAAGAGGTCGAGCGTGCTCCTTCCCCTCCATTGGCGGCCCACTCCGGGCACAACTCTTCCAGCTCTCCGGATGAAGGGGAGCATCGAATGGTTGCCCGGATGACTGCACACCAATCGACTTCGGAGTCATTGGAAGATCATCTAAGTGTAGGATTTCTTCTTTTGATGTTGTAGTCGATGTTATCTATGGCTTCTGCTGATCCTTTGATGTTTTCCTTTTGCGATAGCTCCTTGTGAAGACGCGATGGGCCGCCAGCATGCAATGTTGGAGACGCGCCATCACGTGGTAGAAAGTAAGTGCTCTTTACTTCTCCTTCTTCTACATCGTTTTTATGTGGTCGACTTATAGTCAGTCCCTTTTGTGTTGTAGTTGAACATAATGCTCTTCTGCGCAACGCCGCCACCATGGAGAAGACACTCGCCATGGCTGTGAAGGGCCGCGATGAGGCAATCGCGGCACGTGACGAGGCAAAAGGCGCGAAGAGGATCTGCGTGCCTCCGTCACAGCCAGGGAGAAGTTGTTCGAAGAACAGCTTTTCTCGATTGCCAAGACCCTCTCAAGTACCTTGCTTGGATATCATTATCGTTCTCAATTCGGTTTTTGCCGTTGGTGCTGATTTTCGTGTCCATCTGTTTGTTTATGTACAGATGCTGGCTTGAGCTTCGACCCCCAGGCCCTCCATCGTGACGATGCCTTGGCAGGTGCGCTTTCAGCAGTCGAGGACCGCAGCGCCGCCGTTCAAGATATGCTCTCCAAGGCCAAGGGCGTGCTTAGTCGCCTCCGGGAGGAGTTGATGCCCAAGGCTGAGCTAATCGAGAACATGAACGAGCTGGTGGAGTCTCTCGCCGGGGGTGTTCCTGCAAGCTTCAAGAACTCGCACCGTGCGGCTAGCGCGTCAATGTCACTCGCCATGGTGCAGGCCCACGGAGTCGAAGTTGATCCTGCAGCGGTTTTGAGGGCGATGCTCGTTAGCGCGGACGGCCAACAGGTAGTCTTTGCTCCCTTGGCGACTGCTTGTGGCAAATATGGGCCGCAGCTGATTAACACAGTTGCGAAGTACTCTGAGGAGCTATAGCGATCCAAGAAGGCGGCAAAGGCTGCGGCATCAGGGGCTGGCGGAGAGTCAGTGGCATCTGATACCACCACGGACTCTATGAGGCCCCCGAAGCCGTCTAAGTCTAAGAAGCCAATCGCTCCTCAGTAGCTTTGTAATAGTTGATTAGTTTATGCCTTTTGTCAAGAACATGCCTTTGGCGAGTGTATCTGCTGATACTTGTGCCAATCTTGAATGCACTCGAATCTTTTGTCTATGTGTCAATTTGATCTTCTTATTTGCTTCTTGCTTGGCTTGTGGTAGGGTACATCAAGTGATCCTTTGAGGGAACCTCAGTATTCGCCGCCTCTTGATGATACTTTGGCACCACCGCGCTCCAGGGTGGATGAGTTTTTGCTGCTTTCGCGATTGCATGATCGCGTGAAGCAGTTGGAGCGCGAATTGCCCGTGCTCCGCGGTAATGTAGATGTATGGAAGTCAAAGGCAGAGAATGCCACCGCCTGAGAGCAGTATCTGCTGGGGGAGATGACGCAGCTGGGCGACCAATTTAAGTGTTAGTTCGCTTACTCCTATCTTTTCCTTGTAGTCACTCGCAGTGGTATGCTGTCCTTATGCTTCCGCTGTTGTTTTTTATAGTTGTCAGCGTGCGCCATCCGCAGGATGAGAAGGATAGGATTGCTATTCGTATGCATGATCTGACCCAAGAGCAACTTCAGGAGAGTGGGTACTTCTGGATGGATCATGATCGTGCGATTGCGCTAGCGACCCTGCAGGATCGTGCGTCAGGAGTGCTGCACTTTCTTAAAACGTCGCAGTCATGCTTGAAGAACATTTATCGGATGATGTTTCCGCTGGATGTTGCTCCATCGAGCCTGCTGGACCTCCTTGCCAAGTTCCAAGACCTGGCTGCGGTTCGTGAGTGTGTAAGGCAACAGTTGGTGGCTGGTGCCAAGGCCGCTCTGTCGCTGGTGCATTTGCGCGCATACTGGCAATGCGTTCTTGGCGTTCTTGCGGCTGGGCCACTTGCGCCACCAGCGGGTTCTGCTTGGAATATGGTGCCGCACTATCATGCAGTGGATCACCCAGCAGAGGAGATCGTCGACTTCTTCGAGGAGCAGACCAACGTTCTTTTGTTGCAGTAGTAGCTTAGTTTGTATCCTGCACGTAAGTGTACCAATGTTGTAAAGTTCGTATATACATTGTGTATAATTGACTGTCGAATATGTATAAAGAGCTTGTTAGCGTGTGAGTGCGTTGCACTATGCGACTCTTTTTGTTAGCCTGGCCATGCACTTATCTCGGTCCCTTGTCAACTTTGTCGGTGCGTTACCGGGTTGATGTGTCAAGGGTTTCGATTGATGTGCCAGCTACTCAGGATATCACGTTTTAGTTCGTAGAACAGATGTGTATAGGGTGGCGCAGCCCCCGAGTGGATAATTTGTGAAAGAATAAAGGAGAACACAGAGTTTTGGGGAACTTAGCTTTATTTATTCGCGCGACAGTACGAAGTACAATTTGTGGCTAAGTAGCCTTGACTGAGTGCCTTATTTTGTAATGTAAAAGTAAAAACGACTAAGGGTAGAAGCGTCGCAACTGCGTGACATTCCAGGGGTTGGAGTTTGCGACTCCTGTCTCTAAATCTTGAAGGCGATAGGCGCCACCTGGGATTACTTCTGTAATCACGTATGGTCCTTCCCAGGGGGACTCGAGTTTGAGATGTCCTTGCTGCTTCGGTCGCAGGACCAGGTCACCTTTGACAAAGGATCTAGGGCGTAGCCTCCTACTGTGGTAATTGCGCCGGTTCTGCTCGTAGATCGTTGATCTTTCGGCGGTGATTTCCCTTGCCTCGTCAAGGAGGTCGACGGAGTCTTCGCGTGCAAGGGATGATTCCTTATCACTGTAAGCGACCACGTGCGGTGCCTTGTACCGTATCTTGGTGGGTAGCACCGCTTTGGCCCCGTGCACCATAAAGAACGGGGTGTAGCCCGTAGCACTGTTTGGAGTTGTCCGTAGGCTCCAAAGTACTGTGATGATGCTTCTTATTCGAGTGGCCGAAGGAGTCGCTTCTTGATGCCGCCGCAGACGAGCCTGTTCGCCTTTTCAACCTGACCATTGGTTTGTGGATGTGCTACCGAGGCGTAGCTGATGTTGATTCCTAGATTCTCATAGAATTCTTGGAACTCCTTGGATGTGAAGTTCGTTCCATTGTCTGTGATGATGCTATGTGGCACTCCATAGCGGAAGACGATGGACTCGAAGAACTTGACTGTGCTGTGCCCTGATTGGTTGGTCACTAGCAAGGCCTCTATCCACTTGGTGAACTTGTCGACTGCCACCAGGAGGTAGACGTAACCTCCTCGTGAGGACTTGGGGAGCTTGCCGACCATGTCGAGTCCCCATTGCGCGAAGGGCCAGGCCAATGGGATTGGCCGGAGCCCTGCGCCAGGTGCGTGCGGTTTGTTCGCGAATCGTTGACACGCGTTGCATTTCTAGACGATGTCCTTGGCGTCGCGCATGGCCGTAGGCCAGTAGAACCCAGCCCGCAGAGCTTTGGCCACGAGGGCGCAACTGCCAGCGTGGTGTCCGCAGGTTCACTCATGGATGTCGAGGATATCAGCTCTTCCATCAGCCATGGAGACGCATCGCTGGAGCACTCATGTGATAATAGTGAATGCCTTGGATCGTCGCGCGATGTGCCGTGCATCAGTCGGATCGTCCGGTAGCCTTTTGCTGAGGAGGTACGTGATGTACGGCTGAGTCCAGGATGATTCGATCATCATGACACTCATTGGTCCTTCGAGTCTGGTATCCAACTCCAGGTCGTTGAGTGCCATTGTCTCATTGGGTGGCGTAGCCCCCGAGTCCGTTGTTGCGCTTGTTTTCTTCTCTGCTGCCTTTGGCTTGATGGAGCGTTCGCAGATGCGCTCGAGAAATACCCCGGGTGGTATGGGGGCGCAGGTAGAGCCTATGTTGGCGAGTGCGTCCACCTCTTCATTTCTTTCGCGGCCTACGTGTCGTAGCTCACAGCCGTCGAAGTCCCCTTCGAGTGTGTCGTAGAGGTCGCGGTAGGCGATCATGTTGTCATTCAGTGCGTCGCACTCATGTGTTGTTTGGTTGACGACCAACTTGGAGTCGCCGTATATAATGAGCCTTTTGGCTCCGCATGCTTTTGCCATCCTCATCCCGTGTAGTAGGGCCTCATATTCAGCTTCGTTGTTAGAGGCGGTGAACTGCATTCGCATGATGTACTTCAGCTTGTCCCCTTGAGGCGATGTCAGTATGACGCCTGCACCTTCTCCGTCCTTCCACTTGGATCCATCGAAGTGCATTGTCCAGAGGTAGGACATATCTGGTTTGTCAGGGAGCTGGTTCTCCATCCAGTGCACAAGGAAATCAGGAAGAACTTGCGACTTGATTGCGTCGCGCTTTTCGTATGTAATGTCTCGTGGAGACAATTATATTCCCCAAAGCATGAGTCGTCCCGTGGCATCGGGGTTATTGAGGATATGCCCCAACGGGGCGTCGTCGACTACCACGATTGGGTGTTCCTGGATGTAATGGCACAGTCGCCGGGCGGTCATGAAGACGCCGTACGCCAGCTTCTGGTAGTGCGGGTATAGCTGTTTTGTTGGCGTGAGGACCTCACTGAGGTAGTATACTGGGCACTGTACCCTGTGGACCTTGTTTTCCTCGACTCGCTCGACGACAAGCACTGTGCTGACCACCTGGTTGGTGGCGGAGATATATAGCAGCAGCGGTTCCCTTTCTTGTGGGGTCACTAGTACTGGCGAGGTGGATAGCAGGCGCTTGAGGTCTTCGAATGCTTCCTGCGCTTCTTTGGACCATTCGAACTTTTCAGCTTTGCGGAGGAGTTGGTAGAAGGGCAGTGCCTTTTCACCCATCTGACTGATGAATCGACTGAGGGCCACGATTCGTCCAGCCAGCTGCTGGACGTCCCTTATGTTTTTCGGCTTCTCCATGGACAATATGGCTTTTATTTTCTTCGGGTTTGCCTCGATTCCTCTCGCGGAGATGAGATACCCGAGTAGTTGCCCAGATGGGACGCCAAAGGCGCATTTGTCCGGATTGAGCTTGATCTGGTAGCGGTCGAGGTTGGCGAAAGTTTCGCGCAAATCATCGATTAGGGAGGCTTCCTCCTTGGTCTTGATTACTATGTCATCGACATAGACTTGAATGTTGCGACCGAGTTGTTCCTTGAGGCAAGCCTACATGCACCGCTGGTAGGTGGCTCTTGTGTTTTTTAGCCCGAAGGGCATTGTGTTGTAGCAGAACACACCGAAGGGCGTTGTAAATGCTATTTTTTCTTGATCTTCCTCCTTCATACGAATTTGATTATAGCCTGAGTAGGCATCGAGGAAGCAGAGGCGCTCGCATCCCGCGGTGGAGTCGATGATCTAGTCGATTCGCGGTAGCGGGAAGTGATCCTTTGGACAGTGCTTATTCAGAGAGGTGAAATCCACACACATCCGCAGGATATCCGTGTCCTTTTTTGGTACTAGCACCGTGTTGGCTAGCCAAGTGCTTTCCTTGATCTCGCGTATGAATTTGGCGTCGAGGAGTCTGTTGATCTCCATTCCAACTGCCTTTGCTCATGGCTCAGATAATCGCCGGATTGTTTGCTTGACTGGCCTTGCGTCTGGGTTGACGTTGAGTGCGTGCTCGGCGAATTCCCTGGGAACTCCTGGCATGTCCGCTGGACACCAGGCAACGATTTCCTAGTGCTCAGGGAGGAATTCATCGAGCGCAAGTTCCTATGCGGGACTCAAGTTGTTGGCGATGAGGGCCGTCTTGGCGGGATCCGATGGGTGGACCTGCACTTTCTTTGTGTGCACCGATGAGTCAAAAGATAGATCGGGCGAACTTGGCCGGCTCAGGGGAGGCAGACTATTGTCTCTCAACTCCTTTAGTCTCGCGAGTTCTTCCTGCATGCCGAAGGATTGGGAAATTCTGTTGAATTCCCTGTCACAGCTGTCTGACCTCTCGAAGCTCCCGTTGACTGTGATGACGCCGTTGGGACCTGGCATTTTCATCTGCAGGTAGGCATAGTGTGGTACTGCCATGAACCTAGCGAACACGACACGTCCGAGGATGCAGTGATACTGTGAGGGCCAGTCGACGACCTCAAAGTCGATGCGCTCGCGCCGAAAGTTTTTCGGCGTGCCGAAGATAACCTCGAGGTTGATTTTGCCCAGGGGATATACGCCTTTTCCTGGGACGATGCCGTGGAATGTTGTGTCCGAGGCTTCTAGGCAAGTTAGAGGGATCATCATTGCTCGCAAGGTACTCACGAATATAAGGTTGATGCCACTTCCGCCGTCCATGAATACGCGGCTCATGTCGAAACCTCCGATTTGCGCCTCGAGTACGAGGGGAAAATGGCCTGGACGAGGTACTTGAGGCGGATGATCGTGTTTGTCGAAGGTGATGCAGGAATCGCTTCTACTCAGGTACTCAATGGTGGATGGTAGCAAGATTGTGGCCAAGTTAACTTGGCGAGTGATGACCTTCTGAACCCTGTTAGAGGGGCGTCCTTTTTGGATCATCATGGTACCCATGGCTCGTGGGTATGGTTCGCCGCCCTGGTGCTGGTCCGGCGCAGCTGCGTTTGGGGGTAGTCCAGGTGGTGGTGGCGAAGCACCATGTGCCACGGCGCCTGGAGCGGCTCCGTAGCCTCTTTCGACTATGTTATGGTTCATCCGAGCTAATCCTTCATGTAGTTTGAGGAACTTGCGGTAGTCCTTGAGGAGGTGGCTGGACTTCTTCTTTCCATCATGCTTGTCGATGTAGAAGTGCACCGTAGATGGCCCGGACAGTTTGTCTTCAATGGATGTTGCGGGTGCCTCGTCACGATTGCGGCGTTGCCACACCTGTGTGGTTTTCCCGGAGTTGCGGTACCCACCGCTGCGGTATCCGCTGTTGCGGTTATCGTCGCGTCTGTCGGCATAGCCAGCTGCGACCATGTTGACATCATCGTGGTCATCGTAGATGCGCATGCAGCGTTTGCCTCGGCGGTCGCGTCTACGCTCAAGTTCTACCTCCTCGTCGGAGTGAACGCGATTCTTCACCAAATCTTCTCCATCGGCCCACCGATTCGCGATTTCCATCAGGTGGTCAATGGCCTTGGGCTTTGAGCGGCCCAGCTCCTCCCTGAGCTCTATGCGGCGGACGCCGCCGTTGAATGCGTCAATCGCGCGATCCTCCAAGATGTTCTCTGTGGAGTTCCTGATGATGGACCACCTTTGGATGTAGGAGCGTAGCGATTCGCCCGATCTTTGCTGGCAGCATCTCAGCTCTTCGATTGATGCAGGCCGCTAATAGGTGCCCTTGAAGTTGCGCACGAAGTTGTAAACCAGCTCATCCCAACTACGAATGGATCCACGTGGGAGGTTGTTGAGCCATGCTCGGGCAGCGCCTTGCAGCTACAGCTGTAGGCGTTGCATGGCCGTGCTCCAACTGCCGCCATGGAGCCTGACGGAGGAGATGTGGTCTTCCAGCCAGATCTTTGGGTCCTATAGGCCGTCAAACTTCGGGTTCTCCGATGGGAGTTTAAACCCCTTGGGCATTCGTTTTTGCCTGATGGCCCTGCTGAAGCATCTGGCGCCATAGAGCTCCACATCCTCGTCTTCTGAATCAGTCGACCGAGCACGTCGCGCCCTTGATTTGTCGATCTTGCGCTGCGTGAGGTCGTCGCGCACATCATAGTCATGGTCGTCAGCTGTGGGCGACGTTGAGACATTTGTGGCGGCGGCCGGATGAGGCGAGTAGCGCTTTGCTAGCGCTTTGCCTTTTTTCGGCTCTGGTGTTGGCTCCTTGTCGAGGACGGCTTCGACTAGTCCCAAGCCCGCGATTGTAGATTGGTGCATAGCGGCTCGGGGATCTCCAGCTGGCGGCTGATTGTTGAGGAGTTACATGGTGGCTGCAGTCACCGCGGCGTGCGGCGTCTTGGGGACCACGTTGCCCCGTGTAACGACTGTCATAGAGCTGAAGTAGAGGACCTTTGCAGCTTTTATGCGTTTTTGCTCGGTGAGATGGGCCATCTGAGATCGCCTCTTGTTTGCGAGGTACTTGTTGCCCTTTGAGGAGGATCCTTCGTGGGAGGATAGCCCAACACGTCGAAGGCTCGACTCGTCTGCCGCCTTTTTGCACGCCTCGAGTTGCGCAATTGTTTGCACTTGGCGCTTGAATTCTTCCGTCAGGAGCCAATGGTATCCCATTAGCAGTTCTTGCGGGGATCCGAATGGTAGAGGGTTGCCTCGTAAGGCATCACGGCAGAGAGCCCATTCTTGTTTGTTGAGTTTGATCACGACGGGTTCGCCGGTTTGCTCGTTTATTATGGTTGGAGGTTCGACTGCTCCTCCATTGTTAACGGGGGCGCCGTTTCCACCATTGCCGCCATTGTTGCCATTAGGCGGGTTGGTTTCGTTGCCACGGTTGCCCGTGTTGTCGTGATTGGCGGAAGTGTCGCCCGCGTTGATGACGGCGCACATCAAGTGGTTGGGGAAGCCGCTACTCCCGCAACTTTCAGATCAGGAACCGTAGGTTCCATCTTCAGTTACCAGATCGCTCAGATCGGAGTCACGACTGCTGTCACTGACCGTGTTCTCGACTGTTGTCGGGGCGTTGAGCTCGCTGAGGGTGCCGATAGATTGAGGGAACCATGATGCTGGAGCAATCGATGGTACTGTCGGCTGGTCAGGCATGCAAAGCATGCCCATCTGACCAACTTGGAAGCGGAAGCTCCCGATCGCCAGGCTGATTCCGTCGCCCACGGACTCGAAAGACAGGCGAGTGGCCGGCGTGTGGATGGTGAAATCGAACGCGCCGAAGAGCTGGCGAATCTCCGCTGTTGCGGAGTTGTAGATCGTGGTTCATGGGGCCGAAGAAGCCGCACCATCAGCACTCCCAATTCCCACAGACAGCGCCAATTGACGAGGGTTTAACTCATCAATGCCCATTGTTATGGACTTGGGTTTTGGAGAAGGAGGGAGCACTGGAGACATCTATCAGCTAGGAAACAAGCACACAAGGGACTCGAAGATTTACCCAGGTTCAGGCCTTGTAGAGGTCCCTACTCCTGCTTGTCTGCTCGTGGAATTATCAAGGGAATCGAAGATTACAAGGGTGCGCAGATGCAATCTGGCGAGGGTTGTGGAAACTATGGTTGCGTGTCTGTCCTCCTCGCTGCCCCCTCCTAGCCTTTATATAGATAGGCTAGGTCTCGGGTAGCAGGTCGAGTCGGTTACAAGTTAGGGTTTTCCTCTTTGAACTTTCTATCTTTAGCTTCTTCTTGTTCTTCAAGCAATCGAGAGTCGGTAGGTTACTCGAGTTCTTCATTTGGGCCTTGGCAACACCATGGGCTTCTATGTATTCATGTCGTATATACCAAGCTCGAGTACCTGTAGGGTATACCCATGTCAATTGTACAGAGATCCTCGCATTGGGGACCCACCAGATAGAACATACAAGGCTGCATCAGGGACCCACAAGCCAGAACATGCCAGAGAGGCTGACATAAGGGCCCCAACAGTACGACCATACACGGCTACCACGGTGAAAACAGCGGACGCGGCCGGAAAAAAAAGTCCATCATACACATGTTGCACTTACAAAGAAGCTGACATGTCAGACCTAGTAGGCCAAAGCATAGCCCATGAAATTAGCCCCTCAGCCCCAAGCATAGCCCAATACCTTCTAATTCGTCCTTTTCATTGTCATGTGGCCATCGACCATAGCCCATTCAACTTAGGAGTGAGCCCATGGAATATAAGCCATGACGAATAGAGCATCCGCCCCGAGTTAGGCTAGAATCTTTTTAATTCGGCCTTTATGAGCATTTTTTGTACTCTGAGGCTAACATTTGGGTCCCGAAAAAACAGTCCAGCATACACACATTTCTTTCAAATAGAGGCTGTCAGCTGGGACCCAGCATAGACACGTTTCCTGCACATAGGTGGTTGACATCTAGGACCCAGCAAGTTGCCAAGGTCAAAACAGCGGACATGGCCAAAAAACATCCATCATGCATGTTTCATTTACAGAGAGGTTGATATGTGGGACCCAGCAGCGCGATCTTATACAGATGATGCATCGTGCAACATAGCGAGTTCAAAACAAGGAGGCGCGAGTAAGAAAAAAGTTCAGCATGTACACATTTCTTTTAATGAGAGGTTGAAATGGGGGACCCAGCAGCGTGAGAAAACGGCAGATTCATCGAGCAACGCTATCTAGTTCAGAACAGGGTAGCGCTAGAGAAGAAAAAAATTCCATCATACCCACAATTCTTCTAATGTGAGGCTGACATAAGGGACTCACCAGCCTGAATAAACGGCTGATGCAGCGAGCAAAGCTATCAAGTTCGGAACACGAAGGCACGATAGAGGGTAATAAATCCATCATACACACGTTTCTTCTAATGAGAGGATGACATGTAGGGCCCAGCAGCGTGATTAAACGGTAGATGCTTCGACAACACTATCAAGTTCGGAACAGGGTAGCGCGAGCGAAGGAAAAAAATCTATCATACACACGTTTCTTCTAATGAGAGGACGACATGTGGGGCTCAGGAGGTTGGTTAAACGGTAGATGCGTCGAGCAGCGCTATCAACTCGGAATGGGGTAGCGCCAGCGAAGGAATAAATTCCATCATACACACGTTTCTTCTAATGATAGGATGACATGTGGGTCCTAGGAGGTTCATTAGACGGTAGATGCATCGAGCAGCGCTATCAACTTCGGAACAGGGTAGCGTGAGTGAAGGAAAAAAATTCCATCATACACACGATCCTTCTAATGAGAGGCTGACATGTGGGACCTAGCAGCCTGACTAAAAGACAGACGCCTCGAGCTATGTTATCGAGTTCAAATCAGGGAGGCATGACCGAAAAGTATGGTCCACTAGAGACACTGACGTCCAGGACCCACATGCCTCAAAACATTATCTTCCACGCGCCAGCCGAGCTTCCTCCATGTTTTTAGCAGATCCATCGTAGTAGAGGGCCCCGAAACCAGAAAAAAAAGTTTTCCATTGCCCACGGTCGAGCCGAGAATTTTGTCACGGAAGACACGCCTTCTACGAAGACCGTAGGGACAATTTTTTGTGGAAGGAAACTTTTCTTGTAGTGCGTGTTCTTTTCACAAACCACATGGATCCACCAGTGTCATTGCATGTGTGTTCTTTTCATAATCCACAGCTAGAGTCATTGCATGTGTGTTCTTTTCATAAATCACATGGATCCACCAGAACCATTGCATGTGTGTTCTTTTCATAAACCACATGGACCCACCAGAGTCATTGCATGTGTGTTCTTTTCATAAACCACAACTAGAGTCATTGCATGTATGTTCTTTTCATAAACCACAACTACAGTCATTGCATGTGTGTTCTTCTCGTAAACCACCACTAGAGTCATTGCATATGTGTTCTGTTCATAAATGACAACCAGAGTCATTGCATGTGTGTTCTATTCATAAACCACATGGATCCAGTAGAGTCATTGCATGTGTGTTCTTTTCATAAATCAGATGGATCCACCAGAGTCATTGGATGTGTGTTCTTTTCATAAACCACAACTAGTGTCATTGCATGTGTGTTCTTTTCATAAACCATAACTAGAGTCAATACATGTGTGTTCTTTTCATAAACCACATGGATCCTCCGGAGTCATTGCATGTGTGTTCTTTTCATAAACCACATGGATCCACCAGAGTCATTGTATGTGTGTTCTTTTCATAAACCACAACAAGAGTCATTGCATGTGTATTCTTTTCATAAACCACAACTAGTGTCATTGCATGTGTGTTCTTTTCATAAACCACAACTAGAGCCATTGCATGTGTGTTATTTTTATATACCACAACTAGAGTTCATTGCATGTGTATTCTTTTAGAGTCATTGTATGTGTGTTCTTTTCATAAACCACATGGATCCACTAGAGGCATTGCATGTGGGTTCTTTTCATAAACCACATGGATCCTCTAGAGTCATTGCATGTGTGTTCGTTTCATAAACCACATGTATCCACCAGATTCATTGCATGTGTGTTGTTTTCAAAAACCACAACTAGTGTCATTATATGTGTGTTCTTTTCATAAACCACATGTATCCACTAGAGTCATTGCATGTGTGTTCTTTTCATAACCCACATGGATCCTCTAGAGTCATTGCATGTGTGTTCGTTTCATAAACCACATGTATCCACCAGATTCATTGCACGTGTGTTCTTTTCAAAAACCACAACTAGTGTCATTACATGTGTGTTATTTTCATAAACCACATCTAGAGTCATTGCATGTGTGTTCTTTTCATAAACAACATTTATCCACTAGAGTCATTGCATGTGTGTTCTTTTCATAAACAACATTTATCCACTAGAGTCATTGCATGTGTGTTCTTTTCATAAACCACATTGATCCAATAGAGTTCATTGTATTTGTGTTCTTTTCATAAACCACAACTAGAGTCATTGCATGTGTGTTCTTTTCATAAACCACATGGATCCACTAGTGTCATTGCATGTGTGTTCTGTTCATAAACCACATGGATCCACCAGTGTCATTGCATTTGTGTTCTTTTCATAAACCAAATATGGATCCACTAGTCTCATTGCATGTATTATTCTCCTAAACCACCACTAGGGTCATTGCATGTGTTTTCTTTTCATAAACCACAACTAGAGTCATTGCATGTGTGTTGTTTTCATAAACCACATGGATCCAGCAGTGTCATTGAATGTGTGTTCTTTTCATAAACCACAGCTAGAGTCATTGCATGTGTGTTCTTTTCATAAACCACATGGACCCTCTAGAGTCATTGCATGTGTGTTCTTTTCATAAACTAGATGAATCCACCAGAGTCATTGCATGTGTGTTCTTTTCATAAACCACAACTAGTGTCATTGCATGTGTGTTCTTTTCTTAAACCAAAACTAGAGTCAATGCATGTGTGTTCTTTTCATAAAACATAACTAGAGTTCATTGCAAGTGTGTTCTTTTCATAAACCACATGGAT
This sequence comes from Avena insularis, assembly GCA_023614405.1. Lineage (NCBI taxonomy): Eukaryota > Viridiplantae > Streptophyta > Magnoliopsida > Poales > Poaceae > Avena > Avena insularis. The sequence continues at coordinate 98,549 of JAJUPC010000331.1, forward strand.
CCACTAGAGTCATTACATGTGTGTTCTTTTCATAAACCACATGGATCCACTAGAGTCCTTGCATGTGTGTTCTTTTCATAAACCACATGGATCCATTAGAGTCGTTGCATTCGTGTTCTTTTCATAAACCACAACTAGAGTCATTGCATGTGTATTCCTTTCATAAACCACATGGATCCACCAGTGTCATTGCATGTGTGTTCTTTTCATAAACCACAGCTAGAGTCATTGCATGTGTGTTCTTTTCATAAACCACACCTAGTGTCATTGCATGTGTGTTCTTTTCATAAACCACAATTAGAGTCAATGCATGTGTGTTATTTTCATAAACCATAACTAGACTTCATTGCATTTGTGTTCTTTTCATAAACCACATGGATCCACTAGAGGCATTGCATGTGTGTTCTTTTCATAAACCACATGGATCCACTAGAGTCATTGCATGTGTGTTCTTTTCATAAACCACATGGGTCCACTAGAGTCGTTGCATTCGTGTTCTTTTCATAAACCACAACTAGAGTCATTGCATTTGTGTTCTTTTCATAAACCACATGGATCCACCAGTGTCATTGCATGTGTGTTCTTTTCATAAACCACAGCTAGAGTTATTGCATGTGTGTTCTTTTCATAAACCACATGGATCCTCTAGAGTCATTGCATGTGTGTTCTTTTCATAAACCACATGTATCCACCAGAGTCATTGCATGTCTGTTCTTTTCATAAACCACATTGATCCAATAGAGTTCATTGCATTTGTGTTGTTTTCATAAACCACAACTAGCGTCATTGCATGTGTGTTCTTTTCATAAACAACATGGATCCCCAGTTTCATTACATGTGTGTTCTTTTCATAAACCACGTATGGATCCACCATTGTCATTGCATGTGTGTTCTTCTCCTAAACCACCACTAGAGTCATTGCATATGTGTCCTTTTCATCAACCACAACTAGAGTGATTGTATGTGTGTTCTTTTCATAAACCACATGGATCCACCAGTGTAATTGCATGTGTGTTCTTTTCATAAACCACAGCTAGTGTCACTTCATGTGTGTTCTTTTCATAAGCCACATGCATCCTCTAGAGTCATTGCATGTGTGTTCTTTTCATAAACCACATGGATCCACCAGAGTGATTGCATGTGTGTTCTTTTCATAGACCACAACTAGAGTCATTGCATGTGTGTTCTTTTCATAAACCACAACTAGAGTCATTGCATGTGTGTTCTTTTCATAAACCACATGGGTCCACTAGAGTCATTGCATTCGTGTTCTTTTCATAAACCACAACTAGAGTCATTGCATTTGTGTTCTTTTCATAAACCACATGGATCCACCAGTGTCATTGCATGTGTGTTCTTTTCATAAACCACAGCTAGAGTTATTGCATGTGTGTTCTTTTCATAAACCACATGGATCCTCTAGAGTCATTGCATGTGTGTTCTTTTCATAAACCACATGTATCCACCAGAGTCATTGCATGTGTGTTCTTTTCATAAACCACATTGATCCAATAGAGTTCATTGCATTTGTGTTGTTTTCATAAACCACAACTAGCGTCATTGCATGTGTGTTCTTTTCATAAACAACATGGATCCCCAGTTTCATTACATGTGTGTTCTTTTCATAAACCACGTATGGATCCACCAGTGTCATTGCATGTGTGTTCTTCTCCTAAACCACCCCTAGAGTCATTGCATATGTGTCCTTTTCATCAACCACAACTAGAGTGATTGTATGTGTGTTCTTTTCATAAACCACATGGATCCACCAGTGTAATTGCATGTGTGTTCTTTTCATAAACCACAGCTAGTGTCACTGCATGTGTGTTCTTTTCATAAGCCACATGCATCCTCTAGAGTCATTGCATGTGTGTTCTTTTCATAAACCACATGGATCCACCAGAGTGATTGCATGTGTGTTCTTTTCATAGACCACAACTAGAGTCATTGCATGTGTGTTCTTTTCATAAACCACAACTAGAGTCATTGCATGTGTGTTCTTTTCATAAACCACATGGATCCACTAGAGTTCATTGCATTTGTGTTCTTTTCAAAATACACAACAAGAATCATTGCATGTGTGTCCTTTTTGTAAACCCATGGATCCCACAGTTTAATTGCATTTGTGTTCTTTTCATAAACCAAATATGGATCCACTAGTGTCATTACATGTATTCTTCTCCTAAACCACCACTCGGGTCATTGCATGTGTGTTGTTTTCATAAACCACAACTAGAGTCATTGCATGTGTGTTATTTTCATAAACCTCACTGATCCACCAGTGTCATTGAATGTGTGTTCTTTTCATAAATCGCGGCTAGAGTCATTGCATGTGTGTTCTTTTCATAAACCAAATGGATCCTCCGGAGTCATTGCATGTATGTTCTTTTCATAAACCACATGGATCCACTAGAGTCATTGTATGTGTGTTCTTTTCATAAACCACAACTAGAGTCATTGCATGTGTATTCTTTTCATAAACCACAACTAGAGTCATTGCATGTTTGTTCTTTTCATAAACCACAACTAGAGCCATTGCATGTGTGTTCTTTTTATATACCACAACTAGAGTTCATTGCATGTGTATTCTTTTCATAAACCACATGGATCCACTAGAGTCATTGTATGTGTGTTCTTTTCATAAACCACATGGATCCACTAGAGGCATTGCATGTGGGTTCTTTTAATAAACCACATGGATCCACTAGAGTCGTTGCATTCGTGTTCTTTTCATAAACCACAACTAGAGTCATTGCAGGTGTGTTCTTTTCATCAACCACATGGATCCACAAGTGTCATTGCATGTGTGTTCTTTTCATAAACCACAGCTAGAGTCATTGCATGTGTGTTCTGTTCATAAACCACATGGATCCTCTAGAGTCATTGCATGTGTGTTCGTTTCATAAACCACATGTATCCACCAGATTCATTGCATGTGTGTTCTTTTCAAAACCACAACTAGTGTCATTACATGTGTGTTATTTTCATAAACCACATCTAGAGTTCATTGCATGTGTTTTTTTCATAAACAACATGTATCCACTAGAGTCATTGCATGTGTGTTCTTTTCATAAACCACATTGATCCAATAGAGTTCATTGCATTTGTGTTCTTTTCATAAACCACAACTAGAGTCATTGCATGTGTGTTCTTTTTATAAACCACATGGATCCACTAGTGTCATTACATGTGTGTTCTTTTCATAAACCACATGGATCCACCAGTGTCATTGAATGTGTGTTATTTTCATAAATCACAGCTAGAGTCATTGCATTTGTGTTCTTTTCATAAACAACATTATCCACTAGAGTCATTGCATGTGTGTTCTTTTCATCAACCACATTGATCCAATAGAGTTCATTGTATTTGTGTTCTTTTCATAAACCACAACTAGAGTCATTGCATGTGTGTTCTTTTCACAAACCACATGGATCCACTAGAGTCATTGCATGTGTGTTCTTTTCATAAACCACATGGATCCACCAGTGTCATTGCATTTGTGTTCTTTTCATAAACCAAATATGGATCCACTAGTCTCATTGCATGTATTATTCTCCTAAACCACCACTAGGGTCATTGCATGTGTTTTCTTTTCATAAACCACAACTAGAGTCATTGCATGTGTGTTCTTTTCATAAACCACATGGATCCACTAGTGTCATTGCATTTGTGTTCTTTTCATAAACCAAATATGGATACACTAGTCTCATTGCATGTATTATTCTCCTAAACCACCACTAGGGTCATTGCATGTGTTTTGTTTTCTTAAACCACCACTAGAGTCATTGCATGTGTGTTATTTTCATAAACCTCACTGATCCACCAGTGTCATTGAATGTGTGTTCTTTTCATAAATCGCGGCTAGAGTCATTGCATGTGTGTTCTTTTCATAAACCACTTGGATCCTCCGGAGTCATTGCATGTATGTTCTTTTCATAAACCACATGGATCCACCAGAGTCATTGTATGTGTGTTCTTTTCATAAACCACAACTAGAGTAATTGCATGTGTATTCTTTTCATAAACCACAACTAGAGTCATTGCATGTTTGTTCTTTTCATAAACCACAACTAGAGCCACTGCATGTGTGTTCTTTTTATATACCACAACTAGAGTTCATTGCATGTGTATTCTTTTCATAAACCACATGGATCCACTAGAGTCATTGTATGTGTGTTCTTTTCATAAACCACATGGATCCACTAGAGGCATTGCATGTGGGTTCTTTTCATAAACCACATGGATCCACTAGAGTCGTTGCATTCGTGTTCTTTTCATAAACCACAACTAGAGTCATTGTAGGTGTGTTCTTTTCATCCACCACATGGATCCACAAGTGTCATTGCATGTGTGTTCTTTTCATAAACCACAGCTAGAGTCATTGCATGTGTGTTCTGTTCATAAACCACATGGATCCTCTAGAGTCATTGCATGTGTGTTCGTTTCATAAACCACATGTATCCACCAGATTCATTGCATGTGTGTTCTTTTCAAAACCACAACTAGTGTCATTACATGTGTGTTATTTTCATAAACCACATCTAGAGTTCATTGCATGTGTTTTTTTCATAAACAACATGTATCCACTAGAGTCATTGCATGTGTGACACCCCGGTTCTGATAAGACCGTGGCCTCTATGTGACATGCCAATCCCTGGATCGGTTCATTGGCCCACAATAGAGTAAGATAGATAATCATAGCAAATAACCGTGTATCATGATCTACAAGATCCAGAGTACCATTATTACAATATAAAAGCTTAGCATAAAGCTAGCTCAAATTGTTCAGGTAGCAACAAAAGCGAGTAAATCCTCCAATCTTCAAATTGCCCACAAGTGAACAAGTGTCGAGTGGAGTACCGTGGCCTATAACGATCAATCAGAATCGGAATAACCTGCAGCATAAAACGCAACAGCCCCGAAGGGTCAATACATGGAATGTATGGCAAGTAGAGCTAGTAAATGGAGACAATAATACTAACAACTACATGCATATTTGGCAAGTGGAGCTGTGTCTGGCTTGCATTTGCAAATAACTTTGTCCTACTTTCATAAACAGTTTTGAATTTTCTTTGAAAAGATCCCAATTAAGTTAACCCAACAAGATTAAAACAATTATGAAATTAGAATGAGCGAGAAACATGTCATGGAATCAATATCTAGCAACTCAGATGTCCATAACCGGGGACACGGCTAATCGATTAGATTATACACTCTGCAGAGGTTAGTACACTTTACCCATGTGACTTGGCCAGCCCAGCTCGTACCATCACTCTCATTTTGGGTGATGATAGGGAGAAGACCAAGAAGAGACTGGAAGTAGCTCCTCAATCCCGACGCGCACCGGTCCAACCTACCAAAATTCTACATCTCTGGATACGCGGGTTCGAGTTACCACAACCTACTAAGTCCAACCAACCGCCCATTCCATTATTGGCACATGGTTGTACACGTAAGCTACACAATAAAGAAGCCAATCATTCTCTCTTGATACCTGGGTGCCTTTCCGCAATGAAACCACCAAAATTTATCAATACCATCACACCCAGGTGATTCATTGATTAAGTTGTTTTAGTTTTCACAAACCAATACTTTGAGAAAACAAGTGTCAATGATGTAACCCAGCCCTCGTTCAACATAGCATGGCTAAGCACATCTACAACGGTGGTTCATCTACAAGGAAAACCCTACCACATAATAGGACATAGCATAGCGATAGTATCATCCTACACATGCATCTACAAAATACACGACAATGCATTGAAAATAGTAGGACGATATCATGAACAAAGTAGCATCTACTTGCCTTGATTGTAGCGGTCGGAAGAACAATCCAAACACGAGCAAGGGTTGCACTCCACACAATCTACACGACACAATTGCATTCATAAACAAACAATTCACAAACATATGCAACAAAGATGATGCATGAATGCAAGAACGGCAAGTGAATTGGTGCTACAGCTGCACCACATAATACTAATACATATTACTACCGAATACATGCATGGAAAATAGATTTGGCGCTAGAAAAACTATTAACCAAAAGTAGAGATCTCTACTAGAGCTAGAACTTAAATAATTCACTACCGGTAGTATACTGTTTGTAAAATCTTGGAAAAATTCTACCGCATAGGCATCGCTGATAAGAAACAGTACCAATTGGAATTACTCAAAAAGGAGTTATAAAACATCCCGAGTAATTAAAACACTGCAGAAAGCCATTAGACAAATACTGCAGAAGTTTTTACTGTAAGCCTATCTTTTTATTTCACGATGAGATTCCCCTCGTTCATACGAGTTCAGGGACATATCATACGCGATTTTTGGAGCTACGAAACTTTTACTACGAATTTATTACTCCGAAAAGGCCACTAACTAGTTTGATTAAACTGTACTAAACCTGACAGTAAAAGTCTGAACCAAAGGTACAGCGATATTCTACACGACTCACTGAACGCGTGCATATTTTATTTGCAAATTTTGGCCAAGCGGTTTAATTTCTACGCAATTTACAAGATTCTACCGAAATCTGCCAACTAATAGGATTAACGAAATTGACCCAGTCAACTGTGTCTGATGACTGGGCGCTGACTGGGCGTCTGACCAGTCAACGTCTGGGGCCTCTGACTAGTCAACGTCTGGAGTGCTGACCAGTCAACGAACGATCTAAGCCGCTGATCTGAGATCTGACGGTGGCTGCTGTCTTACCGGAAACGGACGGCGAAACGAACTCCGGCGAGCTCCGGACGGTGGCGTGGAAACTCCTGCAAGTACACACACGGTCAACTACGGCTCCCGGAATAATAAACGCGTGCGCGTACGTGGCGATCTGCAGGGCGCAGTTGGCGGCGGCGGATGGAGACGCGGAGCACGGGAACGGAAAGAGGGCGACGAGACGAACCGGAGCGAAGTGGCGCGATGGCGGAGGCGTAAGCGGCAGCGGCGGCGGACGCGCCAGGCGCCGTCGGAGCAGAGGCGGCGGGTAGGGCACGGAAAACGAGGCAGCCTTTAAGAAGTCCCACGCGTTAAAAAAAAAAAAACTGAAACAAGCGGTCCAGCTCGACTACAACTCGAAATCTGTCCGGATTTTCGGACCGTTTCCGGCGGTTTACTAAAGCGTCCGAGTCTTTTGCATCTGAACTCCGATTGGGCGATTTTCGCGCCACGGGTTCAGATCGTCGAGCACAACCTTCAGTCGAAGTTTGAGCAGCTCGAACCTACAGGTGGTTGTAGCAAGCCCTCTGAAGCCTCCCGCAGAAACTTCGGCGAAGGAGAAACGGGTTTTGCAAATAGCGTTTCGTCGATCCTCTCTACTCGACGGTAATGCATGGAAAGATATGATGCGATGCAATGAATGATATGCAAGACCAAATCTAAAATTTGGGATGTGACAAGACTAACCCCCTTAAGATGAATCTCGTCCTCGAGATTCGCTGCTAGCAAATAGGTGTGGGTAGTCCTCCCGGATGTCATCTTCACGCTCCCAAGTGGCTTCCTCTTCGGTGTGGTGACTCCACTGCACTTTGCAAAACTTGATTGTCTTGGTACGGGTAGTCCTTTCTGCTGTCTCCAGAATCTTGACCGGTTTCTCCTCATAGGTCAAATCGTTCTCCAGCTGAACCTCCTCTAGCGGTACAGTGTCTCTCAACAGTGTATCCACCATCTCCGGATGGCACTTCTTCAGCTGGGATACGTGGAACACGTTGTGAACAGCGCATGAGCCTCCGCAACTCAACTGATAGGCAACTTCTCCTTTGCGCGCTAAGACCCGATACGGTCCAATAAATCGAGGTGCCAGCTTACCCTTAATACCAAATCTCTTAATTCCACGAAGCGGCGATACTCTGAGGTATGCTCTATCACCTATCTCATATACCACTTCCTTGCGCTTGGCGTCGCGTAGCTCTTACATCTTGATTGTGCTACCTTTAGTCTGTCTCTAATCAAGGCGACCTTCTCCTCAGCGTCCTTGATCAAGTCAGGTCCAAACAACTGACGTTCTCCTACTCCATCCCATAGCAATGGTGTTCGGCACCGTTTCCCATATAGCACATCGAACGGTGACGTCTTGATGCTGGTTTGATAACTGTTGTTGTAGGAAAACTCAACATACGGCAAATTCTCATCCCAACTAGAACCATGAGCCAAGGCGCAAGCTCTTAGCATGTCCTCCAAAATCTGATTCACCCTCTCGGTCTGTCCATCTGTTTGTGGGTGAAACGCTGTGCTAAACTCCAATCTAGTACCAAGTGACTCGTGGTAATTTGGCGCCCGGAAGTGTGAGGTAAATTGGGTGCCTCTATCGACATACAATACTCTTGGGAACTCCGTAGGCACACAATCCTGTCCATGTAAATCTTGGCCAACTTTGCACTCGTATAGGTCGTCTTTACCGGTATAAAATGGGCTACCTTGGTCAAATGGTCGACCACTACCCAAATAGAGTCATATCCCGACCTGGTCCTGGGCAGTCCTGTGATAAAGTCCATTCCCACTCTATCCCATTTCCAATCCGGCACAGGCAACGGCTGCAGCAATCCTGCTGGCTTCTGGTGTTCTGCCTTCACTCGGCTACATACATCACATAGGGCAATATGCTTGGCGATATCTCCCTTCATGTTGTTCCACCAAAATCTGCTCTTCAAATCCATATACATCTTTGTGTTGCCCGGATGTATGGAATATGGCGAGTCATGAGCTTCTGCAGAATCAACTTCCTTATCTCGGGATCGTTGGGAACACACAAACGATCTCCATACCACAAGGTACCATGCTCATCCTCATGAATATCCTTTCCCGGTTCTCCTTCATCTTCTCCTTTATTTCTTCTATTTCCTTGTCTCCCACTTGAGCCTTCTCGATTCTGTCTTGAAGCGTCGGTTGGACTTCCATTGTTGCTAAGTACCCTTCAGATACTACCTCCAATCTAAGGTCCTTGAATTGCTTGCACAAATCCTCAGGCAATTCACCAATTGTCAATCCATTGGCATAAACCTTCCGGCTCAGAGCATCTGCTACTACATTGGCCTTTCCTGGGTGGTATTGCAGATTCATATCATAATCCTTGATAAGTTCCAACCATCTCCTTTGTCTCATGTTCAGTTCCTTCTGTGTAAATATGTACTTCAGGCTCTTGTGGTCGGTGTACACATCACAGTGTTTTCCCATTAAGTAATGCCTCCATACCTTGAGCGCATGAACCACTGACGCTAACTCCAAGTCGTGTGTGGGGTAATTCCTAATCACTGGCACAGTATCCATACTAACCCCCTTAAGAGAATTCAACTTACACCATCCTGGTCGTACAACTGACTTGAATCTAGTCCTCTTACCATCCGGGGTTTTAAGTGAAACAGCTCGTTGTGCACAATCTATGTGTCCCCCATGCATAGACATCCAATCCATACCCAGAATAACGTCTAATCCCTGTGAGTCCAACACTACCAAATGTGCAATGAAGTTGTGTGTTCCAATCCTCACAGTCAAGTCGCGGCATCCCGCGCTAGCTATCATATCTCCTCCAGGTGAACTCACTCTAATAGCCCTTTTCATAGACTCGAGGTAACTTATACTTATCCACAAATGCCCTTGATATGAATGAATGCGATGCACCAGTATCGAAAAGTATAAGTGCAGGGTAAGTGTTGATTGGAAACTTACCAATCACAAGGTCAGGCTCATCTGGAATCTCCTCCACATTCATGTGGTTCACTGTGGCCTTCTCACCGTTGGTTGGCTTCAGTCCTTTCCTCTCCGGAAAGTTGTCAGCATAGTGTCCCTTCTGCTTGCACTTGAAGCACGTCACCTCACTCAGATCCTTCTTCACGAAGTTGCGATCACGGCCATGGTCATGTCCACCGTGTCCTCCAGAGTGGTGAGAGTGTCCTCCCTTGTGGTTATGGTGGTTGCTCCTATGGTTGTCATGGCGATGTCCATCGCGGTGGTCATGGTTCCCATGGTCACTTCCTCCATGTTTGGAGTATCCATCATAAAGTCTTGAGACTTGTGGTGTGAGCCAGAGTGGTGATTGTTGTTCTTTCTCTTGCGGTTCTCCACTTGCTTGTGCTTCCCTTCCAAGATTCTGGCCTTGTCCATGAGCTCCTGGAAAGTGGGGCAATAAACCACCAGTAGCTGCACTGAAAGCTCATCACTGAGGCCATCCAGGAATCTCTCCCTCCTTTTGGCATCAGTGTCAACATCCTCAGGTGCATAACGGGATAAGTTGTTGAACTCCTCAATGTACTCGGCCACGGTGCGATTGGTTTGGCGCAAGTTGCGGAACTCTTTCCTCTTCAGGCTCAGAACTCCTGAAGACACGTGGTCGGTCCTGAAACCTTCCTCAAACATAGCCCAAGTCACGGTATTCAGAGGGTGGGTGATCTGAAATGTGTCCCACCAAGAAGCGGCTGGTCCCTCCAGTAGGTGAGCGGCGAACCTTACCTTCTCAGCATCAGTGCATCCGACAGTTACTAGATCCTTGTTGACTGAACGCAACCAGTCGAGAGCAACCATTGGTTCCGTTGCAGTAGAGAACTTAGCTGGCCTTAGCCTCAGAAATCTGGTGAGAGCATCTCCCTGAGGCTGATTGTTTCCATTGTTATTGTTCTGATTTGCCATGAACTGGGTCATCACTTGGGTCAGCTGTGCCTGAGCTGCCATGAGCTGCTCCAACTCAGTGGGTTGGCAGCGTGGAGGCATCTGCGGTTCAGCATAGGTAAGTTTAGAAAGAATCAACTACGACAATAGGGTTCTACCCATGCATATGGTCAAGCAACAACAAACAATTGCAGACAATCACAAGCAAGCAACACATCATCAAACAAGCGGTCCAGCAACATCCCAGGTGTTATCCTAGCAGTATATAACTACTGAAATAGTTTTACAAGAGTTGGCAATGGTTAACTAAACAGTTGAGCATCAAAACGACAAAACAGCAATTCTGACAAAACAGTTCTGCTGTGTTCGCAAATTTTTCCGCCTGACTTAAACTCGTCAGAAAAATTAGCCAATTTTTGTGCATATAGAACAGGAAGTTCCGCATCAGCCCAATTTTTTTCAGATTTTTCCGAGTTACCAGAAAAATATGAAAAATCGCGCAGTACTGCTGTATCAGCAGAAAAACTGCAGCGAAAACAACACAGATAGTAACCAAATTGCCATAACTCTTTCATATAATTTGCACAAATAATTCCTGAGATATTGGAGTACACAAATAAGCATCTAAACACTCTTACACTAACACGAACTAAGTATCACAATCGAGAATAAATCTAACGATTTACTAACGAGGACTAATTGGTGGACTTCTATCTATTGCTTGAAGAGTTTGAGGTAGGCCCTTGCGGTCATGCGTTGGCGCTTCGGCTCGCGGTACAACCATGGCGGCGGAGTGTACACCTCTCCTGAACCATCACTTGAGACTTCAAACTCCACCTCTTCTGGATCCTCCTCTTCTTCTTCATCCTCAGCAACCTGCAACAGCTTCATCTCCTCCACCATCATCGTCTCCATCATCATCATCCTCGTCCTCATCATCATCATCTCCACTGTCATCATCATCCCCATTGTTGCCATCATCTCCATTGTCATCATCAGAGGGTGGATTCAGCTGTGCTTGGAGAGCGGCAATCTGGGCTGTCATAGCTTCAATAGTCTGATCCCTTTCCTGGACTGTCCCTTGCAGTTGCTGTATGTTCTGGGTGTTCTCCTGCACAGTACCATGAAGATGTGCTATGGTGGCATCTCTGGCTATCAGGGCATTCTCCAGGACTCCCACAGCTTCATGCAAAGTGTCAATCTCCTGTCCTTGGACCACCATACCATTGCTAGTAAAATCTGCAATTTCCTTTAGCATCCTCACCTTCTCTGCTAGAGCTCCATTCTCCTTTTCCATGTCCTCTATGTGCCTCCGACGGGGCGGCATGTTGTTCCTGTCACGCCGGTAACCACAATGTTCCCATCTTCATCACGCCTTCCATAGTCACGGTAGGGTGAATCTGCTGGTAGTAGGTGTCGGACATTATGGCAAGCAGACAGGGCTTCATGTATGGCTGTTGATTCCAAGTCCCTGGGCCAGTATGTCTTGGTGTAGACCAAGTGCGCGGGGTTTGGCAAGGCGGCATCTCTGAATATGAAGGTAGTGATCTCCCATGCATCCTCTCCATATCCATAGGTGTACAGCCTTCTTCCCTTGAACATAGGCAGTGGCAATCCCAATGACTGAGAGAGCTGAGCTAACTGCCTTGCAAAGGGCCTTGGTGACTCCATGGTGGCATACTCAGTCCTGACTTCTCCCATCTATCAAGTAAAAGAGGAAAGTGTGAAAATAGCATATGGTAAGAATATACGAGGGTGAAAGGCATAAGATGAAAGACAGAGTTAATATAGGCTTTAATAATTCTATGGCTTCCTAATCCAATTCTAGGTCACGATCCTCTGATTACACACACGGGCTCGATACCATCCTGTGACACCCCGGTTACGATAAGACCGTGGCCTCTATGTGACATGCCAATCCCTGGATCGGTTCATTGGCCCACAATAGAGTAAGATAGATAATCATAGCAAATAACCGTGTATCATGATCTACAAGATCCAGAGTACCATTATTACAATATAAAAGCTTAGCATAAAGCTAGCTCAAATTGTTCAGGTAGCAACAAAAGCGAGTAAATCCTCCAATCTTCAAATTGCCCACAAGTGAACAAGTGTCGAGTGGAGTACCGTGGCCTATAACGATCAATCAGAATCGGAATAACCTGCATAAAACGCAACAGCCCCGAAGGGTCAATACATGGAATGTATGGCAAGTAGAGCTAGTAAATGGAGACAATAATACTAACATCTACATGCATATTTGGCAAGTGGAGCTGTGTCTGGCTTGCATTTGCAAATAACTTTGTCCTACTTTCATAAACAGTTTTGAATTTTCTTTGAAAAGATCCCAATTAAGTTAACCCAACAAGATTAAAACAATTATGAAATTAGAATGAGCGAGAAACATGTCATGGAATCAATATCTAGCAACTCAGATGTCCATAACCGGGACACGGCTAATCGATTAGATTATACACTGCAGAGGTTAGTACACTTTACCCATGTGACTTGGCCAGCCCAGCTCGTACCATCACTCTCATTTTGGGTGATGATAGGAGAAGACCAAGAAGAGACTGTCGAAGTAGCTCCTCAATCCCGACGCCGACCGTCCAACCTACCAAAATTCTACATCTCTGGATACGCGGGTTCGAGTTACCACAACCTACTAAGTCCAACCAACCGCCCATTCCATTATTGGCACATGGTTGTACACGTAAGCTACACAATAAAGAAGCCAATCATTCTCTCTTGATACCTGGGTGCCTTTCCGCAATGAAACCACCAAAATTTATCAATACCATCACACCCAGGTGATTCATTGATTAAGTTGTTTTAGTTTTCGCAAACCAATACTTTGAGAAAACAAGTGTCAATGATGTAACCCAGCCCTCGTTCAACATAGCATGGCTAAGCACATCTACAACGGTGGTTCATCTACAAGGAAAAACCCTACCACATAATAGGACATAGCATAGCGATAGTATCATCCTACACATGCATCTACAAAATACACGACAATGCATTGAAAATAGTAGGACGATATCATGAACAAAGTAGCATCTACTTGCCTTGATTGTAGCGGTCGGAAGAACAATCCAAACACGAGCAAGGGTTGCACTCCACACAATCTACACGACACAATTGCATTCATAAACAAACAATTCACAAACATATGCAACAAAGATGATGCATGAATGCAAGAACGGCAAGTGAATTGGTGCTACAGCTGCACCACATAATACTAATACATATTACTACCGAATACATGCATGGAAAATAGATTTGGCGCTAGAAAAACTATTAACCAAAAGTAGAGATCTCTACTAGAGCTAGAACTTAAATAATTCACTACCGGCAGTATACTGTTTGTAAAATCTTGGAAAAATTCTACCGCATAGGCATCGCTGATAAGAAACAGTACCAATTGGAATTACTCAAAAAGGAGTTATAAAACATCCCGAGTAATTAAAACACTGCAGAAGGCCATTAGACAAATACTGCAGAAGTTTTTACTGTAAGCCTATCTTTCTATTTCACGATGAGATTCCCCTCGTTCATACGAGTTCAGGGACATATCATACGCGATTTTTGGAGCTACGAAACTTTTACTACGAATTTATTACTCCGAAAAGGCCACTAACTAGTTTGATTAAACTGTACTAAACCTGACAGTAAAAGTCTGAACCAAAGGTACAGCGAGATTCTACACGACTCACTGAACGCGTGCATATTTTATTTGCAAAATTTGGCCAAGCGGTTTAATTTCTACGCAATTTACAATATTCTACCGAAATCTGTCAACTAATAGGATTAACGAAATTGACCCAGTCAATCGCGGTTCGATGACTGGGCGCTGACTGGGCGTCTGACCAGTCAACGTCTGGGGCCTCTGACTAGTCAACGTCTGGAGTGCTGACCAGTCAACGAACGATCTAAGCCGCTGATCTGAGATCTGACGGTGGCTGCTGTCTTACCGGAAACGGACGGCGAAACGAACTCCGGCGAGCTCCGGACGGCGGCAACGATCGGATCCGGTGGCGTGGAAACTCCTGCAAGTACACACACGGTCAACTACGGCTCCCGGAATAATAAACGCGTGCGCGTACGTGGCGATCTGCAGGGCGCAGTTGGCGGCGGCGGATGGAGACGCGGAGCACGGGAACGGAAAGAGGGCGACGAGACGAACCCGGAAACAGACGCGGCGATGGCCGGCGACGGAGGGGTGGCCGGCGGCAGCGAGGCGAAGCGGCGGCGGCTGGACGTGCGCCGTGCGCCAGGGAGCAGAGGCGGCGGGGTAGGTGGGCACGGAAAACGAGGCAGCCTTTAAGAAGTCCCACGCGTGAAAAAAAAAAAAAAAAAAAACTGAAACAGAAACGGTCCAGAACTGGACTACAACTCGGAAATCGGTCCGGATTTTCGGACCGTTTTCCGGCGGTTTACTAAAACGTCCGAGTCTTTTGCATACGAACTCCGATTGGAGCGATTTTCGCGCCTACGGGTTCGTATCGTCGAGGGGCACAACCTTCAGTCGAAGTTTGAGCGAAAGCTCGAACCTACAGGGGTGGTTGTAGCAAGCCCCTCTGAAGCCTCCCGCAGGAAACTCGAAGCGAAGGAGAAACGGGGTTTTGCAAATAGCGTTTCGTCGATCCTCTCTACTCGACGGTAATGCATGGAAAGATATGATGCGATGCAATGAATGATATGCAAGACCAAATCTAAAATTTGGGATGTGACAGCATGTGTGTTCTTTTCATAAACCACATTGATCCAAAAGAGTTCATTGCATTTGTGTTCTTTTCATAAACCACAACTAGAGTCATTGCAGGTGTGTTCTCTTCATAAACCACATGGCTCCACCAGTGTCATTGCATGTGTGTTCTTTTCATCAACCACATTGATCCAATAGAGTTCATTGTATTTGTGTTCTTTTCATAAACCACAACTAGAGTCATTGCATGTGTGTTCTTTTCACAAACCACATGGATCCACTAGAGTCATTGCATGTGTGTTCTTTTCATAAACCACATGGATCCACCAGTGTCATTGAATTTGTGTTCTTTTCATAAACCAAATATGGATCCACTAGTCTCATTGCATGTATTATTCTCCTAAACCACCACTAGGGTCATTGCATGTGTTTTCTTTTCATAAACCACAACTAGAGTCATTGCATGTGTGTTCTTTTCATAAACCACATGGATCCACTAGTGTGATTGCATTTGTGTTCTTTTCATAAACCAAATATGGATCCATGTAGCGTCCCCAACCTTTAATAAGATTGAGTCCCCTGTGTTTACAATGCTAGTCCCTGGATCAATAGCTAGCATCCACAGTTCAGATGTAATATCAAGAAACAAAGGTCATAATACAACTTTATAACCAGGAATAAAATAGTTTTATTACATCAAACATAGCTCATTGGCTATTTACATTACATTGCAGCGGAATAACTATAGTCATGGGTCCTTCATCTTCAAAGTGCCACAGGCAGATGTTGGTTGTAGACTTTATAATCCTAATCAATCAATCTTCACTAAAATCAATCAAACCTGCAACATCATAAGTTACAGCCACGAGGGTCAATACATTTGAATTGTATTGGCAAGTGATACTTTGGTAGTATAGTGGAGTCTATCATCTATATGCATTTTGGCTAAGTGGAGTTGAGGCTTGCTTTGCTCAAAATAGATTTTCCTATCATTTTGAAAATACTAGGTTTTGTTTGGCAAAACTTTCCAAGACATCTACTAATCAAAGACTGGAGATCCACTCAGGGCATCTACCAATCAAAGACTGAAGATATGCTTGGCAAAAACAATTTTCCTCAATCAATGATTTCAAGATCCTTGTACCAAGCCATCTCTCCATCAAAGATTGAAGAATTTCACACAACCCTTGTTCAACCACAAATTTTATTTAGAAATTGGAGTGATGAGATTCTTGATTGCTTCCATGTCTTGATGCTCAAATTGTCCTTTACCAGGGACATGGCTAAGTACTTAGGTTTTACACTCTGCAGAGGTGGTGCACTTTCCCCACAAGCCTTGGTTTCCCAAGACATGATCCTTCAGTAGCCTTTCCTTAGTCAAATGGACGCGTTCCAACCTATCATCCCATCTACCACCCACTGTCCAAAAGACTAAGTTCTAGCCTCCTAAGATCATGGCAGAGCCCATAATGCCAAGTGGTTGCACTTGAAGCTTCTCAACATTTGACAACTCAAATCTCTTTGTTCCTGGGTGGCCATCCACAAGTGAGATACACAAGGTTCACCAGTACCCCTGGCCTTGTGTAACCACTCAACATATCCCATTCTTTCCATTCCACCCAGGTGATTCATTAACTTAGTTGTTTTGTTAAATAAAAACAAGTCCTTAGACTTAGAATATTTTTCCATAGTGTGAATATATAAACCACCCTTGTTTTCTAGTAGCTAGGCTAAGCATGGCATGGCAACTTATCCTTAGGGAATTTTCCTAGCAACTCTAGCATTCTATTCTAAATAGGATTTCCCATCATCAATTGACAAAAGTAGCATGCAAGTCCTAACAAAATATATCTAATGCAAGTATAAAAATATAGGTATGGAATATTCATGAAGATATCACTTGCCTTTTTGGTAGAGGGTATAGGTTCACTCCTTGTCCTTGCAACACTCACACTCTTCAAGTCACTACAATCAATCAAGCAAGGCACAAACTTAATCTACCAATCAAGCAAAACAACACACACAAAATAACAAAATCAAGAAATGCATGCAAGCATGCAAAGGATGGTTCTAATTGTAAAGGTGGTCTCCACTAAGCTTCTAAACTTTGTAAGTTCCAATTTGGTCATTTACCAAAATGGCAAAGTCATTTGCAAAGAGGGTCTCCATTAGGTTCCTAAACTTTGTAAGATCCAAAATGGTCATTTACCAAAGTGGCAAAGTTAAAGTAATGCATGAAAGCATGCCAAGCCTTGTTTTGTTTGAGAAAAAGGGGTTCCTAATGGGTCATAGACATTTGGGCACACCTATTTGTGAAGTGGCTAAGTCATTTGCAAAAGGTTTCACTATAAAACCATTTGCAAAACAAAGTGTCATTCTATGTGGTGTAGAAACATTTCTACTAGGGTATTAACCTATAGGTTTCACCAAATGAGTTGCTATTGCAAAACTTGGTGTTTTGGGTCAGTAGGTTTGGTTCAAAACATTTTCTCCAAAGTTTTCTTTATGAAAGCATTTTCATAAACAAAACAAATTGTTTTAGTTAGCTAGAAATGGACTAAACTAATTAATCCATCCTATTCTTTTCCAAAATCACTTTCCAATCTATGGGTTGGTTCCTAGGGTCAGCAAGGTCACAACAAACTAATTTGCAAAGTTTTTAACCTAAAAATCATTTTTAAATGATTTTTCTAATGTTAACAAGCACACAAAAGAATCTGCAAAATCAAACAAGCTAACAAATACTATTTGCTAAACTAAGGGCAGGGTTGGTTAGAGCTTGCTCTCCTGAATCCAATGACATAAAATTTGCAATTTTTGGACGTGTGGATCAAAAGATACATGGGTTTGAAATTGGCAAAAGTTTCTGTTTTCAAATTCTAATTCAGATCTAATACTGGCCACGCGGCGTGTTCTTACTGGTCGATACTGGTTCGGTGTGGATCGGCAACGTGGAGCGTTGGATTAAGTTAGATCGCACGGTACAGGGCACGTACCCATTCGCGTTTAAGTGGTTCTATCGTATCCGCCCGATCTAGATCGAACGGCTGCAATCACTCAGACCATCAACTGGCGGCGCTGTGGTGGCTAACGGCGGCGGAGCGGTCGGTCGATGACGGTGCCGGCGATACAGGAAGCGGGAGAGGAAAAGGGGAGGCTCACCGAGTTCGCAGACGCTTGGGGAAGCTCAACGTGATGATGGGGAGGCAGGGGGCGCACGGACGGGTTGGCAATCTCTCGCCAGAGTTGCTGCGGGCGGCGGTGCTCTCGGGTTGTCGTCGTTGGCGTCGCTCGGGACCGCGCTAAGGCAAAGGAGAGGCACGGTTAGGTGCGCACGAGGGTTGCGAGTAAGGGAGCATCAGCAAGGGGGCGAGGGGAAGTCTGTGCTCACCGGGGAAACTCGTCGGAGGCGAGACAGATGGTGGTGCTCACTGTCGACGACGGAGGCGGCGCTACGGTGTGAGCTAGGACACGAGAACAACGGCGTTAGTTGCGGAAGGAATCACTGGTCTTAGGCGCATCATCGAAAAGAAGAGGGGTGGCTGGAAGCTACCTGTGGGCTTCGCCGGAGTTTGCAGACAGACGGTGGCGTGTTTGAGCTCGTCCTTGCCGACGATCTGGGGCGCCCGCGGTCGAATGGGAGGCAGACGAAGCGCCAGGAGTGTGTAGTATGTGCGTGGTCGAGAGGTCAAGGGCAGCGTGTGCTGGCTGGAATCGGCCGAGACGATGGTTGGAGCAAAGGGAGGGTGCGGCTTTGAGGGCAATGGAGGCTCTCTCGGCGTGAGGTCCTGGAAATGACAGAGAGAGGAGGCGGTTAAATGCGTTGTCACGGCGAGGAATTAACACGGCGTTAAGGCGTAAAGCCTTGAAATCAAGGCGTAACGCAGCCATGAGGGAGACGGGGTCACGGGGAGGAAGAAGGAGGTGGTGGTGGGGTCCTCTGGTCAGTGGAAAAAGGAGAGAGGAGGAGGTCCACTTGTCATCGGCTGCGTGGGTTCAGTCCGCGGTAAGAAAACGGTTCGCTCGGGTTTGTCGGGCCTACTGGTTAGTGGGGTGAGGGAGGGAGAAGAGGGTCCACGTCTGTGATCGAAAGTGGGTCGATTCTGGGTGAGAAAAGGTTTCTTCGGGGAGGGGAGAAGTCTGGGCTGGACTGGGCCTATTGGGCTGGGTCAACCTTTTTCTTATTTTTTTCTGTCTGCTCTCTTTTTCTTTTTCTAATTCTTTTTCTGTTTTGAATTTCAAACAATTATTCACACATTCAAACAATTTCAAACAATCACTCAACTTCACTTTGAATTTGGTTCTGTTTGGCAACATAATCCAAATCTCAAAATGAAATATTATTTTTATTTATTTTAGGATCCATTTATTATTTAATTAAAGTGGATCTTTAGTTATTAGGTTTGATTTATTTAACAAAATTTCCATTTGAAATCCAATTATTTTCAAAACCAAACCAGAAGGTTTAATTTGAAAAATAAAGGAATACTTGGAAACTTATTTAAATAAATAAATAAGTTTTGGTGTTTTAATTAGAATGGGAAAGCCTTTACTTAAATAAAATTGGATATTTAAATCCTTATTATTTTATTTAAATAATCCTTTACTCATTTTAATCAAAGCAAAACCTTTTAATAAAAGATTTCAAAGTAGTAATAAAATACTTGGTGTTCATTTAAAATGGGAAAAGCTTTTACTTAAATAAAATTGGATATTTAAATCCTTTATTTTATTTAAATAAACCTTTACTCACTTTATCAAAACAAAATATTTTATTTCAAAAGTTTGGCCAAAATTAATTTGGCTTATCTTTTCATTTGAAACCAAAGTCTTTTATTAAAAGATCTAAATTTGTGTTTCCAAAACAATTTATTTTCCTTTGATAAATGTTTTATCTTTATAAATCCCTTTAGGATTATTGATCACCAATTGGTATGGCTTTTGGTAAGGGCTTTATTGGCTTTGGAAATTTCAATTTCCTTATCTTATATTATTCACAAGATTTTGTCTATGGTTCCAAACTAAGTGAAACCATTCTCTAAGGTCTTTTCTTGATCCTTTGAGAATATTTGTTGATCAACTTTGGTATGGATCAAATCCATAGATTTGGGGTAACTTTGGAAAATAATTTCCTTCCATTAGGGTTTAGGGTTTTGGATTACTTTCCAAATGTTCAAATTTCCAGATACATTCATTGAGGAATGCATTTCCTTGATTTGGATTTTGTTGAATTCAAACTTTAACCAAAGTTTGTTCAAGATGGATTTTAAGTCTCCTTTTAGAAACAAAAGTTTCTTTTCACCCTGATTTTCAACAAAATTTATTTTGTTTATTTAATTTTCACATTACAAGATTTTGAAAATCTTGGGATGTGACAGGCTACCACCCTTAAAATAAATCTCGTCCCGAGATTTGGGGAGGCTAGGGTTACAAGTCGGCTCAAACAGCTAGGGTACTACCACCCTTAAAATTTTTCCAACTAAACTACATGTTGGCCTTCTTGGGATCCTGGAAAACTTCTTCTTGGAAAACTTCTGCATAGTGCCCTTGTTTTCCCACTTGACTCATGGGCCAAGGTTGGGTTTCTCCATAGACTTGTTTATCTTGTTCTTCATCTTTTCTGGGCAGTTGCTTACATAGTGTCCTGGTTCCTTGCAATTGAAACAGTGGATATCTTGGAGTTCTTTACGTTGCTCTTGTGGACAAGTTGCTACGTAGTGGCCTGGTTCCTTGCAGTTGTTGCACACTACTTGGCCGATCTCTTTATTCTTCGGGTTCTCTGGGCATCCACTGGGGTAGTGTCCCATTTCCTTACATTTACGACATTGCACAAGGCTCATGTCTTGCTTTGGTTTCTTGGGCTTCTTTGATCCTTTGAATTGGGTTGTCTTGTTTGGAGATATGAGTGGTCCTTTTCCTTTGTCATCAACATTCTTGGCATA
The DNA here is from genome assembly GCA_023614405.1 of Avena insularis. NCBI lineage: Eukaryota > Viridiplantae > Streptophyta > Magnoliopsida > Poales > Poaceae > Avena > Avena insularis. The sequence continues at coordinate 119,798 of JAJUPC010000331.1, forward strand.
CTTGGATCCTTCTTGTTTCCTTTGTTCAACAATGGCATAGATGGGGCATTGGATAGGGACATGGTTGTTTCCTTCACATAGGTAGCAAGTAACTTGAGATGTGGGGCATTGGCTAACTGGATGTTCCTCTTCACAATTGGGGCATTGATCTCCATGTTCCTTGGAAGTGTGATCCTTGTCTCCACAAATAATGCAAGTTGGTGATCCATCTAGAATAATATTCTTGTCATCCTTGTTGTCATACACTTTTGGGATAGTTTTCTTCCATGCTGATCATTTGATTAGTCACCTTAAGCATCAGTTGGGATTGTTCTTCCAAAAACTTTTGCAAGGTAGGGTCTTTATCACTATTGTTAGCTATGAACTGAGTTGTTAGTTGGTTCAACTGGTGTTGGGTTGCTAGGAGTTCTCTCATGTTGTCCTCTTGGTTGTTGTTGGTGTCATCATCCTTGATGCTGGAGTCTCTTGGAGAAGTCATCTGTTTGGGTTGGAGGGGATTAGATTAGGCAAGAGATTTCTAAGGAATCAGTTTTATTCACACACATCACAAATCACACAAGCAATGTGCAAGCAATCACAAACAAACACTCCACTCAACAACAGTTTCAGGCACATACTTAGGCAACAAAATATTTTTGTTACACCACACAAGTTGGTGGGTTTGACTTAACTAAAATATGGTGGTCCATCTATATGGTTCACTTGTGATCTTTCCATCCTTCTTGATTGATTCTTCTTGCTTGAGATCATGGTTCCTTTGGGAAAAACTCTTGGTCACAAAACTTCAAAGGTGGTGATGGCTTCTTCTAAGTTGTCTTTCCTTAGTCTTCAAGTGAAATGTTACTCAAGACTTGTAGTCTTTAGTGATATCCAAGTTGAAGTCCTTGGTGTACATGTTGAAGATGTTAAAGTCATTGGAGTTAAAGAAGTTGAAGTCATTAGAGTTGGAAGTGTTGAAGAAGTCTTTTGCTCATGATGAAGTCTTTGGTCATGGGGTAGGCTTTTCCATCAAGTTTTGAAGTAGAAGAGAAGTAGAGTTGAAACCAAAAATGATTGAGGAAAGAGTTTACAAGATTGTTTTGTAAATAAGTTTTGGAATAAGACAACTCCTATTGTCTAAGGGTTTTTGTCCAATCCTAGGGTTACAAATCCTACAGGCAACACAATGCTCTGATACCATTCAGAAGGCCCCCAACCTTTAATAAGATTGAGTCCCCTGTGTTTACAATGCTAGTCCCTGGATCAATAGCTAGCATCCACAGTTCAGATGTAATATCAAGAAACAAAGGTCATAATACAACTTTATAACCAGGAATAAAATAGTTTTATTACATCAAACATAGCTCATTGGCTATTTACATTACATTGCAGCGGAATAACTATAGTCATGGGTCCTTCATCTTCAAAGTGCCACAGGCAGATGTTGGTTGTAGACTTTGTAATCCTAATCAATCAATCTTCACTAAAATCAATCAAACCTGCAACATCATAAGTTACAGCCACGAGGGTCAATACATTTGAATTGTATTGGCAAGTGATACTTTGGTAGTATAGTGGAGTCTATCATCTATATGCATTTTGGCTAAGTGGAGTTGAGGCTTGCTTTGCTCAAAATAGATTTTCCTATCATTTTGAAAATACTAGGTTTTGTTTGGCAAAACTTTCCAAGACATCTACTAATCAAAGACTGGAGATCCACTCAGGGCATCTACCAATCAAAGACTGAAGATATGCTTGGCAAAAACAATTTTCCTCAATCAATGATTTCAAGATCCTTGTACCAAGCCATCTCTCCATCAAAGATTGAAGAATTTCACACAACCCTTGTTCACCCACAAATTTTATTTAGAAATTGGAGTGATGAGATTCTTGATTGCTTCCATGTCTTGATGCTCAAATTGTCCTTTACCAGGGACATGGCTAAGTACTTAGGTTTTACACTCTGCAGAGGTGGTGCACTTTCCCCACAAGCCTTGGTTTCCCAAGACATGATCCTTCAGTAGCCTTTCCTTAGTCAAATGGACGCGTTCCAACCTATCATACCATCTACCACCCACTGTCCAAAAGACTAAGTTCTAGCATCCTAAGATCATGGTAGAGCCCATAATGCCAAGTGGTTGCACTTGAAGCTTCTCAACATTTGACAACTCAAATCTCTTTGTTCCTGGGTGGCCATCCACAAGTGAGATACACAAGGTTCACCAGTACCCCTGGCCTTGTGTAACCACTCAACATATCCCATTCTTTCCATTCCACCCAGGTGATTCATTAACTTAGTTGTTTTGTTAAATAAAAACAAGTCCTTAGACTTAGAATATTTTTCCATAGTGTGAATATATAAACCACCCTTGTTTTCTAGTAGCTAGGCTAAGCATGGCATGGCAACTTATCCTTAGGGAATTTTCCTAGCAACTCTAGCATTCTATTCTAAATAGGATTTCCCATCATCAATTGACAAAAGTAGCATGCAAGTCCTAACAAAATATATCTAATGCAAGTATAAAAATATAGGTATGGAATATTCATGAAGATATCACTTGCCTTTTTGGTAGAGGGTATAGGTTCACTCCTTGTCCTTGCAACACTCACACTCTTCAAGTCACTACAATCAATCAAGCAAGGCACAAACTTAATCTACCAATCAAGCAAAACAACACACACAAAATAACAAAATCAAGAAATGCATGCAAGCATGCAAAGGATGGTTCTAATTGTAAAGGTGGTCTCCACTAAGCTTCTAAACTTTGTAAGTTCCAATTTGGTCATTTACCAAAATGGCAAAGTCATTTGCAAAGAGGGTCTCCATTAGGTTCCTAAACTTTGTAAGATCCAAATTGGTCATTTACCAAAGTGGCAAAGTTAAAGTAATGCATGCAAGCATGCCAAGCCTTGTTTTGTTTGAGAAAAAGGGGTTCCTAATGGGTCATAGACATTTGGGCACACCTATTGGTCATTTTGTGAAGTGGCTAAGTCATTTGCAAAAGGTTTCACTATAAAACCATTTGCAAAACAAAGTGTCATTCTATGTGGTGTAGAAACATTTCTACTAGGGTATTAACCTATAGGTTTCACCAAATGAGTTGCTATTGCAAAACTTTGTGTTTTGGGTTAGTAGGTTTGGTTCAAAACATTTTCTCCAAAGTTTTCTTTATGAAAGCATTTTCATAAACAAAACAAATTGTTTTAGTTAGCTAGAAATGGACTAAACTAATTAATCCATCCTATTCTTTTCCAAAATCACTTTCCAATCTATGGGTTGGTTCCTAGGGTCAGCAAGGTCACAACAAACTAATTTGCAAAGGTTTTAACCTAAAAATCATTTTTAAATGATTTTTCTAATGTTAACAAGCACACAAAAGAATCTGCAAAATCAAACAAGCTAACAAATACTATTTGCTAAACTAAGGGCAGGGTTGGTTAGAGCTTGCTCTCCTGAATCCAACGACATAAAATTTGCAATTTTTGGACGTGTGGATCAAAAGATACATGGGTTTGAAATTGGCAAAAGTTTCTGTTTTCAAATTCTAATTCAGATCTAATACGGCCCGCGTGTTCTTACCGGTCGATATCGTTCGGTGGATCGCAACGTGGAGCGTTGGATTAAGTTAGATCGCACGATACAGGGCACGTACCCATTCGCGTTTAAGTGGTTCTATCGTATCCGCCCGATCTAGATCGAACGGCTGCAATCACTCGCACCATCAACCGGCGGCTACGGTGGCTAACGGTGATGAGCGGTCAATGATTCGGTGCGGCGATACAGGAAGGAGAGAAAGGGAGGCTCACCGAGTTCGCAGACGCTGGGAAGCTCAACGTGATGATGGGGAGGGCGGGCGCCGGACGGGTTGGCAATCTCGTCGGCGCATGCGCGGTGCTCTCGGTTGTCGTTGTTGGCGTCGCCGGGACCGCGCTAAGGCAAAGGGAGAGCACGGTTAGGTGCGCACGAGGGTTGCAGTAAGGGAGCATCGCAAGGGGCGAAGTCTGTGCTCACCGGGGAAACTCGTCGGAGGCGAGACAGATGGTGGTGCTCACTGTCGACGACGGAGGCGGCGCTACGGTGTGAGCTAGGACACGAGAACAACGGCGTTAGTTGCGGAAGGAATCACTGGTCTTAGGCGCATCATCGAAAAGAAGAGGGGTGGCTGGAAGCTACCTGTGGGCTTCGCCGGAGTTTGCAGACAAACGGTGGCGTGTTTGAGCTCGTCCTTGCCGACGATCTGGGGCGCCCGCGGTCGAATGGGAGGCACGGACAGAAGCGCCAGGGAGTGTGTAGTATGTGTGCGTGGTCGAGAGGTCAAGGGGCAGCGTGTGCTGGCTGGAATCGGCCGGAGACGATGGTTGGAGCAGTGAGGGTGCGGCTTCGATTGAGGGCAGCCTGGAGGCTCTCGAGGCGTGAGGTCTGGGGGAAATGACAGAGGAGAGGGAGGCGGTTAAATGGGCGTTGTCACGGCGAGGAATTAACACGGCGTTAAGGCGAATTGAAGCGCGAGAAATCAAGGCAGAAACGGCCGCGCTGTGAGGGGGAGACGGGGTCGCGGGGAGGAAGAAGGAGGTGGTGGTGGGGTCCTCTGGTCAGTGGAAAAAGGAGAGAGGAGGAGGTCCACTTGTCATCGGCTGCGTGGGTTCAGTCCGCGGTAAGAAAACGGTTCGCTCGGGTTTGTCGGGCCTACTGGTTAGTGGGGTGAGGGAGGGAGAAGAGGGTCCACGCTGTCTGTGACTGAGTGGGTCAGTTTCTGGGTGAGAAAAGGTTTCTTCGGGGAGGGGAGAAGTCTGGGCTGGACTGGGCCTATTGGGCTGGGTCAACCTTTTTCTTATTTTTTTCTGTCTGCTCTCTTTTTCTTTTTCTAATTCTTTTTCTGTTTTGAATTTCAAACAATTATTCACACATTCAAACAATTTCAAACAATCACTCAACTTCACTTTGAATTTGGTTCTGTTTGGCAACATAATCCAAATCTCAAAATGAAATATTATTTTTATTTATTTTAGGATCCATTTATTATTTAAATAAAGTGGATCTTTAGTTATTAGGGTTTGATTTATTTAACAAAATTTCCATTTGAAATCCAATTATTTTCAAAACCAAACCAGAAGGTTTAATTTGAAAAATAAAGGAATACTTGGAAACTTATTTAAATAAATAAATAAGTTTTGGTGTTTTAATTAGAATGGGAAAGCCTTTACTTAAATAAAATTGGATATTTAAATCCTTATTATTTTATTTAAATAATCCTTTACTCATTTTAATCAAAGCAAAACCTTTTAATAAAAGATTTCAAAGTAGTAATAAAATACTTGGTGTTCATTTAAAATGGGAAAAGCTTTTACTTAAATAAAATTGGATATTTAAATCCTTTATTTTATTTAAATAAACCTTACTCACTTTATCAAAACAAAATATTTTATTTCAAAAGTTTGGCCAAAATTAATTTGGCTTATCTTTTCATTTGAAACCAAAGTCTTTTATTAAAAGATCTAAATTTGTGTTTCCAAAACAATTTATTTTCCTTTGATAAATGTTTTATCTTTATAAATCCCTTTAGGATTATTGATCACCAATTGGTATGGCTTTTGGTAAGGGCTTTATTGGCTTTGGAAATTTCAATTTCCTTATCTTATATTATTCACAAGATTTTGTCTATGGTTCCAAACTAAGTGAAACCATTCTCTAAGGTCTTTTCTTGATCCTTTGAGAATATTTGTTGATCAACTTTGGTATGGATCAAATCCATAGATTTGGGGTAACTTTGGAAAATAATTTCCTTCCATTAGGGTTTAGGGTTTTGGATTACTTTCCAAATGTTCAAATTTCCAGATACATTCATTGAGGAATGCATTTCCCTTGATTTGGATTTTTGTTGAATTCAAACTTTAACCAAAGTTTGTTCAAGATGGGATTTTAAGTCTCCTTTTAGAAACAAAAGTTTCTTTTCACCCTGATTTTCAACAAAAATTTATTTTGTTTATTTAATTTTCACATTACAAGATTTTGAAAATCTTGGGATGTGACAGGCTACCACCCTTAAAATAAATCTCGTCCCGAGATTTGGGGAGGCTAGGGTTACAAGTCGGCTCAAACAGCTAGGGTACTACCACCCTTAAAATTTTTCCAACTAAACTACATGTTGGCCTTCTTGGGATCCTGGAAAACTTCTTCTTGGAAAACTTCTGCATAGTGCCCTTGTTTTCCCACTTGACTCATGGGCCAAGGTTGGGTTTCTCCATAGACTTGTTTATCTTGTTCTTCATCTTTTCTGGGCAGTTGCTTACATAGTGTCCTGGTTCCTTGCAATTGAAACAGTGGATATCTTGGAGTTCTTTACGTTGCTCTTGTGGACAAGTTGCTACGTAGTGGCCTGGTTCCTTGCAGTTGTTGCACACTACTTGGCCGATCTCTTTATTCTTCGGGTTCTCTGGGCATCCACTGGGGTAGTGTCCCATTTCCTTACATTTACGACATTGCACAAGGCTCATGTCTTGCTTTGGTTTCTTGGGCTTCTTTGATCCTTTGAATTGGGTTGTCTTGTTTGGAGATATGAGTGGTCCTTTTCCTTTGTCATCAACATTCTTGGCATACTTGGATCCTTCTTGTTTCCTTTGTTCAACAATGGCATAGATGGGGCATTGGATAGGGACATGGTTGTTTCCTTCACATAGGTAGCAAGTAACTTGAGATGTGGGGCATTGGCTAACTGGATGTTCCTCTTCACAATTGGGGCATTGATCTTCATGTTCCTTGGAAGTGTGATCCTTGTCTCCACAAATAATGCAAGTTGGTGATCCATCTAGAATAATATTCTTGTCATCCTTGTTGTCATACACTCTTTTGGGATAGTTTTCTTCCATGCTGATCATTTGATTAGTCACCTTAAGCATCAGTTGGGATTGTTCTTCCAAAAACTTTTGCAAGGTAGGGTCTTTATCACTATTGTTAGCTATGAACTGAGTTGTTAGTTGGTTCAACTGGTGTTGGGTTGCTAGGAGTTCTCTCATGTTGTCCTCTTGGTTGTTGTTGGTGTCATCATCCTTGATGCTGGAGTCTCTTGGAGAAGTCATCTGTTTGGGTTGGAGGGGATTAGATTAGGCAAGAGATTTCTAAGGAATCAGTTTTATTCACACACATCACAAATCACACAAGCAATGTGCAAGCAATCACAAACAAACACTCCACTCAACAACAGTTTCAGGCACATACTTAGGCAACAAAATATTTTTGTTACACCACACAAGTTGGTGGGTTTGACTTAACTAAAATATGGTGGTCCATCTATATGGTTCACTTGTGATCTTTCCATCCTTCTTGATTGATTCTTCTTGCTTGAGATCATGGTTCCTTGGGAAAAACTCTTGGTCACAAAACTTCAAAGGTGGTGATGGCTTCTTCTAAGTTGTCTTTCCTTAGTCTTCAAGTGAAATGTTACTCAAGACTTGTAGTCTTTAGTGATATCCAAGTTGAAGTCCTTGGTGTACATGTTGAAGATGTTAAAGTCATTGGAGTTAAAGAAGTTGAAGTCATTAGAGTTGGAAGTGTTGAAGAAGTCTTTTGCTCATGATGAAGTCTTTGGTCATGGGGTAGGCTTTTCCATCAAGTTTTGAAGTAGAAGAGAAGTAGAGTTGAAACCAAAAATGATTGAGGAAAGAGTTTACAAGATTGTTTTGTAAATAAGTTTTGGAATAAGACAACTCCTATTGTCTAAGGGTTTTTGTCCAATCCTAGGTTACAAATCCTACAGAAACACAATGCTCGATACCATTCTCAGAAGGCCCCAACCTTTAATAAGATTGAGTCCCCTGTGTTTACAATGCTAGTCCCTGGATCAATAGCTAGCATCCACAGTTCAGATGTAATATCAAGAAACAAAGGTCATAATACAACTTTATAACCAGGAATAAAATAGTTTTATTACATCAAACATAGCTCATTGGCTATTTACATTACATTGCAGCGGAATAACTATAGTCATGGGTCCTTCATCTTCAAAGTGCCACAGGCAGATGTTGGTTGTAGACTTTGTAATCCTAATCAATCAATCTTCACTAAAATCAATCAAACCTGCAACATCATAAGTTACAGCCACGAGGGTCAATACATTTGAATTGTATTGGCAAGTGATACTTTGGTAGTATAGTGGAGTCTATCATCTATATGCATTTTGGCTAAGTGGAGTTGAGGCTTGCTTTGCTCAAAATAGATTTTCCTATCATTTTGAAAATACTAGGTTTTGTTTGGCAAAACTTTCCAAGACATCTACTAATCAAAGACTGGAGATCCACTCAGGGCATCTACCAATCAAAGACTAGAGCCATTGCATGTGTGTTCTTTTTATATACCACAACTAGAGTTCATTGCATGTGTATTCTTTTCATAAACCACATGGATCCACTAGAGTCATTGTATGTGTGTTCTTTTCATAAACCACATCGATCCACTAGAGGCATTGCATGTGGGTTCTTTTCATAAACCACATGGATCCACTAGAGTCGTTGCATTCGTGTTCTTTTCATAAACCACAACTAGAGTCATTGCAGGTGTGTTCTTTTCATCAACCACATGGATCCACAAGTGTCATTGCATGTGTGTTCTTTTCATAAACCACAGCTAGAGTCATTGCATGTGTGTTCTGTTCATAAACCACATGGATCCTCTAGAGTCATTGCATGTGTGTTCGTTTCATAAACCACATGTATCCACCAGATTCATTGCATGTGTGTTCTTTTCAAAACCACAACTAGTGTCATTACATGTGTGTTATTTTCATAAACCACATCTAGAGTTCATTGCATGTGTTTTTTTCATAAACAACATGTATCCACTAGAGTCATTGCATGTGTGTTCTTTTCATAAACCACATGGATCCAATAGAGTTCATTGCATTTGTGTTCTTTTCATAAACCACAACTAGAGTCATTGCTTGTGTGTTCTTTTTATAAACCACATGGATCCACCAGTGTCATTACATGTGTGTTCTTTTCATAAACCACATGGATCCACCAGTGTCATTGAATGTGTGTTATTTTCATAAACCACAGCTAGAGTCATTGCATTTGTGTTCTTTTCATAAACAACATTATCCACTAGAGTCATTGCATGTGTGTTCTTTTCATCAACCACATTGATCCAAGAGAGTTCATTGTATTTGTGTTCTTTTCATAAACCACAACTAGAGTCATTGCATGTGTGTTCTTTTCACAAACCACATGGATCCACTAGAGTCATTGCATGTGTGTTCTTTTCATAAACCACATGGATCCACCAGTGTCATTGCATTTGTGTTCTTTTCATAAACCAAATATGGATCCACTAGTCTCATTGCATGTATTATTCTCCTAAACCACCACTAGGGTCATTGCATGTGTTTTCTTTTCATAAACCACAACTAGAGTCATTGCATGTGTGTTCTTTTCATAAACCACATGGATCCACCAGTGTCATTGCATTTGTGTTCTTTTCATAAACCAAATATGGATCCACTAGTCTCATTGCATGTATTATTCTCCTAAACCACCACTAGGGTCATTGCATGTGTTTTGTTTTCTTAAACCACAACTAGAGTCATTGCATGTGTGTTCTTTTCATAAACCACATGGATCAAGCAATGTCATTGAATGTGTGTTCTTTTCATAAACCACAGCTAGAGTCATTGCATGTGTGTTCTTTTCATAAACCACATGTATCCTCTAGAGTCATTGCATGTGTGTTCTTTTCATAAACCAGATGAATCCACTAGAGTCATTGCATGTGTGTTATTTTCATAAACCACAACTAGTGTCATTGCATGTGTGTTCTTTTCATAAACCACAACTAGAGTCAATGCATGTGTGTTCTTTTCATAAACCATAACTAGAGTTCATTGCATGTGTGTTCTTTTCATAAACCACATGGATCCACTAGAGTCATTGCATGTGTGTTCTTTTCACAAACCACATGGATCCACTAGAGTCCTTGCATGTGTGTTCTTTTCATAAACCACCTGGATCCATTAGAGTCGTTGCATTCGTGTTCTTTTCATGAACCACAACTAGAGTCATTGCATGTGTGTTCCTTTCATAAACCACATGGATCCACCAGTGTCATTGCATGTGTGTTCTTTTCAAAAACCACAGCTAGAGTCATTGCATGTGTGTTCTTTTCATAAACCACATGGATCCTCTAGAGTCATTGCATGTGTGCTCTTTTCATAAACCACATGTATCCACCCGAGTCATTGCATGTGTGTTCTTTTCATAAACCACATGGATCCACTATAGTTCATTGCATTTGTGTTCTTTTCATAATACACAACAAGAATCATTGCATGTGTGTTCTTTTCGTAAACCACATGGATCCAATAGTTTAATTGCATTTGTGTTCTTTTCATAAACCAAATATGGATCCACTAGTGTCATTTCATGTATTCTTCTCCTAAACCACCACTAGGGTCATTGCATGTGTGTTCTTTTCATAAACCACAACTAGAGTCATTGCATGTGTGTTATTTTCATAAACCTCATGGATCCACCAGTGTCATTGAATGTGTGTTCTTTTCATAAACCGCAGCTAGAGTTATTGCATGTGTGTTCTTTTCATAAACCACATGGATCCTCCGGAGTCATTGCATGTGTGTTCTTTTCATAAACCACATGGATCCACCAGAGTCTTTGTATGTGTGTTCTTTTCATAAACCACAACTAGAGTCATTGCATGTGTGTTCTTTTCATAAACCACAACTAGAGTCATTGCATGTGTGTTCTTTTCATAAGCCACAACTAGAGCCATTGCATGTGTGTTCTTTTTATATACCACAACTAGAGTTCATTGCATGTGTATTCTTTTCATAAACCACATGGATCCACTAGAGTCATTGTATGTGTGTTCTTTTCATAAACCACATGGATTCACTAGAGGCATTACATGTGGGTTCTTTTCATAAACCACATGGATCCACTAGAGTCGTTGCATTCGTGTTCTTTTCATAAATCACAACTAGAGTCATTGCAAGTGTGTTCTCTTCATAAACCACATGGCTCCACCAGTGTCATTGCATGTGTGTTCTTTTCATCAACCACATTGATCCAATAGAGTTCATTGTATTTGTGTTCTTTTCATAAACCACAACTAGAGTCATTGCATGTGTGTTCTTTTCACAAACCACATGGATCCACTAGAGTCATTGCATGTGTGTTCTTTTCATAAACCAAATGGATCCACCAGTGTCATTGCATTTGTGTTCTTTTCATAAACCAAATATGGATCCACTAGTCTCATTGCATGTATTATTCTCCTAAACCACCACTAGGGTCATTGCATGTGTTTTCTTTTCATAAACCACAACTAGAGTCATTGCATGTGTGTTCTTTTCATAAACCACATGGATCCACCAGTGTCATTGCATTTGTGTTCTTTTCATAAACCAAATATGGATCCACTAGTCTCATTGCATGTATTATTCTCCTAAACCACCACTAGGGTCATTGCATGTGTTTTGTTTTCATAAACCACAACTAGAGTCATTGCATGTTTGTTCTTTTCATAAACCACATGGATCAAGCAGTGTCATTGAATGTGTGTTCTTTTCATAAACCACAGCTAGAGTCATTGCATGTGTGTTCTTTTCATAAACCACATGTATCCTCTAGAGTCATTCCATGTGTGTTCTTTTCATAAACCAGATGAATCCACCAGAGTCATTGCATGCGTGTTCTTTTCATAAACCACAACTAGTGTCATTGCATGTGTGTTCTTTTCATAAACCACAACTAGAGTCAATGCATGTGTGTTCTTTTCATAAACCATAACTAGAGTTCATTGCATGTGTGTTCTTTTCATAAACCACATGGATCCACTAGAGTCATTGCATGTGTGTTCTTTTCACAAACCACATGGATCCACTAGAGTCCTTGCATGTGTGTTCTTTTCATAAACCACCTGGATCCATTAGAGTCGTTGCATTCGTGTTCTTTTCATAAACCACAACTAGAGTCATTGCATGTGTGTTATTTTCATAAACCTCATGGATCCACCAGTGTCATTGAATGTGTGTTCTTTTCATAAACCGCAGCTAGAGTTATTGCATGTGTGTTCTTTTCATAAACCACATGGATCCTCCGGAGTCATTGCATGTGTGTTCTTTTCATAAACCACATGGATCCACCAGAGTCTTTGTATGTGTGTTCTTTTCATAAACCACAACTAGAGTCATTGCATGTGTGTTCTTTTCATAAACCACAACTAGAGTCATTGCATGTGTGTTCTTTTCATAAGCCACAACTAGAGCCATTGCATGTGTGTTCTTTTTATATACCACAACTAGAGTTCATTGCATGTGTATTCTTTTCATAAACCACATGGATCCACTAGAGTCATTGTATGTGTGTTCTTTACATAAACCACATGGATTCACTAGAGGCATTACATGTGGGTTCTTTTCATAAACCACATGGATCCACTAGAGTCGTTGCATTCGTGTTCTTTTCATAAATCACAACTAGAGTCATTGCAGGTGTGTTCTCTTTATAAACCACATGGCTCCACCAGTGTCATTGCATGTGTGTTCTTTTCATCAACCACATTGATCCAATAGAGTTCATTGTATTTGTGTTCTTTTCATAAACCACAACTAGAGTCATTGCATGTGTGTTCTTTTCACAAACCACATGGATCCAATAGAGTCATTGCATGTGTGTTCTTTTCATAAACCAAATGGATCCACCAGTGTCATTGCATTTGTGTTCTTTTCATCAACCAAATATGGATGCACTCGTCTCATTGCATGTATTATTCTCCCAAACCACCACTAGGGTCATTGAATGTGTTTTGTTTTCATAAACCACAACTAGAGTCATTGCATGTGTGTTCTTTTCATAAACCACATGTATCCTCTAGAGTCATTGCATGTGTGTTCTTTTCATAAACCAGATGAATCCACCAGAGTCATTGCATGCGTGTTCTTTTCATAAACCACAACTAGTGTCATTGCATGTGTGTTCTTTTCATAAACCACAACTAGAGTCAATGCATCTGTGTTCTTTTCATAAACCATAACTAGAGTTCATTGCATGTGTGTTCTTTTCATAAACCACATGGATCCACTAGAGTCATTGCATGTGTGTTCTTTTCACAAACCACATGGATCCACTAGAGTCCGTGCATGTGTGTTCTTTTCATAAACCACCTGGATCCATTAGAGTCGTTGCATTCGTGTTCTTTTCATAAACCACAACTAGAGTCATTGCATGTGTGTTCCTTTCATAAACCACATGGATCCACCAGTGTCATTGCATGTGTGTTCTTTTCATAAACCACAGCTAGAGTCATTGCATGTGTGTTCTTTTCATAAATCACATGGATCCTCTAGAGTCATTGCAGGTGTGCTCTTTTCATAAACCACATGTATCCACCCGAGTCATTGCATGTGTGTTCTTTTCAGAAACCACAACTAGAGTCATTGCATGTGTGTTCTTTTCATAAACCACATGGATCCACTAGAGTTCATTGCATTTGTGTTCTTTTCACAATACACAACAAGAATCATTGCATGTGTGTTCTTTTCGTAAACCACATGGATCCAATAGTTTAATTGCATTTGTGTTCTTTTCAGAAACCACAACTAGTGTCATTGCATGTATTCTTCTTCTAAACCACCACTAGGGTCATTGCATGTGTGTTCTTTTCATAAACCACAACTAGAGTCATTGCATGTGTGTTATTTTCATAAACCTCATGGATCCACCAGTGTCATTGAATGTGTGTTCTTTTCATAAACCGCATCTAGAGTCATTGCATGTGTGTTCTTTTCATAAACCACATGGATCCTCCGGAGTCATTGCATGTGTGTTCTTTTCATAAACCACATGGATCCACCAGAGTCTTTGTATGTGTGTTCTTTTCATAAACCATAACTAGAGACATTGCATGTGTGTTCTTTTCATAAACCACAACTAGAGTCATTGCATGTGTGTTCTTTTCATAAGCCACAACTAGAGCCATTGAATGTGTGTTCTTTTTATATACCACAACTAGAGTTCATTGCATGTGTATTCTTTTCATAAACGACATGGATCCACTAGAGTCATTGTATGTGTGTTCTTTTCATAAACCACATGGATTCACTAGAGGCATTACATGTGGGTTCTTTTCATAAACCACATGGATCCACTAGAGTCGTTGCATTCGTGTTATTTCATAAATCACAACTAGAGTCATTGCAGGTGTGTTCTCTTCATAAACCACATGGATCCACCAGTGTCATTGCATGTGTGTTCTTTTCATAAACCACAGCTAGAGTCATTGCATGTGTGTTCTTTTCATAAACCACATGGATCCTCTAGAGTTATTGCATGTGTGTTCGTTTCATAAACCACATGTATCCACCAGATTCATTGCATGTGTGTTCTTTTCAAACACCACAACTAGTGTCATTACATGTGTGTTATTTTCATAAACCACATCTAGAGTTCATTGCATGTGTGTTCTTTTCATAAACAACATGTATCCACTAGAGTCATTGCATGTGTGTTCTTTTCATAAACCACATTGATCCAATAGAGTTCATTGCATTTGTGTTCTTTTCATAAACCACAACTAGAGTCATTGCATGTGTGTTCTTTTTATAAACCACATGGATCCACCAGTGTCATTACATGTGTGTTCTTTTCATAAACCACATGGATCCACCAGTGTCATTGAATGTGTGTTCTTTTCATAAACCACAGCTAGAGTCATTGCATTTGTGTTCTTTTCATAAACAACATGTATCCACTAGAGTCATTGCATGTGTGTTCTTTTCATAGACCACATTGATCCAATAGAGTTCATTGTATTTGTGTTCTTTTCATAAACCACAACTAGAGTCATTGCATGTGTGTTCTTTTCATAAACCACATGGATCCACTAGAGTCATTGCATGTGTGTTCTTTTCATAAACCACATGGATCCACCAGTGTCATTGCATTTGTGTTCTTTTTTTAAACCAATTATGGATCCACTAGTCTCATTGCATGTATTATTCTCCTAAACCACAACTAGGTTCATTACATGTGTTTTCTTTTCATAAACCACAACTAGAGTCATTGCATGTGTGTTCTTTTCATAAACCACATGGATCCAGCAGTGTCATTGAATGTGTGTTCTTTTCATTAACCACAGCTAGAGTCATTGCATGTGTGTTCTTTTCATAAACCACATGGATCCTCTAGAGTCATTGCATGTGTGTTCTTTTCATAAACCAGATGGATCCACCAGAGTCATTGCATGTGTGTTCTTTTCATAAACCACAACTAGTGTCATTGCATGTGTATTCTTTTCATAAACCACAACTAGAGTCAATGCATGTGTGTTATTTTCATAAACCATAACTAGACTTGATTACATGTGTGTTCTTTTCATAAACCACATGGATCCACTAGAGTCATTGCATGTGTGTTCTTTTCATAAACCACATGGATCCACTAGAGTCCTTGCATGTGTGTTATTTTCATAAACCACATGGATCCACTAGAGTCGTTGCATTCGTGTTCTTTTCATAAACCACAACTAGAGTCATTGCATGTCTGTTCCTTTCATGAACCACATGGATCCACCAGTGTCATTGCATGTGTGTTATTTTCATAAACCATAGCTAGAGTCATTGCATGTGTGTTCTTTTCATAAACCACATGGATCCTCTAGAGTCATTGCATGTGTGCTCTTTTCATAAACCACATGTATCCACCCGAGTCATTGCATGTGTGTTCTTTTCAGAAACCACAACTAGTGTAATTACATGTGTGTTATTTTCATAAACCACAACTAGAGTTCATTGCATGTGTGTTCTTTTGATAAACAACATGTATCCTCAAGAGTCATTGCATGTGTGTTCTTTTCATAAACCACATGGATCCTCTAGACTCATTGCATGAGTGTTGTTTTCATAAACCACATGGATCCACTAGAGTCATTGTATGTGTGTTCTTTTCATAAACCACAACTTGAGTCATTGCATGTGTGTTCTTTTCATACACCACATCTAGAGTTCATTGCATGTGTGTTCTTTTCATAAACTACATGGATCCACTAGAGTCATTGCATGTGTGTTCTTTTCATAAACCACATGGAACCACTAGAGTCATTGCATGTGTGTTCTTTTCATAAACCACGTGGATCCACTAGTGTCGTTGCATTCGTGTTCTTTTCATAAACCACAACTATAGCTTATTGCATGTGTGTTCTTTTCATAAAAAACATGTATCCACTAGAGTCATTGCATGTGTGTTCTTTTCATAAACCACATTAATCCACTAGAGTTCATTGCATTTGTGTTCTTTTCATAAACCACAACTAGAGTTCATTGCATGTGTGTTCTTTTGATAAACAACATGTATCCTCAAGAGTCATTGCATGTGTGTTCTTTTCATAAACCACAACTTGAGTCATTGCATGTGTGTTGTTTTCATAAACCACAACTAGACTCATTGCATGTGTGTTCTTTTCATAAACCACATGGATCCACTAGAGTCATTGCATGTGTGTTCTTTTCATAAACCACGTGGATCCACTAGAGTCGTTGCATTCGTGTTCTTTTCATAAACCACAACTAGAGTCATTGCATGTATGTTCCTTATAAACCACATGGATCCACCAGTGTCATTGCATGTGTGTTCTTTTCATAAACCACAGCTAGAGTCATCGCATGTGTGTTCTTTTCATAAACCACATGGATCCTCTAGAGTCATTGCATGTGTGCTCTTTTCATAAACCACATGTATCCACCCGAGTCATTGCATGTGTGTTCTTTTCAGAGACCACAACTAGTGTCATTACATGTGTGTTATTTTCATAAACCACAACTAGAGTTCATTGCATGTGTGTTCTTTTGATAAACAACATGTATCCACTAGAGTCATTCCATGTGTCTTCTTTTCATAAACCACATTGATCCAATAGAGTTCATTGCATTCGTGTTCTTTTCATAAACCACAACTAGAGTCATTGCATGTGTGTTCTTTTCATAAACCACATGGATCCACCAGTGCCATTACATGTGTGTTCTTTTCATAAACCACGTATGGATCCACCAGTGTCATTGCATGTGTTTTCTTCTCCTAAACCACCACTAGAGTAATTGCATATGTGTTCTGTTCATAAACCACAACTAGAGTCCTTACATGTGTCTTCTTTTCATAAACCACATGGATTCACCAGTGTAATTGAATGTGTGTTCTTTTCATAAACCACGGCTAGTGTCATTGCATGCGTGTTCTTTTCCTAAGCCACATGCATCCTCAAGAGTCATTGAATGTGTGTTCTTTTCATAAACCACATGGATCCACCAGAGTCATTGCATGTGTGTTCTTTTCATAGACCACAACTAGAGTCACTGCATGTGTGTTCTTTTCATAAACCACAACTAGAGTCAATGCATGTGTGTTCTTTTCATAAACCACAGGGATCCACTAGAGTCATTGCATGTGTGTTCTTTTCATAAACCACATGGTTCCACTAGAGTCGTTGCATTCGTGTTCTTTTCATAAACCACAACTAGAGTCATTGCAGGTGTGTTCTTTTCATAAACCACATGGATCCACCAGTGTCATTGCATGTGTGTTCTTTTCATAAACCACAGCTAGAGTCATTGCATGTGTGTTCTTTTCATAAACCACATGGATCCTCTAGAGTCATTGCATGTGTGTTCTTTTCATAAACCACATGTATCCACCAGATTCATTGCATGTGTGTTCTTTTCATAAACCACAACTAGTGTCATTGCATGTGTGTTCTTTTCATAAACCACAACTAGAGTCAATGCATGTGTGTTCTTTTCATAAACCATAACTAGAGTTCATTACATGTGTGTTCTTTTCATAAACCACATGGATCCACTAGAGTCATTGCATGTGTGTTCTTTTCATAAACCACATGGATCCACTAGAGTCCTTGCATGTGTGTTCTTTTCATAAACCACATGGATCCACTAGAGTCGTTGCATTCGTGTTCTTTTCATAAACCACAACTAGAGTCATTGCATGTGTGTTCCTTTCATAAACCACATGGATCCACCAGTGTCATTGCATGTGTGTTCTTTTCATAAACCACAGCTAGAGTCATTGCATGTGTGTTCTTTTCATAAACCACATGGATCCTCTAGAGTCATTGCATGTGTGCTCTTTTCATAAACCACATGTATCCACCCGAGTCATTGCATGTGTGTTCTTTTCAGAGACCACAACTAGTGTCATTACATGTGTGTTATTTTCATAAACCACAACTAGATTTCATTGCATGTGTGTTCTTTTGATAAACAACATGTATCCACTAGAGTCATTCCATGTGTCTTCTGTTCATAAACCACATTGATCCAATAGAGTTCATTGCATTCGTGTTCTTTTCATAAACCACAACTAGAGTCATTGCATGTGTGTTCTTTTCATAAACCACATGGATCCACCAGTGTCATTACATGTGTGTTCTTTTCATAAACCACGTATGGATCCACCAGTGTCATTGCATGTGTTGTCTTCTCCTAAACCACCACTAGAGTAATTGCATATGTGTTCTGTTCATAAACCACAACTAGAGTCCTTACATGTGTCTTCTTTTCATAAACCACATGGATTCACCAGTGTAATTGAATGTGTGTTCTTTTCATAAACCACGGCTAGTGTCATTGCATGCGTGTTCTTTTCATAAGCCACATGCATCCTCAAGAGTCATTGCATGTGTGTTCTTTTCATAAACCACATGGATCCACCAGAGTCATTGCATGTGTGTTCTTTTCATAGACCACAACTAGAGTCACTGCATGTGTGTTCTTTTCATAAACCACAACTAGAGTCATTGCATGTGTGTTCTTTTCATAAACCACAGGGATCAAATAGAGTCATTGCATGTGTGTTCTTTTCATAAACCACATGGTTCCACTAGAGTCGTTGCATTCGTGTTCTTTTCATAAACCACAACTAGATTCATTGCAGGTGTGTTCTTTTCATAAACCACATGGATCCACCAGTGTCATTGCATGTGTGTTCTTTTCATAAACCACAGCTAGAGTCATTGCATGTGTGTTCTTTTCATAAACCACATGGATCCTCTAGAGTCATTGCATGTGTGTTCTTTTCATAAACCACATGTATCCACCAGATTCATTGCATGTGTGTTCTTTTCATAAACCACAACTAGTGTCATTGCATGTGTGTTCTTTTCATAAACCACAACTAGAGTCAATGCATGTGTGTTCTTTTCATAAACCATAACTAGAGTTCATTACATGTGTGTTCTTTTCATAAACCACATGGATCCACTAGAGTCATTGCATGTGTGTTCTTTTCATAAACCACATGGATCCACTAGAGTCCTTGCATGTGTGTTCTTTTCATAAACCACATGGATCCACTAGAGTCGTTGCATTCGTGTTCTTTTCATAAACCACAACTAGAGTCATTGCATGTGTGTTCCTTTCATAAACCACATGGATCCACCAGTGTCATTGCATGTGTGTTCTTTTCATAAACCACAGCTAGAGTCATTGCATGTGTGTTCTTTTCATAAACCACATGGATCCTCTAGAGTCATTGCATGTGTGCTCTTTTCATAAACCACATGTATCCACCCGAGTCATTGCATGTGTGTTCTTTTCAGAGACCACAACTAGTGTCATTACATGTGTGTTATTTTCATAAACCACAACTAGAGTTCATTGCATGTGTGTTCTTTTGATAAACAACATGTATCCACTAGAGTCATTCCATGTGTCTTCTTTTCATAAACCACATTGATCCAATAGAGTTCATTGCATTCGTGTTCTTTTCATAAACCACAACTAGAGTCATTGCATGTGTGTTCTTTTCATAAACCACATGGATCCACCAGTGTCATTACATGTGTGTTCTTTTCATAAACCACGTATGGATCCACCAGTGTCATTGCATGTGTTGTCTTCTCCTAAACCACCACTAGAGTAATTGCATATGTGTTCTGTTCATAAACCACAACTAGAGTCCTTACATGTGTCTTCTTTTCATAAACCACATGGATTCACCAGTGTAATTGAATGTGTGTTATTTTCATAAAGCACGGCTAGTGTCATTGCATGCGTGTTCTTTTCATAAGACACATGCATCCTCAAGAGTCATTGCATGTGTGTTCTTTTCATAAACCACATGGATCCACCAGAGTCATTGCATGTGTGTTCTTTTCATAGACCACAACTAGAGTCACTGCATGTGTGTTCTTTTCATAAACCACAACTAGAGTCATTGCATGTGTGTTCTTTTCATAAACCACCGGGATCCACTAGAGTCATTGCATGTGTGTTCTTTTCATAAACCACATGGTTCCACTAGATTCGTTGCATTCGTGTTCTTTTCATAAACCACAACTAGAGTCATTGCAGGTGTGTTCTTTTCATAAACCACATGGATCCACCAGTGTCATTGCATGTGTTTTCTTTTCATAAACCACAGCTAGAGTCATTGCATGTGTGTTTTTTCATAAACCACATGGATCCTCTAGAGTCATTACATGTGTGTTCTTTTCATAAACCACATGTATCCACCAGATTCATTGCATCTGTGTTGTTTTCAGAAACCACAACTAGTGTCATTACATGTGTGTTATTTTCATAAACCACAACTAGAGTTCATTGCATGTGTGTTCTTTTCATAAACAACATGTATCCACTAGAGTCATTGTATGTGTGTTCTTTTCATAAACCACATTGATCCAATAGAGTTCATTACATTTGTGTTCTTTTCATAAACGACAACTAGAGTCATTGCATGTGTGTTCTTTTCATAAACCACATGGATCCACCAGTGTCATTACATGTGTGTTCTTTTCATAAACCACGTATGGATCCACCAGTGTCATTACATGTGTTTTCTTCTCCTAAACCTCGACTAGAGTCATTGCATATGTGTTTTGTTCATAAACCACAACTAGAGTCATTGCATGTGTGTTCTTTTCATAAACCACATTGATCCAATAGAGTTCATTGCATTTGTGTTCTTTTCATAAACCACAACTAGAGTCATTTCATGTGTGTTCTTTTCATAGACCACAACAAGAGTCATTGCATGTGTGTTCTTTTCATAAACCACAACTAGACTCATTGCATGTGTGTTCTTTTCATAAACCACAGGGATCAAATAGAGTCATTGCATGTGTGTTCTTTTCATAAACCACATGGTTCCACTAGAGTCGTTGCATTCGTGTTCTTTTCATAAACCACAACTAGAGTCATTGCAGGTGTGTTCTTTTCATAAACCACATGGATCCACCAGTGTCATTGCATGTGTGTTCTTTTCATAAACCACAGCTAGAGTCATTGCATGTGTGTTCTTTTCATAAACCACATGGATCCTCTAGAGTCATTGCATGTGTGCTCTTTTCATAAACCACATGTATCCACCAGAGTCATTGCATGTGTGTTCTTTTCAGAAACCACAACTAGTGTCATTACATGTGTGTTCTTTTCATAAACCACAACTAGAGTTCATTGCATGTGTGTACTTTTCATAAACAACATGTATCCACTAGAGTCATTGCATGCGTGTTCTTTTCATAAACCACATTGATCCAATAGAGTTCATTGCATTTGTGTTCTTTTCATAAACCACAACTAGAGTCATTGCATGTGTGTTCTTTTCATAAACCACATGGATCCACCAGTGTCATTACATGTGTGTTCTTTTCATAAACTATGTATGGATCTACCAGTGTCATTGCATGTGTTTTCTTCTCCTAAACCACCACTAGAGTCATTGCATATGTGTTTTGTTCATTTACCACAACTAGAGTCATTGCATGTGTGTTCTTTTCATAAACCACATAGATCCACCAGTGTAATTGCATGTGTGTTCTTTTCATAAAACACAGCTAGTGTCAATGCATGCGTGTTCTTTTCATAAGCCACATGCATCCTCAATAGTCATTGCATGTGTGTTCTTTTCATAAACCACATGGATCCACCAGAGTCATTGCATGTGTGTTCTTTTCATAGACCACAACTAGAGTCATTGCATGTGTGTTATTTTCATAAACCACGATGATCCAATAGAGTTCATTGCATTTGTGTTCTTTTCATAAACCACAACTAGAGTCATTGCATGTGTGTTCTTTTAATAAACCACATGGATCCACCAGTGTCATTACATGTGTGTTCTTTTTATAAACCACGTATGGATCCACCAGTCTCATTGCATGTGTTTTCTTCTCCTAAACCACCACTAGAGTCATTGCATATGTGTTCTTTTCATAAACCACAACTAGAGTCATTGAATGTGTGTTCTTTTCATAAACCACATGGATCCACCAGTGTAATTGCATGTGTGTTCTTTTCATAAACCACAGCTAGTGTCATTGCATGTGTGTTCTCTTCATAGGCCACATGCATCCTCAAGAGTCATTGCATGTGTGTTCTTTTCATAAACCACAACTAGAGTCATTGCATGTGTGTTGTTTTCATAAACCACAACTAGACTCATTGCATGTGTGTTCTTTTCATAAACCACAGGGATCAAATAGAGTCATTGCATGTGTGTTCTTTTCATAAACCACATGGTTCCACTAGAGTCGTTGCATTCGTGTTCTTTTCATAAACCACAACTAGAGTCATTGCAGGTGTGTTCTTTTCATAAACCACATGGATCCACCAGTGTCATTGCATGTGTGTTCTTTTCATAAACCACAGCTAGAGTCATTGCATGTGTGTTCTTTTCATAAACCACATGGATCCTCTAGAGTCATTGCATGTGTGTTCTTTTCATAAACCACATGTATCCACCAGATTCATTGCATGTGTGTTCTTTTCATAAACCACAACTAGTGTCATTGCATGTGTGTTCTTTTCATAAACCACAACTAGAGTCAATGCATGTGTGTTCTTTTCATAAACCATAACTAGAGTTCATTACATGTGTGTTCTTTTCATAAACCACATGGATCCACTAGAGTCATTGCATGTGTGTTATTTTCATAAACCACATGGATCCACTAGAGTCCTTGCATGTGTGTTCTTTTCATAAACCACATGGATCCACTAGAGTCGTTGCATTCGTGTTCTTTTCATAAACCACAACTAGAGTCATTGCATGTGTGTTCCTTTCATAAACCACATGGATCCACCAGTGTCATTGCATGTGTGTTCTTTTCATAAACCACAGCTAGAGTCATTGCATGTGTGTTCTTTTCATAAACCACATGGATCCTCTAGAGTCATTGCATGTGTGCTCTTTTCATAAACCACATGTATCCACCCGAGTCATTGCAGTTGTTTTCTTTTCAGAGACCACAACTAGTGTCATTACATGTGTGTTATTTTCATAAACCACAACTAGAGTTCATTGCATGTGTGTTCTTTTGATAAACAACATGTATCCACTAGAGTCATTCCATGTGTCTTCTTTTCATAAACCACATTGATCCAATAGAGTTCATTGCATTCGTGTTCTTTTCATAAACCACAACTAGAGTCATTGCATGTGTGTTCTTTTCATAAACCACATGGATCCACCAGTGTCATTACATGTGTGTTCTTTTCATAAACCACGTATGGATCCACCAGTGTCATTGCATGTGTTGTCTTCTCCTAAACCACAACTAGAGTACTTGCATCTGTGTTCTGTTCATAAACCACAACTAGAGTCCTTTCATGTGTCTTCTTTTCATAAACCACATGGATTCACCAGTGTAATTGAATGTGTGTTATTTTCATAAAACAGCTAGTGTCATTGCATGTGTGTTCTTTTCATAAGACACATGCATTCTCAAGAGTCATTGCATGTGTGTTCTTTTCATAAACCACAACTGGAGTCATTGCATGTGTGTTCTTTTCATAAACCACAACTAGAGTCACTGCATGTGTGTTCTTTTCATAAACCACAACTAGAGTCATTGCATGTGTGTTCTTTTCATAAACCACATGGATCCACTAGAGTCATTGCATGTGTGTTCTTTTCATAAACCACATGGTTCCACTAGAGTCGTTGCATTCGTGTTCTTTTCATAAACCACAACTCGAGTCATTGCATGTGTGTTCTTTTCATAAACCACATGGATCCACCAGTGTCATTGCATGTGTGTTCTTTTCATAAACCACAGCTAGAGTCATTGCATGTGTGTTCTTTTCATAAACCACATTGATCCTCTAGAGTCATTACATGTGTGTTCTTTTCATAAACCACATGTATCCACCAGATTCATTGCATCTGTGTTGTTTTCAAAAACCACAACTAGTGTCATTACATGTGTGTTATTTTCATAAACCACAACTAGAGTTCATTGCATGTGTGTTCTTTTCATAAACAACATGTATCCACTAGAGTCATTGTATGTGTGTTCTTTTCATAAACCACATTGATCCAATAGAGTTCATTACATTTGTGTTCTTTTCATACTAGAGTCATTGCATGTGTGTTCTTTTCATAAACCACATGGATCCGTCATTACATGTGTGTTCTTTTCATAAACCAGATGGCTCCACTCGAGTCATTGCATGTGTGTTTTTTTCATAAACCACAACTAGAGTCATTGCATGTGTGTTCTTTTCATAAACCACATGGATCCACTAGAGTCATTGCATGTGTGTTCTTTTCATAAACCACAGCTAGAGTCATTGCATGTGTGTTCTTTTCATAAACCACATGGATCCTCTAGAGTCATTGCATGTGTGCTCTTTTCATAAACCACATGTATCCACCCGAGTCATTGCAGTTGTTTTCTTTTCAGAGACCACAACTAGTGTCATTACATGTGTGTTATTTTCATAAACCACAACTAGAGTTCATTGCATGTGTGTTCTTTTGATAAACAACATGTATCCACTAGAGTCATTCCATGTGTCTTCTTTTCATAAACCACATTGATCCAATAGAGTTCATTGCATTCGTGTTCTTTTCATAAACCACAACTAGAGTCATTGCATGTGTGTTCTTTTCATAAACCACATGGATCCACCAGTGTCATTACATGTGTGTTCTTTTCATAAACCACGTATGGATCCACCAGTGTCATTGCATGTGTTGTCTTCTCCTAAACCACAACTAGAGTAATTGCATATGTGTTCTGTTCATAAACCACAACTAGAGTCCTTACATGTGTCTTCTTTTCATAAACCACATGGATTCACCAGTGTAATTGAATGTGTGTTATTTTCATAAAGCACGGCTAGTGTCATTGCATGCGTGTTCTTTTCATAAGACACATGCATTCTCAAGAGTCATTGCATGTGTGTTCTTTTCATAAACCACATGGATCCACCAGAGTCATTGCATGTGTGTTCTTTTCATAGACCACAACTAGAGTCACTGCATGTGTGTTCTTTTCATAAACCACAACTAGAGTCATTGCATGTGTGTTCTTTTCATAAACCACCGGGATCCACTAGAGTCATTGCATGTGTGTTCTTTTCATAAACCACATGGTTCCACTAGATTCGTTGCATTCGTGTTCTTTTCATAAACCACAACTAGAGTCATTGCAGGTGTGTTCTTTTCATAAACCACATGGATCCACCAGTGTCATTGCATGTGTGTTCTTTTCATAAACCACAGCTAGAGTCATTGCATGTGTGTTCTTTTCATAAACCACATGGATCCTCTAGAGTCATTACATGTGTGTTCTTTTCATAAACCACATGTATCCACCAGATTCATTGCATCTGTGTTGTTTTCAAAAACCACAACTAGTGTCATTACATGTGTGTTATTTTCATAAACCGCAACTAGAGTTCATTGCATGTGTGTTCTTTTCATAAACAACATGTATCCACTAGAGTCATTGTATGTGTGTTCTTTTCATAAACCACATTGATCCAATAGAGTTCATTACATTTGTGTTCTTTTCATAAACGACAACTAGAGTCATTGCATGTGTGTTCTTTTCATAAACCACATGGATCCACCAGTGTCATTACATGTGTGTTCTTTTCATAAACCACGTATGGATCCACCAGTGTCATTACATGTGTTTTCTTCTCCTAAACCTCGACTAGAGTCATTGCATATGTGTTTTGTTCATAAACCACAACTAGAGTCATTGCATGTGTGTTCTTTTCATAAACCACATTGATCCAATAGAGTTCATTGCATTTGTGTTCTTTTCATAAACCACAACTAGAGTCATTGCATGTGTGTTCTTTTCATAAACCACATGGATCCTCTAGAGTCATTGCATGTGTGCTCTTTTCATAAACCACATGTATCCACCCGAGTCATTGCAGTTGTTTTCTTTTCAGAGACCACAACTAGTGTCATTACATGTGTGTTATTTTCATAAACCACAACTAGAGTTCATTGCATGTGTGTTCTTTTGATAAACAACATGTATCCACTAGAGTCATTCCATGTGTCTTCTTTTCATAAACCACATTGATCCAATAGAGTTCATTGCATTCGTGTTCTTTTCATAAACCACAACTAGAGTCATTGCATGTGTGTTCTTTTCATAAACCACATGGATCCACCAGTGTCATTACATGTGTGTTCTTTTCATAAACCACGAGTGTCATTGCATGTGTTGTCTTCTCCTAAACCACCACTAGAGTAATTGCATATGTGTTCTGTTCATAAACCACAACTAGAGTCCTTACATGTGTCTTCTTTTCATAAACCACATGGATTCACCAGTGTAATTGAATGTGTGTTATTTTCATAAAGCACGGCTAGTGTCATTGCATGCGTGTTCTTTTCATAAGACACATGCATTCTCAAGAGTCATTGCATGTGTGTTCTTTTCATAAACCACATGGATCCACCAGAGTCATTGCATGTGTGTTCTTTTCATAGACCACAACTAGAGTCACTGCATGTGTGTTCTTTTCATAAACCACAACTAGAGTCATTGCATGTGTGTTCTTTTCATAAACCACCGGGATCCACTAGAGTCATTGCATGTGTGTTCTTTTCATAAACCACATGGTTCCACTAGATTCGTTGCATTCGTGTTCTTTTCATAAACCACAACTAGAGTCATTGCAGGTGTGTTCTTTTCATAAACCACATGGATCCACCAGTGTCATTGCATGTGTGTTCTTTTCATAAACCACAGCTAGAGTCATTGCATGTGTGTTCTTTTCATAAACCACATGGATCCTCTAGAGTCATTACATGTGTGTTCTTTTCATAAACCACATGTATCCACCAGATTCATTGCATCTGTGTTGTTTTCAGAAACCACAACTAGTGTCATTACATGTGTGTTATTTTCATAAACCGCAACTAGAGTTCATTGCATGTGTGTTCTTTTCATAAACAACATGTATCCACTAGAGTCATTGTATGTGTGTTCTTTTCATAAACCACATTGATCCAATAGAGTTCATTACATTTGTGTTCTTTTCATAAACGACAACTAGAGTCATTGCATGTGTGTTCTTTTCATAAACCACATGGATCCACCAGTGTCATTACATGTGTGTTCTTTTCATAAACCACGTATGGATCCACCAGTGTCATTACATGTGTTTTCTTCTCCTAAACCTCGACTAGAGTCATTGCATATGTGTTTTGTTCATAAACCACAACTAGAGTCATTGCATGTGTGTTCTTTTCATAAACCACATTGATCCAATAGAGTTCATTGCATTTGTGTTCTTTTCATAAACCACAACTAGAGTCATTGCATGTGTGTTCTTTTCATAAACCACATGGATCCTCTAGAGTCATTGCATGTGTGCTCTTTTCATAAACCACATGTATCCACTCGTAGTCATTGCATGTGTGTTCTTTTCAGAAACCACAACTAGTGTCATTACATGTGTGTTATTTTCATAAACCACAACTAGAGTTCATTGCATGTGTGTACTTTTCATAAACAACATGTATCCACTAGAGTCATTGCATGCGTGTTCTTTTCATAAACCACATTGATCCAATAGAGTTCATTGCATTTGTGTTCTTTTCATAAACCACAACTAGAGTCATTGCATGTGTGTTCTTTTCATAAACCACATGGATCCACCAGTGTCATTACATGTGTGTTCTTTTCATAAACTATGTATGGATCTACCAGTGTCATTGCATGTGTTTTCTTCTCCTAAACCACCACTAGAGTCATTGCATATGTGTTTTGTTCATTTACCACAACTAGAGTCATTGCATGTGTGTTCTTTTCATAAACCACATAGATCCACCAGTGTAATTGCATGTGTGTTCTTTTCATAAAACACAGCTAGTGTCAATGCATGCGTGTTCTTTTCATAAGCCACATGCATCCTCAATAGTCATTGCATGTGTGTTCTTTTCATAAACCACATGGATCCACCAGAGTCATTGCATGTGTGTTCTTTTCATAGACCACAACTAGAGTCATTGCATGTGTGTTATTTTCATAAACCACATTGATCCAATAGAGTTCATTGCATTTGTGTTCTTTTCATAAACCACAACTAGAGTCATTGCATGTGTGTTCTTTTAATAAACCACATGGATCCACCAGTGTCATTACATGTGTGTTCTTTTTATAAACCACGTATGGATCCACCAGTCTCATTGCATGTGTTTTCTTCTCCTAAACCACCACTAGAGTCATTGCATATGTGTTCTTTTCATAAACCACAACTAGAGTCATTGAATGTGTGTTCTTTTCATAAACCACATGGATCCACCAGTGTAATTGCATGTGTGTTCTTTTCATAAACCACAGCTAGTGTCATTGCATGTGTGTTCTCTTCATAGGCCACATGCATCCTCAAGAGTCATTGCATGTGTGTTCTTTTCATAAACCACAACTAGAGTCATTGCATGTGTGTTGTTTTCATAAACCACAACTAGACTCATTGCATGTGTGTTCTTTTCATAAACCACATGGATCCACTAGAGTCATTGCATGTGTGTTCTTTTCATAAACCACATGGTTCCACTAGAGTCGTTGCATTCGTGTTCTTTTCATAAACCACAACTAGAGTCATTGCAGGTGTGTTATTTTCATAAACCACATGGATCCACCAGTGTCATTGCATGTGTGTTCTTTTCATAAACCACAGCTAGAGTCATTGCATGTGTGTTCTTTTCATAAACCACATGGATCCTCTAGAGTAATTGCATGTGTGTTCTTTTCATAAACCACATGTATCCACCAGTGTCATTGCATTTGTGTTCTTTTCAGAAACCACAACTAGTGTCATTAGATGTGTGTTATTTTCATAAACGACAACTAGAGTTCATTGCATATGTGTTCTTTTCATAAACAACATGTATCCACTAGAGTCATTGCATGTGTGTTCTTTTCATAAACCACATTGATCCAATAGAGTTCATTGCATTTGTGTTCTTTTCATAAACCATAACTAGAGTCCTTGCATGTGTGTTCTTTTCATAAACCACATGGATCCACCATTGTCATTACATGTGTGTTCTTTTCATAAACCACATGGATCCACTAGTGTCATTGAATGTGTGTTCTTTTCATAAACCATAGCTAGAGTCATTACATGTGTGTTCCTTTCATAAACCACATGCATCCACTAGAGTCATTGCGTGTGTGTTCTTTTCATAAACCACATGGATCCATCAGTGTCATTTCATGTGTGTTCTTTTCATAAACCACAGCTAGAGTCATTGCATGTGTGTTCTTTTCATAAACCACATGGATCCTCTAGAGTCATTGCATATGTGCTCTTTTCATAAACCACATGTATCCACCAGAGTCATTGCATGTGTGTTCTTTTCAGAAACAACAACTAGTGTCATTACATGTGTGTTATTTTCATAAACCACAACTAGAGTTCATTGCATGTGTGTTATTTTCATAAACAACATGTATCCACTAGAGTCATTGCATGTGTGTTCTTTTCATCAACCACATTGATCCTATAGAGTTCATTGCATTTGTGTTCTTTTCATAAACCACATGGATCCACTAGTGTCATTACATGTGTGTTCTTTTCATAATCCACGTATGGATCCACCAGTGTCATTGCATGTGTTTTCTTCTCCTAAACCACCACTAGAGTCATTGCATATGTGTTCTGTTCATAAACCACAACTAGAGTCAATGCATGTGTGTTCTTTTCATAAACCACATGGATCCACCAGTGTAATTGCATGTGTGTTCTTTTCATAAACCAGAGCTAGTGTCATTGCATGTGTGTTCTTTTCATCAGCCACATGCATCCTCAATAGTCATTGCATGTGTGTTCTTTTCATAAACCACATGGATCCACCTGAGTCATTTCACGTGTGTTCTTTTCTGTCACATCCCAAGATTTTCCAAATCTTGTAATGTGAAAAATAAATTAAACAAAATAAGTTTTTGTTGAAAATCAGGGTGAAAAGAAACTTTTGTTTCTAAAAGGAGACTTGAAATCCCATCTTGAACAAACTTTGGTAGAAGTTTGAATTCAACAAAAATCCAAATCAAGGGAAATGCATTCCTCAATGAATGTATCTGGAAATTTGAACACTTGGAACATAAATCCAAATCCCTAAACCCTAATGGAAGGAAATCATTTCCCAAGTTATCTCCAAATCCATGGATTTGATCCATACCAAATTTGATCAACAAATAATCACAAAGGATCAATAAAGACCTTAGAGATTGGTTTCACTTAGTTTGGAACCATAGACAAAATCTTGTGAATAATATAAGATAAGGAAATTGAATTTCCAAAGCCAATAAAGCCCTTACCAAAGCCCATACCAAATGGTGAACAAATAATCCTAAAGGGATTTATAAGGATAAACATTTATCAAAGGAAAATAAATTGTTTTGGAAACACTGTTTTAGATCTTTTAATAAAAGACTTTGGTTTCAAATGAAAAGATAAGCCAGATTAATTTTGGCCAAACTTTTGAAATAAAATATTTTGTTTTGATAAAGTGAGTAAAGGTTTATTTAAATAAAATAAAGGATTTAAATATCCAATTTTATTTAAGTAAAAGCTTTTCCCATTTTAAATGAACACCAAGTATTTTATTACTACTTTGAAATCTTTTATTAAAAGGTTTTGCTTTGATTAAAATGAGTAAAGGATTATTTAAATAAAATAATAAGGATTTAAATATCCAATTTTATTTAAGTAAAGGCTTTCCCATTTTAATTAAAACACCAAAACTTATTTATTTATTTAAATAAGTTTCCAAGTATTCTTTTATTTTTCAAATTAAAACCTTCTGGTTTGGTTTTGAAAATAATTGGATTTCAAATGGAAATTTTGTTAAATAAATCAAACCCTAATAACTAAAGATCCACTTTATTTAAATAATAAATGGATCCTAAAATGAATAAAAATGTTATTTCATTTTGAGATTTGGATTATGTTAACAAACAGAACCAAATTCAAATGAAAATTTGTTGTTTGTTTGAATTAGTTGAGTGTTGTTTGAATTGTTTGATTAATGGATTGAAATTCAAAACAGAAAAAGAATTAGAAAAAGAAAAAGATTTAGACAGAAAAAAATAGTGCAACAGGCCCAGCCCACTAGGCCAGTCCAGCCCAGTACTCCCTCCCCGAAGGAAAACATTTGACACCAACTTTCGACCCACCGAGTCAATGACAACCAGGACCCACTCCTCTTCCCTCACTACACATTTAAACGACCCCACCTCTCTCACCCATGCCCGAACCGTTTTTCTTCACCAACTAAACAACCCGCAAAGAGACTGGCAAGTGGACCCCATTCCCTTTCTTTTCCCCACTGACCAGAGGACCCCACCGCCACCTCCTTCTTCTTCCCCAGCGACCACGCCCCTCGCTGCTGCTGCTTTCAAACCGCTGGATTCAATTCGCTTAACGCGACCGCCACTCGAGTTGATCACGCAGATGGAAACGCCCATGTTCCCCTATAATTCCCTCCGACACTCGCTGGGACGCCTTAGATCGCCCCAATTTCTCCCTCGAGCACCCTTTGCTCGACGAGCCTCCTCTCGATTCCGCCAACTCCGACCACCCTCCTCTACTTCACGCGAGTGGACTCCTCTCGACCTCACGATCTCCTAGTACTCCTAGTTCGCCATGGAGCACAGAACCCCGACTCCAACAAGCCCCGAGCCGCCATTGCTCGCTCCAATCAAGGCGACATCTCCCAGAACCTGACCTCCTCTCATCCTCGTTGACCCGATGATGATCTACAAGCTCATACGAACCTAACGACACCTTCCGTTTGACCTAGGGCGCCCCTATCCTCGCCTCGTCATCGACAAAGGAGCACCGCCCGCTTCCTCACCGACGAGCCCCACCGGTAAGACCAGAACGCCCCGTCACTCCTCCTTCACGCTCGCATCACCGCTGTACCCGTGCGCGTCTTACAGTGCTTTCCGTTTGTCTTCTCGTGATCCACAGCGACACCAACGACGACAACCCGAGAGCCCCGCCGCCGCAGCAACTCCGGCGAGCAATCAAGCTCACTCCAGTACGCCCCGCGATAGGAAGACACTACCTCGAGCTTCCCCACGATCTTGCGAACTCGGTGAGCATGCCCTCTGTCTCTCGCTCAGATCGCCGGCATCACATCGACCGACGACTCCGCCGCCGGTAGCCACCGCAGCGCCGCTCGCAAATGGTCGAGCATGCTAGAACCGTAGGATCTAGATCTGACGGTTACGATAGATCACTTAACCGCGAAGAGGTACGATTCCTGCGCCGCACGATCTCATTTAGATCCAACAGCTACAGAGCGTGATCCGCAGCGAATCGGTACCGACGAATAGAATTACGCCGCGTGTCCACGGATCGTTTAAAACAGATTTGAAATGTAAACTTTTGCAAACTTCAAACCTTTGTATCTTTTGATCCACACGTCCAAATTTTACAAATTTGATGTCGTTGGATTCAGGAGAACAAGATCTAACCAAACCTACCCTTAGTTTAGCAAATAGTATCTGTTAGCTTGTTTTATTTTGCAGATTCTTTTGTGTGCTTGCTAACATTAGAAAAATCATTTAAAAATGATTTTAAGATTAAAACCTTTGCCAATTGGTTTGTTGTGACCTTACTGACCCTAGGAACCAACCCATAGTTTGGAAAATGATTTTTGAAAAGTTTAGAATGGATTAATTGGTTTAGTCCATTTCTAGCTAATTAAAAACCATTGTTTTGTTTATGAAAATGCTTTCATAAAGAAAACTTTGAGAAAATATTTTGGACCAAACCTACTGACCCAAAACACCAAGTTTTGCAATAGCAACTCATTTGGTGAAACCTATAGGATAATACCCTAGTAGAAATATTTCTACACCACATAGAATGACACTTTGTTTTGGAAAATGGTTTTATAGTAAAGCCTTTTGCTAACAACTTTACCACTTTGGTAAATGACCAATTTGGATCTTACAAAGTTTAGGAATCTAATAGAGACCCTCTTTGCAAATGACTTTGCCATTTTGGTAAATGACCAATTTGGAACTTACAAAGTTAGAAGCCTAGTGAAGACCATCCTTACAATAGAACCAACCTTTGCATGCTTATGCATGACTTAGATCCCATTACTTTGTGTGTGAAAAATTGTTTGTTTGACTTTGTTATTTTGTGTGTGTTGTTTTGCTTGATTGGTAGATTGAGTTTGTGCCTTGCTTGATTGTTTGTAGTGACTTGAAGAGTGTGAGACTAGCAAGAACAAGGAGTGAACCTATACCTCTACCAAAAGGCAAGTGATGCTTCATATCTTTTGTCCCATTATTTCCACTATGCATTAGTATTATTTTCTAAGTATAGGACTTGCATGGAATTTTTGCTAAGTATAAACTATGCTATGGGAAAACCTATTAGGTGAAACCTTAGTGAAAGTTACCTAAGTCAAGATTCCTATTACTATCATGCTTAGCCTAGCTACTAGAAAACAAGGGTGGTTTATATATTCACACTATGGAAAAATATTCTAAGTCTGAGGACTTGTGTTTTATTTAACAAAACAACTAAGTTAATGAATCACCTGGGTGGAATGGATGGATTGGTTATGTTGAGTGGTTACACAAGGCCAGGGTACTGTTGAACCTTGTGTATCTCACTTGTGGATGGCCACCCAGGAACAAAGAGATTTGAGATGTCATATGTTGAGAAGCTTCAAGTGCAACCACTTGGCATTATGGGCTCTGCCATGATCTTAGGATGCTAGAACTTAGTCTCTTGGACAGTGGGTGGTAGATGGGTTGATAGGTTGGAGCGCGTCCATTTGACTAAGGAAAGGCTACTGAAGGATCATGTCTTGGGAAACCAAGGCTTGTGGGGAAAGTGCACCACCTCTGCAGAGTGTAAAACCTAAGTACTTAGCCATGTCCCTGGTAAAGGACAATTTGAGCATCAAGACATGGAAACTTCAAGAATCTCATCACTCCAATTTCTAAATAAAACTTGTGGGTGAACAAGGGTTAAAAGGATCTTCAGTCTTTGATTGGTAGATGCCCTGAGTGGATCTTCAGTCTTTGATTGGTAGATACCTTGGGTGTTTTGCCAAGCACTTCAGTCTTTGATTGGTAGATGCCCTGAGTGGATCTTCAGTCTTTGATTGGTAGATGTTTTGGAAAGTTTTTGCCAAACAAAACTTAGTATTTTCAAAATGTTAGGGAAAAATCTATTTTGAGCAATGCAAGCCTCAACTCCACTTAGCCAAATGCATATAGATGTTAGACTCCACTATACTACCAAAGTATCACTTGCCAATACAATTCCAATGTATTGACCCTTGTGGCTGTAACTTGTAATGTTGCAGGTTTGATTGATTTTAGTGAAGATTGATTGATTAGGATTACAAAGTCTACAACCAACATCTGCCTGTGGCACTTTGAAGATGAAGGACCCAATGCTTATAGTTATTCCGCTGCAATGTAATGTAATAGCCTAATGAGCTATGTATTGATGTAATAAAATTATGTTATTCCTGGTTATAAAGTTGTATTATGACCTTTGTTTCTTGATATTACATCTAAACTGTGGATGCTAGCTATTGATCCAGGGACTAGCATTGTAAACACAGGGGACTCAATCTTATTAAAGGTTGGGGACCTTACATTTTCATAGACCACAACAAGAGTCATTGCATGTGTGTTCTTTTCATAAACCACAACTAGAGTCATTGCATGTGTGTTGTTTTCATAAACCACATGGATCCACTAGAGTCATTGCATGTCTGTTCTTTTCATAACCACATTGATCCAATAGAGTTCATTGCATTTGTGTTCTTTTCATAAACCACAACCAGAGTCATTGCATGTGTGTTCTTTTAATAAAACACATGCATCCCCTAGTGTCATTACATGTGTGTTCTTTTCATAAACCACGTATGGATCCACCAGTGTCATTGCATGTATTTTCTTCTCCTAAACCACCACTAGAGTCATTGCATATGTGTTTGGTTCATAAACCACAACTAGAGTCATTGCATGTGTGTTCTTTTCATAAACCACATAGATCCACCAGTGTAATTGCATGTGTGTTCTTTTCATAAACCACAGCTAGTTTCATTGCATGTGTGTTCTTTTCATAAGACACATGCATCCTCAAGAGTCATTGCATGTGTGTTCTTTTCATAAACCACAACTAGAGTCATTGCATGTGTGTTCTTTTCATAAACCACAACTAGAGTCATTGCATGTGTGTTCTTTTCATAAACCACATGGATCCACTAGAGTCATTGCATGTGTGTTCTTTTTATAAACCACATGGTTCCACTAGAGTCGTTGCATTCGTGTTCTTTTCATAAACCACAACTAGAGTCATTGCAGGTGTGTTATTTTCATAAACCACATGGATCCACCAGTGTCATTGCATGTGTGTTCTTTTCATAAACCACAGCTAGAGTCATTGCATGTGTGTTATTTTCATAAACCACATGGATCCTCTAGAGTAATTGCATGTGTGTTCTTTTCATAAACCACATGTATCCACCAGAGTCATTGCATGTGTGTTCTTTTCAGAAACCACAACTAGTGTCATTACATGTGTGTTATTTTCATAAACCACAACTAGAGTTCATTGCATGTGTGTTCTTTTCATAAACAACATGTATCCACTAGAGTCATTGCATGTATGTTCTTTTCATAAACCACATTGATCCAATAGAGTTCATTGCATTTGTGTTCTTTTCATAAACCACAACTAGAGTCATTGCATGTGTGTTCTTTTCATAAACAACATGGATCCACCAGTGTCATTAGATGTGTGTTCTTTTCATAAACCACATTGATCCTATAGAGTTCATTGCATTTGTATTCTTTTCATAAACCACAACTAGAGTCATTGCATGTGTGTTCATTTCATAAACCACATGGATCCAGTAGTGTCTTTACATGTGTGTTCTTTTCATAATCCACGTATGGATCCACCAGTGTCATTGCATGTGCTTTATTCTCCTAAACCACCACTAGAGTCATTGCATGTGTATTCTTTTCATAAACCACAACTAGAGCCATTGCATCTGTATTCTTTTCATAAACCATAGCTAGTGTCATTGCATGTGTGTTCTTTTCATCATCCACATGCATCCTCAATAGTCATTGCATGTGTGTTCTTTTCATAAACCACATGGATCCACCAGAGTCATTTCATGTGTGTTCTTTCCATAGACCACAACAAGAGTCATTGCATGTGTGTTCTTTTATAAACCACAACTAGAGTCATTAGCTGTGTGTTCTTTTCATAAACCACATGGATCCACTAGAGTCATTGCATGTCTATTCTTTTCATAAACCACATTGATCCAATAGAGTTCATTGCATTTGTGTTCTTTTCATAAACCACAACTAGAGTCATTGCATGTGTGTTCTTTTAATAAACCACATGCATCCACCAGTGTCATTAAATGTGTGTTCTTTTCATAAACCACGTATGGATCCACCAGTGTTATTGCATGTGTTTTCTTCTCCTAAACCACCACTAGAGTCATTGCATATGTGTTTGGTTCATAAACCACAACTAGAGTCATTGCATGTGTGTTCTTTTCATAAAACACATGGATCCACCAGTGTAATTGCATGTGTGTTCTTTTCATAAGACACATGCATCCTCAAGAGTCATTGCATGTGTGTTCTTTTCATAAACCACAACTAGAGTCATTGCATGTGTGTTCTTTTCATAAACCACAACTAGAGTCATTGCATGTGTGTTATTTTCATAAACCACATGGATCCACTAGAGTCATTGCATGTGTGTTCTTTTCATAAACCACATGGTTAAACTAGAGTCGTTGCATTCGTGTTCTTTTCATAAAGCACAACTAGAGTCATTGCAGGTGTGTTATTTTCATAAACCACATGGATCCACCAGTGTCATTGCATGTGTGTTCTTTTCATAAACCACAGCTAGAGTCATTGCTTGTGTGTTATTTTCATAAACCACATGGATCCTCTAGAGTAATTGCATGTGTGTTCTTTTCATAAACCACATGTATCCACCAGAGTCATTGCATGTGCGTTCTTTTCAGAAACCACAACTAGTGTCATTACATGTGTGTTATTTTCATAAACCACAACTAGAGTTCATTGCATGTGTGTTCTTTTCATAAACAACATGTATCCACTAGACTCATTGCATGTGTGTTCTTTTCATAAACCACATTGATCCAATAGAGTTCATTGCATTTGTGTTCTTTTCATAAACCACAACTAGAGTCATTGCATGTGTGTTCTTTTCATAAACAACATGGATCCACCAGTGTCATTAGATGTGTGTTCTTTTCATAAACCACATGGATCCACCAGTGTCATTGAATGTGTGTTCTTTTCATAAACCACAACTAGAGTCATTGCATTTGTGTTCTTTTCATAAACAACATGTATCCACTAGAGTCATTGCATGTGTGTTCTTTTCATAAACCACATTGACCCAATAGAGTTCATTGCATTTGTTTTCTTTTCATAAATTACAACTAGAGTCATTGCATGTGTGTTCTTTTCATAAACCACATGGATCCACTAGAGTCATTGCATGTGTATTCTTTTCATAAACCACATGGATCCACCAGTGTCATTGCATTTGTTTTCTTTTCATAAACCAAATATGGATCCACTAGTGTCATTGCATGTATTCTTCTCCTAAACCACCACTAGTGTCATTGAATGTGTGTTCTTTTCATAAACCACAGCTAGAGTCATTGCATGTGTGTTCTTTTCATAAACCACAGGGACCCTCTAGAGTTATTGCATGTGTGTTCTTTTCATAAACCAGATGGATCCACCAGAGTCATTGCATGTGTGTTCTTTTCATAAACCACAACTACAGTCATTCCATGTGTATTCTTTCCATAAACCACAACTAGAGTTCATTGCATGTGTGTTCTTTTCATAAACCACAACTAGAGTTCATTGCATGTGTGTTATTTTCATAAACCACATGGATCCACTAGAGTCATTGCATGTGTGTTCTTTCATAAACCACATGGCTCCACTAGAGTCGTTGCATTCGTGTTATTTTCATAAACCACAACTAGAGTCATTGCATGTGTGTTCTTTTCATAAACCACATGGATCCACCAGTGTCATTGCGTGTGTTTTATTTTCATAAACCGCAGCTAGAGTCATTGCATGTGTGTTCTTTTCATAAACAACATGGATCCTCTAGAGTCATTGCATGTGTGCTCTTTTCATAAACCATATGTATCCACCAGAGTCATTGCATGTGTTTTCTTTTCAGTAACCACAACTAGTGTCATTACATGTGTGTAATTTTCATAAACCACAACTAGAGTTCATTGCATGTGTGTTCTTTTCATAAACAACATGTATCCACTAGAGTCATTGCATGTGTGTTCTTTTCATAAACCACAACTAGAGTTATTGCATGTGTGTTCTTTTCATAAACCACATGGATCCACCAGTGTCATTACATGTGTGTTCTTTTCATAAACCACATATGGATCAACTAGTGTCATTGCATGTGTGTGCTTCTCCTAAACCACCACTAGAGTCATTGCATATGTGTTCTTTTCATAAACCACAACTAGATTCATTGCATGTGTGTTCTTTTCATAAGCCACATGCATCCTCAAGAGTCATTGCATGTGCGTTCTTTTCATAAACCACATGGATCCACCAGAGTCATTGCATGTGTGTTCTTTACATAGACCACAACTAGAGTCATTGCATGTGTTATTTTCATAAACCACAACTAGAGTTCATTGCATGTGTGTTCTTTTCATAAACAACATGTATCCACTAGAGTCATTGCATGTATGTTCTTTTCATAAACCACATTGATCCAATAGAGTTCATTGCATTTGTGTTCTTTTCATAAACCACAACTAGAGTCATTGCATGTGTGTTCTTTTCATAAACAACATGGATCCACCAGTGTCATTAGATGTGTGTTCTTTTCATAAACCACATTGATCCTATAGAGTTCATTGCATTTGTATTCTTTTCATAAACCACAACTAGAGTCATTGCATGTGTGTTCATTTCATAAACCACATGGATCCAGTAGTGTCTTTACATGTGTGTTCTTTTCATAATCCACGTATGGATCCACCAGTGTCATTGCATGTGCTTTATTCTCCTAAACCACCACTAGAGTCATTGCATGTGTATTCTTTTCATAAACCACAACTAGAGCCATTGCATCTGTATTCTTTTCATAAACCATAGCTAGTGTCATTGCATGTGTGTTCTTTTCATCATCTACATGCATCCTCAATAGTCATTGCATGTGTGTTCTTTTCATAAACCACATGGATCCACCAGAGTCATTTCATGTGTGTTCTTTCCATAGACCACAACAAGAGTCATTGCATGTGTGTTCTTTTATAAACCACAACTAGAGTCATTGCGTGTGTGTTCTTTTCATAAACCACATGGATCCACTAGAGTCATTGCATGTCTATTCTTTTCATAAACCACATTGATCCAATAGAGTTCATTGCATTTGTGTTCTTTTCATAAACCACAACTAGAGTCATTGCATGTGTGTTCTTTTAATAAACCACATGCATCCACAAGTGTCATTAAATGTGTTCTTTTCATAAACCACGTATGGATCCACCAAGTGTTATTGCATGTGTTTTCTTCTCCTAAACCACCACTAGAGTCATTGCATATGTGTTTGGTTCATAAACCACAACTAGAGTCATTGCATGTGTTCTTTTCATAAAACACATGGATCCACCAGTGTAATTGCATGTGTGTTCTTTTCATAAGACACATGCATCCTCAAGAGTCATTGCATGTGTGTTCTTTTCATAAACCACAACTAGAGTCATTGCATGTGTGTTCTTTTCATAAACCACAACTAGAGTCATTGCATGTGTGTTATTTTCATAAACCACATGGATCCACTAGAGTCATTGCATGTGTGTTCTTTTCATAAACCACATGGTTAAACTAGAGTCGTTGCCTTGGTGTTCTTTTCATAAACCACAACTAGAGTCATTGCAGGTGTGTTATTTTCATAAACCACATGGATCCACCAGTGTCATTGCATGTGTGTTCTTTTCATAAACCACAGCTAGAGTCATTGCTTGTGTGTTATTTTCATAAACCACATGGATCCTCTAGAGTAATTGCATGTGTGTTCTTTTCATAAACCACATGTATCCACCAGAGTCATTGCATGTGCGTTCTTTTCAGAAACCACACCTAGTGTCATTACATGTGTGTTATTTTCATAAACCACAACTAGAGTTCATTGCATGTGTGTTCTTTTCATAAACAACATGTATCCACTAGACTCATTGCATGTGTGTTCTTTTCATAAACCACATTGATCCAATAGAGTTCATTGCATTTGTGTTCTTTTCATAAACCACAACTAGAGTCATTGCATGTGTGTTCTTTTCATAAACAACATGGATCCACCAGTGTCATTAGATGTGTGTTCTTTTCATAAACCACATGGATCCACCAGTGTCATTGAATGTGTGTTCTTTTCATAAACCACAACTAGAGTCATTGCATTTGTGTTCTTTTCATAAACAACATGTATCCACTAGAGTCATTGCATGTGTGTTCTTTTCATAAACCACATTGACCCAATAGAGTTCATTGCATTTGTTTTCTTTTCATAAATTACAACTAGAGTCATTGCATGTGTGTTCTTTTCATAAACCACATGGATCCACTAGAGTCATTGCATGTGTATTCTTTTCATAAACCACATGGATCCACCAGTGTCATTGCATTTGTTTTCTTTTCATAAACCAAATATGGATCCACTAGTGTCATTGCATGTATTCTTCTCCTAAACCACCACTAGTGTCATTGAATGTGTGTTCTTTTCATAAACCACAGCTAGAGTCATTGCATGTGTGTTCTTTTCATAAACCACAGGGACCCTCTAGAGTTATTGCATGTGTGTTCTTTTCATAAACCAGATGGATCCACCAGAGTCATTGCATGTGTGTTCTTTTCATAAACCACAACTACAGTCATTCCATGTGTATTCTTTCCATAAACCACAACTAGAGTTTATTGCATGTGTGTTATTTTCATAAACCACATGGATCCACTAGAGTCATTGCATGTGTGTTCTTTCATAAACCACATGGCTCCACTAGAGTCGTTGCATTCGTGTTATTTTCATAAACCACAACTAGAGTCATTGCATGTGTGTTCTTTTCATAAACCACATGGATCCACCAGTGTCATTGCGTGTGTTTTATTTTCATAAACCGCAGCTAGAGTCATTGCATGTGTGTTCTTTTCATAAACAACATGGATCCTCTAGAGTCATTGCATGTGTGCTCTTTTCATAAACCATATGTATCCACCAGAGTCATTGCATGTGTTTTCTTTTCAGTAACCACAACTAGTGTCATTACATGTGTGTAATTTTCATAAACCACAACTAGAGTTCATTGCATGTGTGTTCTTTTCATAAACAACATGTATCCACTAGAGTCATTGCATGTGTGTTCTTTTCATAAACCACAACTAGAGTTATTGCATGTGTGTTCTTTTCATAAACCACATGGATCCACCAGTGTCATTACATGTGTGTTCTTTTCATAAACCACATATGGATCAACTAGTGTCATTGCATGTGTGTGCTTCTCCTAAACCACCACTAGAGTCATTGCATATGTGTTCTTTTCATAAACCACAACTAGATTCATTGCATGTGTGTTCTTTTCATAAGCCACATGCATCCTCAAGAGTCATTGCATGTGCGTTCTTTTCATAAACCACATGGATCCACCAGAGTCATTGCATGTGTGTTCTTTACATAGACCACAACTAGAGTCATTGCATGTGTTTTTTTTCATAAACCACAACTAGAGTTCATTGCATGTGTGTTCTTTTCATAAACAACATGTATCCACTAGAGTCATTGCATGTATGTTCTTTTCATAAACCACATTGATCCAATAGAGTTCATTGCATTTGTGTTCTTTTCATAAACCACAACTAGAGTCATTGCATGTGTGTTCTTTTCATAAACAACATGGATCCACCAGTGTCATTAGATGTGTGTTCTTTTCATAAACCACATTGATCCTATAGAGTTCATTGCATTTGTATTCTTTTCATAAACCACAACTAGAGTCATTGCATGTGTGTTCATTTCATAAACCACATGGATCCAGTAGTGTCTTTACATGTGTGTTCTTTTCATAATCCACGTATGGATCCACCAGTGTCATTGCATGTGCTTTATTCTCCTAAACCACCACTAGAGTCATTGCATGTGTATTCTTTTCATAAACCACAACTAGAGCCATTGCATCTGTATTCTTTTCATAAACCATAGCTAGTGTCATTGCATGTGTGTTCTTTTCATCATCCACATGCATCCTCAATAGTCATTGCATGTGTGTTCTTTTCATAAACCACATGGATCCACCAGAGTCATTTCATGTGTGTTCTTTCCATAGACCACAACAAGAGTCATTGCATGTGTGTTCTTTTATAAACCACAACTAGAGTCATTGCGTGTGTGTTCTTTTCATAAACCACATGGATCCACTAGAGTCATTGCATGTCTATTCTTTTCATAAACCACATTGATCCAATAGAGTTCATTGCATTTGTGTTCTTTTCATAAACCACAACTAGAGTCATTGCATGTGTGTTCTTTTAATAAACCACATGCATCCACCAGTGTCATTAAATGTGTGTTCTTTTCATAAACCACGTATGGATCCACCAGTGTTATTGCATGTGTTTTCTTCTCCTAAACCACCACTAGAGTCATTGCATATGTGTTTGGTTCATAAACCACAACTAGAGTCATTGCATGTGTGTTCTTTTCATAAAACACATGGATCCACCAGTGTAATTGCATGTGTGTTCTTTTCATAAGACACATGCATCCTCAAGAGTCATTGCATGTGTGTTCTTTTCATAAACCACAACTAGAGTCATTGCATGTGTGTTCTTTTCATAAACCACAACTAGAGTCATTGCATGTGTGTTATTTTCATAAACCCCATGGATCCACTAGAGTCATTGCATGTGTGTTCTTTTCATAAACCACATGGTTAAACTAGAGTCGTTGCATTCGTGTTCTTTTCATAAAGCACAACTAGAGTCATTGCAGGTGTGTTATTTTCATAAACCACATGGATCCACCAGTGTCATTGCATGTGTGTTCTTTTCATAAACCACAGCTAGAGTCATTGCTTGTGTGTTATTTTCATAAACCACATGGATCCTCTAGAGTAATTGCATGTGTGTTCTTTTCATAAACCACATGTATCCACCAGAGTCATTGCATGTGCGTTCTTTTCAGAAACCACAACTAGTGTCATTACATGTGTGTTATTTTCATAAACCACAACTAGAGTTCATTGCATGTGTGTTCTTTTCATAAACAACATGTATCCACTAGACTCATTGCATGTGTGTTCTTTTCATAAACCACATTGATCCAATAGAGTTCATTGCATTTGTGTTCTTTTCATAAACCACAACTAGAGTCATTGCATGTGTGTTCTTTTCATAAACAACATGGATCCACCAGTGTCATTAGATGTGTGTTCTTTTCATAAACCACATGGATCCACCAGTGTCATTGAATGTGTGTTCTTTTCATAAACCACAACTAGAGTCATTGCATTTGTGTTCTTTTCATAAACAACATGTATCCACTAGAGTCATTGCATGTGTGTTCTTTTCATAAACCACATTGACCCAATAGAGTTCATTGCATTTGTTTCTTTTCATAAATTACAACTAGAGTCATTGCATGTGTGTTCTTTTCATAAACCACATGGATCCACTAGAGTCATTGCATGTGTATTCTTTTCATAAACCACATGGATCCACCAGTGTCATTGCATTTGTTTTCTTTTCATAAACCAAATATGGATCCACTAGTGTCATTGCATGTATTCTTCTCCTAAACCACCACTAGTGTCATTGAATGTGTGTTCTTTTCATAAACCACAGCTAGAGTCATTGCATGTGTGTTCTTTTCATAAACCACAGGGACCCTCTAGAGTTATTGCATGTGTGTTCTTTTCATAAACCAGATGAATCCACCAGAGTCATTGCATGTGTGTTCTTTTCATAAACCACAACTACAGTCATTCCATGTGTATTCTTTCCATAAACCACAACTAGAGTTCATTGCATGTGTGTTCTT
The DNA here is from genome assembly GCA_023614405.1 of Avena insularis. Lineage (NCBI taxonomy): Eukaryota > Viridiplantae > Streptophyta > Magnoliopsida > Poales > Poaceae > Avena > Avena insularis. Next base: position 164,194 of record JAJUPC010000331.1, read on the forward strand.
TTCATAAACCACAACTAGAGTTCATTGCATGTGTGTTATTTTCATAAACCACATGGATCCACTAGAGTCATTGCATGTGTGTTCTTTCATAAACCACATGGCTCCACTAGAGTCGTTGCATCTGTTATTTTCATAAACCACAACTAGAGTCATTGCATGTGTGTTCTTTTCATAAACCACATGGATCCACCAGTGTCATTGCGTGTGTTTTATTTTCATAAACCGCAGCTAGAGTCATTGCATGTGTGTTCTTTTCATAAACAACATGGATCCTCTAGAGTCATTGCATGTGTGCTCTTTTCATAAACCATATGTATCCACCAGAGTCATTGCATGTGTTTTCTTTTCAGTAACCACAACTAGTGTCATTACATGTGTGTAATTTTCATAAACCACAACTAGAGTTCATTGCATGTGTGTTCTTTTCATAAACAACATGTATCCACTAGAGTCATTGCATGTGTGTTCTTTTCATAAACCACAACTAGAGTTATTGCATGTGTGTTCTTTTCATAAACCACATGGATCCACCAGTGTCATTACATGTGTGTTCTTTTCATAAACCACATATGGATCAACTAGTGTCATTGCATGTGTGTGCTTCTCCTAAACCACCACTAGAGTCATTGCATATGTGTTCTTTTCATAAACCACAACTAGATTCATTGCATGTGTGTTCTTTTCATAAGCCACATGCATCCTCAAGAGTCATTGCATGTGCGTTCTTTTCATAAACCACATGGATCCACCAGAGTCATTGCATGTGTGTTCTTTACATAGACCACAACTAGAGTCATTGCATGTGTGTTCTTTTCATAAACCACAACTAGAGTGATTGCATGTGTGTTCTTTTCATAAACCACATGGATCCACTAGAGTTTATTGCATTTGTGTTCTTTTCATAAACCACAACTAGAGTCATTGCATGTGTGTTCTTTTCATAAACCACAACTAGAGTCATTGAATGTGTGTTCTTTTCATACACCACATGGATCCACTAGAGTCATTGCATGTGTGTTCTTTTCTAAAACCACATGGATCCACTAGAGTCATTGCATGTGTGTTCTTTTCATAAACCACATGGATCCACTAGAGTCGTTGCATTCATGTTATTTTCATAAACCACAACTATAGTCATTGCATGTGTGTTCTTTTCATAAACCACAACTACAGTTCACTTCATGTGTGTTCTTCTCTTAAAAACCACATGGATCCACTAGAGTCGTTGCATTTATGTTCTTTTCATCAACCACAACTAGAGTCATTGCATGTGTGTTCTTTTCATAAACCACATGGATCCACCAGTGTCATTGCATGTGTGTTCTCTTCATAAACCACAGCTAGAGTCATTGCATGTGTGTTCTTTTCATAAACCACATGGATCGTCAAGAGTCATTGCATGTGTGTTCTTTTCATAAACCACATGGATCCACCAGAGTCATTGCATGTGTGTTCTTTTCAGAAACCACAACTAGTGTCATTACATGTGTGTTTTTTCATAAACGACAACTAGAGTTCATTCCATGTGTGTTCTTTTCATAAACCACAACTAGAGTCCTTGCATTGTGTTCTTTTCATAAACCACATGGGTCCACCATTGTCATTACATGTGTGTTCTTTTCATAAACCACATGGATCCACCAGTGTCATTGAATGTGTGTTCTTTTCATAAACCACAGCTAGAGTCATTACATGTGTGTTCCTTTCATAATCCACATGGATCCACTAGAGTCATTGCGTGTGTGTTCTTTTCATAAACCACATGGATCCATCAGTGTCATTGCATGTGTGTTCTTTTCATAAACCACAGCTAGAGTCATTGCATGTGTGTTCTTTTCATAAACCACATGGATCCTCTAGAGTCATTGCTTGTGTGCTCTTTTCATAAACCACATGTATCCACCAGAGTCATTGCATGTGTGTTCTTTTCAGAAACCACAACTAGTGTCATTACATGTGTGTTATTTTCATAAACCACAACTAGAGTTCATTGCATGTGTGTTCTTTTCATAAACAACATGTATCCACTAGAGTCATTGCATGTGTGTTCTTTTCATCAACTACATTGATCCTATAGAGTTCATTGCATTTGTGTTCTTTTCATGAACCACAACTAGAGTCATTGCATGTGTGTTCTTTTCATAAACCACATGGATCCACTAGTGTCATTACATGTGTGTTCTTTTCATAATCCACGTATGGATCCACCAGTGTCATCGCATGTGTTTTCCTCTCCTAAACCACCACTAGAGTCATTGCATATTTGTTCTGTTCATAAACCACAACTAGAGTCATTGCATGTGTGTTCTTTTCATAAACCACATGGATCCACCAGTGTAATTGCATGTGTGTTCTTTCCATAAACCACAGCTAGTGTCATTGCATGTGTGTTCTTTTCATAAACCACATGGATCCTCTAGAGTAATTGCATGTGTGTTCTTTTCATAAACCACATGTATCCACTAGAGTCATTGCATGTGTGTTCTTCTCAGAAACCACAACTAGTGTCATTACATGTGTGTGATTTTCATAAACCACAACTAGAGTTCATTGCATGTGTGTTCTTTTCATAAACAACATGTATCCACTAGAGTCATTGCATGTATGTTCTTTTCATAAACCACATTGATCCAATAGAGTTCATTGCATTTGTGTTCTTTTCATAAACCACAACTAGAGTCATTGCATGTGTGTTCTTTTCATAAACAACATGGATCCACCAGTGTCATTAGATGTGTGTTCTTTTGATAAACCACATTGATCCTATAGAGTTCATTGCATTTGTATTCTTTTCATAAACCACAACTAGAGTCATTGCATGTGTGTTCTTTTCATAAACCACATGGATCCAGTAGTGTCATTACATGTGTGTTCTTTTCATAATCCACGTATGGATCCACCAGTGTCATTGCATGTGTTTTCTTCTACTAAACCACCACTAGAGTCATTGCATATGTGTTATGTTCATAAACTACAACTAGAGCCATTGCATGTGTATTCTTTTCATAAACCACATGGATCCACCAGTGTAATTGCATGTGTGTTCTTTTCATAAACCATAGCTAGTGTTATTGCATGTGTGTTCTTTTCATCAGCCACATGCATCCTCAATAGTCATTGCATGTGTGTTCTTTTCATAAACCACATGGATCCACCAGAGTCATTTCATGTGTGTTCTTTTCATAGACCACAACGAGAGTCATTGCATGTGTGTTCTTTTCATAAACCACAACTAGAGTCATTGCATGTGTGTTCTTTTCATAAACCACATGGATCCACTAGAGTCATTGCATGTCTGTTCTTTTCGTAAACCACATTGATCCAATAGAGTTCATTGCATTTGTGTTCTTTTCATAAACCACAACTAGAGTCATTGCATGTGTGTTCTTTTAATAAACCACATGCATCCACCAGTGTCATTACATGTGTGTTCTTTTCATAAACCACGTATGGATCCACCAGTGTCATTGCATGTGTTTTCTTCTCCTAAACCACCACTAGAGTCATTGCACATGTGTTTGGTTCATAAACCACAACTAGAGTCATTGCATGTGTTCTTTTCATAAACCACATGGATCCACCAGTGTAATTGCATGTGTGTTCTTTTCATAAGACACATGCATCCTCAAGAGTCATTGCATGTGTGTTCTTTTCATAAACCACAACTAGAGTCATTGCATGTGTGTTCTTTTTATAAACCACAACTAGAGTCATTTCATGTGTGTTCTTTTCATAAACCACAACTAGAGTTCATTGCATGTGTGTTCTTTTCATAAACCACATGGATCCACTAGAGTCGTTTCATTCGTGTTATTTTCATAAACCACAACTAGAGTCATTGCATGTTTGTTCTTTTCATAAACCACATGGATCCACCAGTTTCATTGCATGTGTGTTATTTTCATAAACCACAGCTAGAGTCATTGCATGTGTGTTCTTTTCATAAACCACATGGATCCACCAGTGTCATTGCATGTGTGTTATTTTCATAAACCACAGCTAGAGTCATTGCATGTGTGTTCTTTTCATAAACCACATGGATCTTCGAGAGTCATTGCATGTGTGTTCTTTTCATAAACCACATGGATCCACCAGAGTCATTGCATGTGTGTTCTTTTCAGAAACCACAACTAGTGTCATTACATGTGTTTTTTTTCATAAACCACAACTAGAGTTCATTCCATGTGTGTTCTTTTCATAAACAACATGTATCCACTAGAGTCATTGCATGTGTGTTCTTTTCATAAACCACATTGATCCACTAGAGTTCATTGCATTTGTGTTCTTTTCATAAACCACAACTAGAGTTATTGCATGTGTGTTCTTTTCATAAACCACATGGATCCACCAGTGTCATTACATGTGTGTTCTTTTCATAAACCACATATGGATCAACCAGTGTCATTGCATGTGTGTGCTTCTCCTAAACCACCACTAGAGTCATTGCATATGTGTTCTTTTCATAAACCACAACTAGATTCATTGCATGTGTGTTCTTTTCATAAGCCACATGCATCCTCAAGAGTCATTGCATGTGTGTTCTTTTCATAAACCACATGGATCCACCAGAGTCATTGCATGTGTGTTCTTTACATAGATCACAACTAGAGTCATTGCATGTGTGTTCTTTTCATAAACCACGTGGATCCACTAGAGTCGTTGCATTCGTGTTCTTTTCATAAACCATAACTATAGCTTATGGCATGTGTGTTCTTTTCATAAACAACATGTATCCACTAGAGTCATTGCATGTGTGTTCTTTTCATAAACCACATTGATCCAATAGAGTTCATTGCATTTGTGTTCTTTTCATAAACCACAACTAGAGTCATTGCATGTGTGTTCTTTTCATAAACAACATGGATCCACTAGTGTCATTAGATGTGTGTTCTTTTCATAAACCACATTGATCCTATAGAGTTCATTGCATTTGTATTCTTTTCATAAACCACAACTAGAGTCATTGCATGTGTGTTCATTTCATAAACCACATGGATCCAGTAGTGTCATTACATGTGTGTTCTTTTCATAATCCACGTATGGATCCACCAGTGTCATTGCATGTGTTTTCTTCTCCTTAACCACCACTAGAGTCATTGCATATGTGTTATGTTCATAAACCACAACTAGAGCCATTGCATGTGTATTCTTTTCATAAACCACATGGATCCACCAGTGTAATTGCATGTGTGTTCTTTTCATAAACCATAGCTAGTGTTATTGCATGTGTGGTCTTTTCATCAGCCACATGCATCCTCAATAGTCATTGCATGTGTGTTCTTTTCATAAACCACATGGATCCACCAGAGTCATTTCATGTGTGTTCTTTTCATAGACCACAACAAGAGTCATTGCATGTGTGTTCTTTTCATAAACCACAACTAGAGTCATTGCATGTGTGTTCTTTTCATAAACCACATGGATCCACTAGAGTCATTGCATGTCTGTTCTTTTCATAAACCACATTGATCCAATAGAGTTCATTACATTTGTGTTATTTTCATAAACCACAACTAGAGTCATTGCATGTGTGTTCTTTTAATAAACCACATGCATCCACCAGTGTCATTACATGTGTGTTCTTTTCATAAACCACGTATGGATCCACCAGTGTCATTGCATGTGTTTTCTTCTCCTAAACCACCACTAGAGTCATTGCATATGTGTTTAGTTCATAAACCACAACTAGAGTAATTACATGTGTGTTCTTTTCATAAACCACATGGATCCACCAGTGTAATTGCATGTGTGTTCTTTTCATAAGACACATGCATCCTCAAGAGTCATTGCATGTGTGTTCTTTTCATAAACCACGTATGGATCCACCAGTGTCATTGCATGTATTTTCTTCTCCTAAACCATCACTAGAGTCATTGCATATGTGTTTGGTTCATAAACCACAACTAGAGTCATTGCATGTGTGTTCTTTTCATAAACCACATAGATCCACCAGTGTAATTGCATGTGTGTTCTTTTCATAAACCACAGCTAGTGTCATTGCATGTGTGTTCTTTTCATAAGACACATGCATCCTCAAGAGTCATTGCATGTGTGTTCTTTTCATAAACCACAACTAGAGTCATTGCATGTGTGTTCTTTTCATAAACCACAACTAGAGTCATTGCATGTGTGTTCTTTTCATAAACCACATGGATCCACTAGAGTCATTGCATGTGTGTTCTTTTCATAAACCACATGGTTCCACTAGAGTCGTTGCATTCGTGTTCTTTTCATAAACCACAACTAGAGTCATTGCAGGTGCGTTATTTTCATAAACCACATGGATCCACCAGTGTCATTGCATGTGTGTTCTTTTCATAAACCACAGCTAGAGTCATTGCATGTGTTTTATTTTCATAAACCACATGGATCCTCTAGAGTAATTGCATGTGTGTTCTTTTCATAAACCACATGTATCCACCAGAGTCATTGCATGTGTGTTCTTCTCAGAAACCACAACTAGTGTCATTACATGTGTGTGATTTTCATAAACCACAACTAGAGTTCATTGCATGTGTGTTCTTTTCATAAACAACATGTATCCACTAGAGTCATTGCATGTATGTTCTTTTCATAAACCACATTGATCCAATAGAGTTCATTGCATTTGTGTTCTTTTCATAAACCACAACTAGAGTCATTGCATGTGTGTTCTTTTCATAAACAACATGGATCCACCAGTGTCATTAGATGTGTGTTCTTTTCATAAACCACATTGATCCTATAGAGTTCATTGCATTTGTATTCTTTTCATAAACCACAACTAGAGTCATTGCATGTGTGTTCTTTTCATAAACCACATGGATCCAGTAGTGTCATTACATGTGTGTTCTTTTCATAATCCACGTATGGATCCACCAGTGTCATTGCATGTGTTTTCTTCTCCTAAACCACCACTAGAGTCATTGCATATGTGTTATGTTCATAAACCACAACTAGAGCCATTGCATGTGTATTCTTTTCATAAACCACATGGATCCACCAGTGTAATTGCATGTGTGTTCTTTTCATAAACCATAGCTAGTGTTATTGCATGTGTGTTCTTTTCATCAGCCACATGCATCCTCAATAGTCATTGCATGTGTGTTCTTTTCATAAACCACATGGATCCACCAGAGTCATTTCATGTGTGTTCTTTTCATAGACCACAACGAGAGTCATTGCATGTGTGTTCTTTTCATAAACCACAACTAGAGTCATTGCATGTGTGTTCTTTTCATAAACCACATGGATCCACTAGAGTCATTGCATATGTTCTTTTCGTAAACCACATTGATCCAATAGAGTTCATTGCATTTGTGTTCTTTTCATAAACCACAACTAGAGTCATTGCATGTGTGTTCTTTTAATAAACCACATGCATCCACCAGTGTCATTACATGTGTGTTCTTTTCATAAACCACGTATGGATCCACCAGTGTCATTGCATGTGTTTTCTTCTCCTAAACCACCACTAGAGTCATTGCACATGTGTTTGGTTCATAAACCACAACTAGAGTCATTGCATGTGTTCTTTTCATAAACCACATGGATCCACCAGTGTAATTGCATGTGTGTTCTTTTCATAAGACACATGCATCCTCAAGAGTCATTGCATGTGTGTTCTTTTCATAAACCACAACTAGAGTCATTGCATGTGTGTTCTTTTTATAAACCACAACTAGAGTCATTTCATGTGTGTTCTTTTCATAAACCACAACTAGAGTTCATTGCATGTGTGTTCTTTTCATAAACCACATGGATCCACTAGAGTCATTGCAAGTGTGTTCTTTTCATAACCCACATGGATCCACTTGAGTCATGGCATGTGTGTTCTTTTCATAAACCACATGGATCCACTAGAGTCGTTGCATTCGTGTTATTTTCATGAACCACAACTAGAGTCATTGCATGTTTGTTCTTTTCATAAACCACATGGATCCACCAGTGTCATTGCATGTGTGTTATTTTCATAAACCACAGCTAGAGTCATTGCATGTGTGTTCTTTTCATAAACCACATGGATCTTCGAGAGTCATTGCATGTGTGTTCTTTTCATAAACCACATGGATCCACCAGAGTCATTGCATGTGTGTTCTTTTCAGAAACCACAACTAGTGTCATTACATGTGTTTTTTTTCATAAACCACAACTAGAGTTCATTCCATGTGTGTTCTTTTCATAAACAACATGTATCCACTAGAGTCATTGCATGTGTGTTCTTTTCATAAACCACATTGATCCACTAGAGTTCATTGCATTTGTGTTCTTTTCATAAACCACAACTAGAGTTATTGCATGTGTGTTCTTTTCATAAACCACATGGATCCACCAGTGTCATTACATGTGTGTTCTTTTCATAAACCACATATGGATCAACCAGTGTCATTGCATGTGTGTGCTTCTCCTAAACCACCACTAGAGTCATTGCATATGTGTTCTTTTCATAAATCACAACTAGATTCATTGCATGTGTGTTCTTTTCATAAGCCACATGCATCCTCAAGAGTCATTGCATGTGTGTTCTTTTCATAAACCACATGGATCCACCAGAGTCATTGCATGTGTGTTCTTTACATAGATCACAACTAGAGTCATTGCATGTGTGTTCTTTTCATAAACCACGTGGATCCACTAGAGTCGTTGCATTCGTGTTCTTTTCATAAACCATAACTATAGCTTATGGCATGTGTGTTCTTTTCATAAACAACATGTATCCACTAGAGTCATTGCATGTGTGTTCTTTTCATAAACCACATTGATCCAATAGAGTTCATTGCATTTGTGTTCTTTTCATAAACCACAACTAGAGTCATTGCATGTGTGTTCTTTTCATAAACAACATGGATCCACTAGTGTCATTAGATGTGTGTTCTTTTCATAAACCACATTGATCCTATAGAGTTCATTGCATTTGTATTCTTTTCATAAACCACAACTAGAGTCATTGCATGTGTGTTCATTTCATAAACCACATGGATCCAGTAGTGTCATTACATGTGTGTTCTTTTCATAATCCACGTATGGATCCACCAGTGTCATTGCATGTGTTTTCTTCTCCTTAACCACCACTAGAGTCATTGCATATGTGTTATGTTCATAAACCACAACTAGAGCCATTGCATGTGTATTCTTTTCATAAACCACATGGATCCACCAGTGTAATTGCATGTGTGTTCTTTTCATAAACCATAGCTAGTGTTATTGCATGTGTGGTCTTTTCATCAGCCACATGCATCGTCAATAGTCATTGCATGCGTGTTCTTTTCATAAACCACATGGATCCACCAGAGTCATTTCATGTGTGTTCTTTTCATAGACCACAACAAGAGTCATTGCATGTGTGTTCTTTTCATAAACCACAACTAGAGTCATTGCATGTGTGTTCTTTTCATAAACCACATGGATCCACTAGAGTCATTGCATGTCTGTTCTTTTCATAAACCACATTGATCCAATAGAGTTCATTACATTTGTGTTATTTTCATAAACCACAACTAGAGTCATTGCATGTGTGTTCTTTTAATAAACCACATGCATCCACCAGTGTCATTACATGTGTGTTCTTTTCATAAACCACGTATGGATCCACCAGTGTCATTGCATGTGTTTTCTTCTCCTAAACCACCACTAGAGTCATTGCATATGTGTTTAGTTCATAAACCACAACTAGAGTCATTACATGTGTGTTCTTTTCATAAACCACATGGATCCACCAGTGTAATTGCATGTGTGTTCTTTTCATAAGACACATGCATCCTCAAGAGTCATTGCATGTGTGTTCTTTTCATAAACCACAACTAGAGTCATTGCATGTGTGTTCTTTTCATAAACCACAACTAGAGTCATTGCATGTGTGTTCTTTTCATAAACCACAACTAGAGTTCATTGCATGTGTGTTCTTTTCATAAACCACATGGATCCACTAGAGTCATTGCAAGTGTGTTCTTTTCATAACCCACATGGATCCACTTGAGTCATGGCATGTGTGTTCTTTTCATAAACCACATGGATCCACTAGAGTCGTTGCATTCGTGTTATTTTCATAAACCACAACTAGAGTCATTGCATGTTTGTTCTTTTCATAAACCACATGGATCCACCAGTGTCATTGCATGTGTGTTATTTTCATAAACCACAGCTAGAGTCATTGCATGTGTGTTCTTTTCATAAACCACATGGATCTTCGAGAGTCATTGCATGTGTGTTCTTTTCATAAACCACATGGATCCACCAGAGTCATTGCATGTGTGTTCTTTTCATTAACCACAACTAGTGTCATTACATGTGTGTTTTTTCATAAAGCACAACTAGAGTTCATTCCATGTGTGTTCTTTTCATAAACAACATGTATCCACTAGAGTCATTGCATGTGTGTTCTTTTCATAAACCACATTGATCCACTAGAGTTCATTGCATTTGTGTTCTTTTCATATACCACAACTAGAGTTATTGCATGTGTGTTCTTTTCATAAACCACATGGATCCACCAGTGTCATTACATGTGTGTTCTTTTCATAAACCACATATGGATCAACCAGTGTCATTGCATGTGTGTGCTTCTCCTAAACCACCACTAGAGTCATTGCATATGTGTTCTTTTCATAAACCACAACTAGATTCAGTGCATGTGTGTTCTTTTCATAAGCCACATGCATCCTCAAGAGTCATTCCATGTGTGTTCTTTTCATAAACCACATGGATCCACCAGAGTCATTGCATGTGTGTTCTTTACATAGACCACAACTAGAGTCATTGCATGTGTGTTCTTTTCATAAACCATAACTAGAGTGATTGCATGTGTGTTCTTTTCATAAACCACATGGATCCACTAGAGTTTATTGCATTTGTGTTCTTTTCATAAACACAACTAGAGTCATTGCATGTGTGTTCTTTTCATAAACCACAACTAGAGTCATTGAATGTGTGTTCTTTTCATACACCACATGGATCGACTAGAGTCATTGAATGTGTGTTCTTTTCTAAAACCACATGGATCCACTAGAGTCATTGCATGTGTGTTCTTTTCATAAACCACATGGATCCACTAGAGTCGTTGCATTCGTGTTATTTTCATAAACCACAACTATAGTCATTGCATGTGTGTTCTTTTCATAAACCACAACTATAGTTCACTTCATGTGTGTTCTTTTCTTAAAAACCACATGGATCCACTAGAGTCGTTGCATTCATGTTCTTTTCATCAACCACAACTAGAGTCATTGCATGTGTGTTCTTTTCATAAACCACATGGATCCACCAGTGTTATTGCATGTGTGTTCTCTTCATAAACCACAGCTAGAGTCATTGCATGTGTGTTCTTTTCATAAACCACATGGATCTTCGAGAGTCATTGCATGTGTGTTCTTTTCATAAACCACATGGATCCACCAGAGTCATTGCACGTGTGTTCTTTTCAGAAACCACAACTAGTGTCATTACATGTGTTTTTTTTCATAAACGACAACTAGAGTTCATTCCATGTGTGTTCTTTTCATAAACAACATGTATCCACTAGAGTCATTGCATGTGTGTTCTTTTCAGAAACCACATTGATCCACTAGAGTTCATTGCATTTGTGTTCTTTTCATAAACCACAACTAGAGTCCTTGCATGTGTGTTCTTTTCATAAACCACATGGATCCACCATTGTTATTACATGTGTGTTCTTTTCATAAACCACATGGATCCACCAGTGTCATTGAATGTGTGTTCTTTTCATAAACCACAGCTAGAGTCATTACATGTGTGTTCCTTTCATAAACCACATGGATCCACTAGAGTCATTGCGTGTGTGTTCTTTTCATAAACCACATGGATCCATCAGTGTCATTGCATGTGTGTTCTTTTCATAAACCACATGGATCCTCTAGAGTCATTGCATGTGTGCTCTTTTCATAAACCACATGTATCCACCAGAGTCATTGCATGTGTGTTCTTTTCAGAAACCACAACTAGTGTCATTACATGTGTGTTATTTTCATAAACCACAACTAGAGTTCATTGCATGTGTGTTCTTTTCATAAATAACATGTATCCACTAGAGTCATTGCATGTGTGTTCTTTTCATCAACCACATTGATCCTATAGAGTTCATTGCATTTGTGTTCTTTTCATAAACCACAACTAGAGTCATTGCATGTGTGTTCTTTTCATAAACCACATGGATCCACTAGTGTCATTACATGTGTGTTCTTTTCATAATCCACGTATGGATCCACCAGTGTCATTGCATGTGTTTTGTTCTCCTAAACCACCACTAGAGTCATCGCATATGTGTTCTGTTCATAAACCACAACTAGAGTCATTGCATGTGTGTTCTTTTCATAAACCACATGGATCCACCAGTGTAATTGCATGTGTGTTCTTTTCATAAACCATAGCTAGTGTCATTGCATGTGTGTTCTTTTCATCAGCCACATGCATCCTCAATAGTCATTGCATGTGTGTTCTTTTCATAAACCACATGGATCCACCAGAGTCATTTCATGTGTGTTCTTTTCATAGACCACAACAAGAGTCATTGCATGTGTGTTCTTTTCATAAACCATAACTAGAGTCATTGCATGTGTGTTGTTTTCATAAACCTCATGTGTGACACCCCGGTTCTGAAAAGACCGTGGCCTCTATGTGACATGCCAATCCCTGGATCGGTTCATTGGCCCACAATAGAGTAAGATAGATAACATAGCAAAAATATCCGTGTATCATAGATAACGAAGATCCAGAGTACCATTATTACAATGAAAGCTTAGCGCAAAGCGAGCTCAAATTATTCAGGTAGCAACATAAACGAATAAATCCTCCATTCTTCAAATTGCCCACAAGTGAACAAGTGCCGAGTGGAGTACCGTGGCCTATAACGATCAATCAGAATCGGAATAACCTGCAGCATGAAACGCAACAGCCCCGAAGGGTCAATACATGGAATGTATGGCAAGTAGAGCTAGTAAATGGAGACAATAGTACTAACATCTACATGCATATTTGGCAAGTGGAGCTGTGTCTGGCTTGCATTTGCAAATAACTTTGTCCTACTTTCATAAACAGTTTTGAATTTTCTTTGAAAAGATCCCAATTAAGTTAACCCAACAAGATTAAAACAATTATGAAATTAGAATGAGCGAGAAACATGTCATGGAATCAATATCTAGCAACTCAGTTGTCCATAACCGGGGACACGGCTAATCGATTAGATTATACACTCTGCAGAGGTTAGTACACTTTACCCATGTGACTTGGCCAGCCCAGCTCGTACCACCACTCTCATTTAGGGTGATGATAGGGAGAAGACCAAGAAGAGACTGTCGAAGTAGCTCCTCAATCCCAACGCACCGTCCAACCTACCAAAATTCTACATCTCTGGATACGGGTTCGAAGTTACCACAACCTACTAAGTCCAACCAACCGCCCATTTCATTATTGGCACATGGTTGTACACGTAAGCTACACAATAAAGAAGCCAATCATTCTCTCTTGATACCTGGGTGCCTTTCCGCAATGAAACCACCAAAAATTATCAATACCATCACACCCAGGGGGTTTATTGATTAAGTTGTTTTTAGTTTTCACAAACCAATACTTTGAGAAAACAAGTATCAATGATGTAACCCAGCCCTCGTTCAACATAGCATGGCTAAGAACATCTACAACGGTGGTTCATCTACAAGGAAAGCCCTACCACATAATAGGACATAGCATAGCGATAGTATCATCCTACACATGCATCTACAAAATACACGACAATGCACTGAAAATAGTAGGACGATATCATGAACAAAGTAGCATCTACTTGCCTTGATTGAAGCGGTCGGAGGAACAATCCAAACACGAGCAAGGGTTGCACTCCACACAATCTACACGACACAATTGCATTCATAAACAAACAATTCACAAACATATGCAACAAAGATGATGCATGAATGCAAGAACGGCAAGTGAATTGGTGCTACAGCTGCACCACATAATACTAATACATATTACTACCGAATACATGCATGGAAAATAGATTTGGCGCAAGGGAAACTATTAACCAAAAGTAGAGATCACTACTAGAGCTAGAACTTAAATAATTCACTACCGGTAGTATACTGTTTGTAAAACCCTGGAAAAATTCTACCGCATAGGCATCGCTGATAAGAAACAGTACCAATTGGAATTACTCAAAAAGGAGTTATAAAACATCCCGAGTAATTAAAACACTGCAGAAAGCCATTAGACAAATACTGCAGAAGTTTTTACTGTAAGCCTATCTCTTTAATTCACGATGAGATTCCCCTCGTTCATACGAGTTCAGGGACATATCATACGCGATTTTTGGAGCTACGAAACTTTTACTACGAATTTATTACTCCGAAAAGGCCACTAACTAGTTTGATTAAACTGTACTAAACCTGACAGTAAAAGTCTGAACCAAAGCTATAGCAAGATTCTACACGACTTACTGAACTCGTGCATATTTTATTTTCAATTTTTGGCCAAGCGGTTTAATTTCTACGCAATTTACAAGATTCTACCGAAATCTCTCAACTAATAGGATTAACGAAATTGACCCGATCGTGGTTCGATGATCGGCACCGATCGTCGACTAGTCAACGTCTGGGGCCTCTGACTAGTCAACATCTGGAGTGCTGACCAGTCAACGACGATCTAAGCCGCTGATCTGAGATCGACGGTGGCTGCTTCTTACCGAAGCACGGACGGCGAATCGAACTCCGGCGAGCTCCGGACGGCGGCGACGGTCGGTTCCGGCGGCGTGGTTCTACCTGCACGTACACACACGGTCAACTACGGCTCCCGGAATAATAAACGCGTGCGTATACGCGACGATCTGCAGGGCGCAGTTGGTGGTGGCGGATGGAGACGCGGAGCACGGGAACGGAAAGAGGGCGGCGAGACGAACCCGGCAACAGACGCGGCGATGGCCGGTGGCGGAGGGGTGGCCAGCGGCGGCGAGGAGAAGCGGCGGCGGCAGCGACGTGCGCCAGGAGGCGGCGGCAAGGAGGAGGTCGCGTACGTGGGAGGCGGGGTTGGTGGGCACGGGAACCAAGGCCAGGGGTGGGCCCTCCTTAAAAAGTCCCTCTCGCGCAGAAAAAAAAAAACCTGAACCGAATCGGTCCGCAGTTGGAGTCCGTTTCGGAAATCGGTCCGGATTTTCGGACCGTTTTCTGGCGGTTTACTAAAATGTCCGAGTCTTTTGCATACGAACTCCGATTGGAGCGATTTTCGCGCCTACGGGTTCGTATCGTCGAGGGGAACAACCTTCAGTCGAAGTTTGAGCGAAAGCTCGAACCTACAGGGGTGGTTGTTGCAAGTCCCTCTAAAGCTCCCCGCAGGAACCTCGAAGCGAAGAAGAAAAAGGGTTTTGCAAATAGCGTTTCGTCGATCCTCTCTACTCGACGGTTTTGCATGGAAAGATATGATGCAATGATATGAATGATATGCAAGACCAAATCTAAAATTTGGGATGTGACAACATGGATCCACTAGAGTCATTGCATGTCTGTTCTTTTCATAAACCACATTGATCCAATACAGTTCATTGCATTTGTGTTCTTTTCATAAACCACAACTAGAGTCATTGCATGTGTGTTCTTTTAATAAACCACATGCATCCACCAGTGTCATTACATGTGTGTTCTTTTCATAAACCACGTATGGATCCACCAGTGTCATTGCATGTATTTTCTTCTCCTAAACCACCACTAGAGTCATTGCATATGTGTTTGGTTCATAAACCACAACTAGAGTCATTGCATGTGTGTTCTTTTCATAAACCACATGGATCCACCAGTGTAATTGCATGTGTGTTCTTTTCATAAGACACATGCATCCTCAAGAGTCATTGCATGTGTGTTCTTTTCATAAACCACAACTAGAGTCATTGCAGGTGTGTTCTTTTCATAAACCACAACTAGAGTCATTGCATGTGTGTTCTTTTCATAAACCACATGGATCCACTAGAGTCATTGCGTGTGTGTTCTTTTCATAAACCACATAGTTCCACTAGAGTCGTTGCATTCGTGTTCTTTCATAAAGCACAACTAGAGTCATTTCAGGTGTGTTATTTTCATAAACCACATGGATCCACCAGTGTCATTGCATGTGTGTTCTTTTCATAAACCACAACTAGAGTCATTGCATGTGTGTTATTTTCATAAACCACATGGATCCTCTAGAGTAATTACATGTGTGTTCTTTTCATAAACCACATGTATCCACTAGAGTCATTGCATGTGTGTTCTTTTCAGAAACCACAACTAGTGTCATTACATGTGTGTTATTTTCATAAACCACAACTAGAGTTCATTGCATGTGTGTTCTTTTCATCAACAACATTGATCCAATAGAGTTCATTGCATTTGTGTTCTTTTCATAAACCACAACTAGAGTCATTGCATGTGTGTTCTTTTCATAAACAACATGGATCCACCAGTGTTATTAGATGTGTGTTCTTTTCATAAACCACATGGATCCACCAGTGTCATTGAATGTGTGTTCTTTTCATAAACCACAGCTAGAGTCATTGCATTTGTGTTCCTTTGATAAACAACATGTATCCACTAGAGTCATTGCATGTGTGTTCTTTTCATAAACCACATTGACACAATAGAGTTCATTGCATTTGTTTTCTTTTCATAAACCACAACTAGAGTCATTGCATGTGTGTTCTTTTCATAAACCACATGGATCCACTAGAGTCATTGCATGTGTGTTCTTTTCATAAACCACATGGATCCACCAGTGTCATTGCATTTGTTTTCTTTTCAGAAACCAAATATGGATCCACTAGTGTCATTGAATGTATTCTTCTCCTAATCCACCACTAGTGTCATTGAATGTGTGTTCTTTTCATAAACCACAGCTAGAGTCATTGCATGTGTGTTCTTTTCATAAACCACAGGGACCCTCTAGAGTTATTGCATGTGTGTTCTTTTCATAAACCAGATGGATCCACCAGAGTCATTGCATGTGTGTTCTTTTCACAAACCACAACTACAGTCATTCCATGTGTATTCTTTCCATAAACCACAACTAGAGTTCATTGAATGTGTGTTCTTTTCATAAACCATAACTAGAGTTCATTGCATGTGTGTTATTTTCATAAACCACATGGATCCACTAGAGTCATTGCATGTGTCTTCTTTTCATAAACCACATGGATCCACTAGAGTCATTGCATGTGTGTTCTTTCATAAACCACATGGCTCCACTAGAGTCATTGCATTCGTGTTCTTTTCATAAACCACAACTAGAGTCATTGCATGTGTGTTCTTTTCATAAACCACATGGATCCACCAGTGTCATTGCGTGTGTGTTATTTTCATAAACCACAGCTAGAGTCATTGCATGTGTGTTCTTTTCATAAACAACATGGATCCTCTAGAGTCATTGCATGTGTGCTCTTTTCATAAACCACATGTATCCACCAGAGTCATTGCAGTGTTTTCTTTTCAGTAACCACAACTAGTGTCATTACATGTGTGTAATTTTCATAAACCACAACTAGAGTTCATTGCATGTGTGTTCTTTTCATAAACAACATGTATCCACTAGAGTCATTGCATGTGTGTTCTTTTCATAAACCACATTGATCCAATAGAGTTCATTGCTTTGGTGTTCTTTTCATAAACCAGAACTAGAGTCATTGCATGTGTGTTCTTTTCATAAACCACATGGATCCACCAATGTCATTACATTTGTGTTCTTTTCAAAAACCACGTATGGATCCACCAGTGTCATTGCATGTGTTTTCTTCTCCTAAACCACCACTAGAGTCATTGCATATGTGTTCTGTTTATAAACCACAACTAGAGTCATTGCATGTCTGTTCTTTTCATAAACCACATGGATCCACCAGTGTAATTCCATGTGTGTTCTTTTCATAAACCATAGCTAGTGTCATTGCATGTGTGTTATTTTCATAAGCCACATGCATCCTCAAGAGTCATTGCATGTGTGTTCTTTTCATAAACCACATCGATCCAACAGAGCCATTGGATGTGTGTTCTTTTCATAGACCACAACTAGAGTCATTGCATGTGTGTTGTTTTCATAAACCAATATAGTCATTGCATGTGTGTTCTTTTCATAAACCACATGGATCCACTAGAGTTCATTGAATTTGTGTTCTTTTCATAATACACAACAAGAGTCATTGCATGTGTGTTCTTTTCATAAACCACATGGATCCACCAGTGTCATTGCATTTGTGTTCTTTTCATAAACCAAATATGGATCCACTAGTGTCATTGCATGTATTCTTCTCCTAAACCACCACTAGGGTCATTGAATGTGTGTTCTTTTCATAAACCACAACTAGAGTCATTGCATGTCTGTTCTTTTCATAAACCACATGGATTCACCAGTGTTATTGCATGTGTGTTCTTTTCATAAACCATAGCTAGAGTCATTGCATGTGTGTTTCTTTTCATAAACCACATGGATCCTCAAGAGTCATTGCATGTGTGTTCTTTTCATAAACCACATGGATCCACCAGAGTCATTGCATGTGTGTTCTTTTCATAAACCACAACTAAAGTTCATTGCATGTGTGTTCTTTTCATAAACCACATGGATCCACTAGAGTCATTGCATGTGTGTTCTTTTCATAAACCACAACTAGAGTTCATTGCATGTGTGTTCTTTTCATAAACCACATGGATCCACTAGAGTCGTTGCATTCGTGTTATTTTCAAAAACCACAACTAGAGTCATTGCATGTTTGTTCTTTTCATAAACCACATGGATCCACCAGTGTCATTGCATGTGTGTTATTTTCATAAACCACAGCTAGAGTCATTGCATGTGTGTTCTTTTCATAAACCACATGGATCTTCGAGAGTCATTGCATGTGTGTTCTTTTCATAAACCACATGGATCCACCAGAGTCATTGCATGTGTGTTCTTTTCAGAAACCACAACTAGTGTCATTACATGTGTGTTTTTTCATAAACCATAACTAGAGTTCATTCCATGTGTGTTCTTTTCATAAACAACATGTATCCACTAGAGTCATTGCATGTGTGTTCTTTTCATAAACCACATTGATCCACTGGAGTTCATTGCATTTGTGTTCTTTTCATAAACCACAACTAGAGTCATTGCATGTGTGTTCTTTTCATAAACCACATGGATCCACCAGAGTCATTGCATGTGTGTTCTTTTCATAAACCACAACTAGAGTCATTGCATGTGTGTTCTTTTCATAAACCACATGGATCCTCTAGAGTCATTGCATGTGTGTTCTTTTCATAAACCACATGGATCCACCAGAGTCATTGCATGTGTGTTCTTTTCATAAACCACATGGATCCACTAGAGTCGTTGCATTCGTGTTATTTTCATAAACCACAACTAGAGTCATTGCATGTTTGTTCTTTTCATAAACCACATGGATCCACCAGTGTCATTGCATGTGTGTTATTTTCATAAACCACAGCTAGAGTCATTGCATGTGTGTTCTTTTCATAAACCACATGGATCTTCGAGAGTCATTGCATGTTTGTTCTTTTCATAAACCACATGGATCCACCAGAGTCATTGCATGTGTGTTCTTTTCAGAAACCACAACTAGTGTCATTACATGTGTGTGTTTTCATAAACCAGAACTAGAGTTCATTGCATGTGTGTTATTTTCATGAACAACATGTATCCACTAGAGTCATTGCATGTGTGTTCTTTTCATAAACCACATGGGTCCTCTAGAGTCATTGCATGTGTGCTCTTTGCATAAACCACATGGATCCACCAGAGTCATTGCATGTGTGTTCTTTTCAGAAACCACAACTAGTGTCATTACATGTGTGTTCTTTTCATAAACCTCAACTACAGTTTTCTGCATGTGTGTTCTTTTCATAAACAACATGTATCCACTAGATTCATTGCATGTGTGTTCTTTTCATCAACCACATTGATCCTATATAGTTCATTGCATTTGTGTTCTTTTCGTAAACCACAACTAGAGTCATTGCATGTGTGTTCTTTTCATAAACCACATGGATCCACTAGTGTCATTACATGTGTGTTCTTTTCATAATCCACGTATGGATCCACCAGTGTCATTGCATGTGTTTTCTTCTCCTAAACCAGCACTAGAGTCATTGCATATGTGTTCTGTTCATTAACCACAACTAGAATCATTGCATGTGTGTTCTTTTCATAAACCACATGGATCCACCAGTGTAATTGCATGTGTGTTCTTTTCATAAACCAGAGCTAGTGTCATTGCATGTGTGTTCTTTTCATCAGCCACATGCATCCTCAATAGTCATTGCATGTGTGTTCTTTTCATAAACCACATGGATCCACCAGAGTCATTTCATGTGTGTTCTTTTCATAGACCACAACAAGAGTCATTGCATGTGTTTTCTTTTCATAAACCACAACTAGAGTCATTGCATGTGTGTTGTTTTCATAAACCACATGGATCCACTAGAGTCATTGCATGTCTGTTCTTTTCATAAACCACATTGATCCAATACAGTTCATTGCATTTGTGTTCTTTTCATAAACCACAACTAGAGTTATTGCATGTGTGTTCTTTTAATAAACCACATGCATCCACCAGTGTCATTACATGTGTGTTCTTTTCATAAACCACGTATGGATCCACCAGTGTCATTGCATGTATTTTCTTCTCCTAAACCACCACTAGAGTCATTGCATATGTGTTTGGTTCATAAACCACAACTAGAGTCATTGCATGTGTGTTCTTTTCATAAACCACATAGATCCACCAGTGTAATTGCATGTGTGTTCTTTTCATAAACCACAGCTAGTGTCATTGCATGTGTGTTACTTTCATAAGACACATGCATCCTCAAGAGTCATTGCATGTGTGTTCTTTTCATAAACCACAACTAGAGTCATTGCATGTGTGTTCTTTTCATAAACCACAACTAGAGTCATTGCATGTGTGTTCTTTTCATAAACCACAACTACAGTCATTCCATGTGTATTCTTTCCATAAACCACAACTAGAGTTCATTCAATGTGTGTTCTTTTCATAAACCACAACTAGAGTTCATTGCATGTGTGTTATTTTCATAAACCACATGGATCCACTAGAGTCATTGCATGTGTCTTCTTTTCATAAACCACATGGATCCACTAGAGTCATTGCATGTGTGTTCTTTCATAAACCACATGGCTCCACTAGAGTCGTTGCATTCGTGTTCTTTTCATAAACCACAACTAGAGTCATTGCATGTGTGTTCTTTTCATAAACCACATGGATCCACCAGTGTCATTGCGTGTGTGTTATTTTCATAAACCACAGCTAGAGTCATTGCATGTGTGTTCTTTTCATAAACAACATGGATCCTCTAGAGTCATTGCATGTGTGCTCTTTTCATAAACCACATGTATCCACCAGAGTCATTGCATGTGTTTTCTTTTTAGTAACCACAACTAGTGTCACTACATGTGTGTAATTTTCATAAACCACAACTAGAGTTCATTGCATGTGTGTTCTTTTCATAAACAACATGTATCCACTAGAGTCATTGCATGTGTGTTCTTTTCATAAACCACATTGATCCAATAGAGTTCATTGCTTTGGTGTTCTTTTCATAAACCAGAACTAGAGTCATTGCATGTGTGTTCTTTTCATAAACCACATGGATCCACCAATGTAATTACATTTGTGTTCTTTTCGAAAACCACGTATGGATCCACCAGTGTCATTGCATGTGTTTTCTTCTCCTAAACCACCACTAGAGTCATTGCATATGTGTTCTGTTTATAAACCACAACTAGAGTCATTGCATGTCTGTTCTTTTCATAAACCACATGGATCCACCAGTGTAATTCCATGTGTGTTCTTTTCATAAACCACAGCTAGTGTCATTGCATGTGTGTTCTTTTCATAAGCCACATGCATCCTCAAGAGTCATTGCATGTGTGTTCTTTTCATAAACCACATGGATCCAACAGAGTCATTGCATGTGTGTTCTTTTCATAGACCACAACTAGAGTCATTGCATGTGTGTTGTTTTCATAAACCAATAGAGTCATTGCATGTGTGTTCTTTTCATAAACCACATGGATCCACTAGAGTTCATTGAATTTGTGTTCTTTTCATAATACACAACAAGAGTCATTGCATGTGTGTTCTTTTCATAAACCACATGGATCCACCAGTGTCATTGCATTTGTGTTATTTTCATAAACCAAATATGGATCCACTAGTGTCATTGCATGTATTCTTCTCCTAAACCACCACTAGGGTCATTGAATGTGTGTTCTTTTCATAAACCACAACTAGAGTCATTGCATGTCTGTTCTTTTCATAAACCACATGGATTCACCAGTGTTATTGCATGTGTGTTCTTTTCATAAACCATAGCTAGAGTCATTGCATGTGTCTTTCTTTTCATAAACCACATGGATCCTCCAGAGTCATTGCATGTGTGTTCTTTTCATAAACCACATGGATCCACCAGAGTCATTGCATGTGTGTTCTTTTCATAAACCACAACTAGAGTTCATTGCATGTGTGTTCTTTTCATAAACCACATGGATCCACTAGAGTCATTGCATGTGTGTTCTTTTCATAAACCACATGGATCCACTTGAGTCATTGCATGTGTGTTCTTTTCATAAACCACATGGATCCACTAGAGTCGTTGCATTCGTGTTATTTTCATAAACCACAACTAGAGTCATTGCATGTTTGTTCTTTTCATAAACCACATGGATCCACCAGTGTCATTGCATGTGTGTTATTTTCATAAACCACAGCCAGAGTCATTGCATGTGTGTTCTTTTCAAAAACCACATGGATCCACCAGAGTCATTGCATGTGTGTTATTTTCAGAAACCACAACTAGTGTCATTACATGTGTGTTTTTTCATAAACCACAACTAGAGTTCATTCCATGTGTGTTCTTTTTATAAACAACATGTATCCACTAGAGTCATTGCATGTGTGCTCTTTTCATAAACCACATTGATCCACTAGAGTTCATTGCATTTGTGTTCTTTTCATAAACCACAACTAGAGTTATTGCATGTGTGTTCTTTTCATAAACCACATGGATCCACCAGAGTCATTGCATGTGTGTTCTTTTCATCAACCACAACTAGAGTTCATTGCATGTGTGTTCTTTTCATAAACCACATGGATCCACTAGAGTCATTGCATGTGTGTTCTTTTCATAAACCACATGGATCCACTTGAGTCATTGCATGTGTGTTCTTTTCATAAACCACATGGATCCACTAGAGTCGTTGCATTCGTGTTATTTTCATAAACCACAACTAGAGTCATTGCATGTTTGTTCTTTTCATAAACCACATGGATCCACCAGTGTCATTGCATGTGTGTTATTTGCATAAACCACAGCTAGAGTCATTGCATGTGTGTTCTTTTCATAAACCACATGGATCTTCGAGAGTCATTGCATGTTTGTTCTTTTCATAAACCACATGGATCCACCAGAGTCATTGCATGTGTGTTCTTTTCAGAAACCACAACTAGTGTCATTATATGTGTGTTTTTTCATAAACCAGAACTAGAGTTCATTCCATGTGTGTTCTTTTCATAAACAACATGTATCCACTAGAGTCATTGCATGTGTGTTCTTTTCATAAACCACAACTAGAGTCATTGCATGTGTGTTCTTTTCATAAACCACAACTACAGTCATTCCATGTGTATTCTTTCCATAAACCACAACTAGAGTTCATTGAATGTGTGTTCTTTTCATAAACCACAACTAGAGTTCATTGCATGTGTGTTATTTTCATAAACCACATGGATCCACTAGAGTCATTGCATGTGTCTTCTTTTCATAAACCACATGGATCCACTAGAGTCATTGCATGTGTGTTCTTTCATAAACCACATGGCTCCACTAGAGTCGTTGCATTCGTGTTCTTTTCATAAACCACAACTAGAGTCATTGCATGTGTGTTCTTTTCATAAACCACATGGATCCACCAGTGTCATTGCGTGTGTGTTATTTTCATAAACCACAGCTAGAGTCATTGCATGTGTGTTCTTTTCATAAACAACATGGATCCTCTAGAGTCATTGCATGTGTGCTCTTTTCATAAACCACATGTATCCACCAGAGTCATTGCATGTGTTTTCTTTTCAGTAACCACAACTAGTGTCACTACATGTGTGTAATTTTCATAAACCACAACTAGAGTTCATTGCATGTGTGTTCTTTTCATAAACAACATGTATCCACTAGAGTCATTGCATGTGTGTTCTTTTCATAAACCACATTGATCCAATAGAGTTCATTGCATTTGTGTTCTTTTCATAAACCACAACTAGAGTTATTGCATGTGTGTTCTTTTCATAAACCACATGGATCCACCAGAGTCATTGCATGTGTGTTCTTTTCATCAACCACAACTAGAGTTCATTGCATGTGTGTTCTTTTCATAAACCACATGGATCCACTAGAGTCATTGCATGTGTGTTCTTTTCATAAACCACATGGATCCACTTGAGTCATTGCATGTGTGTTCTTTTCATAAACCACATGGATCCACTAGAGTCGTTGCATTCGTGTTATTTTCATAAACCACAACTAGAGTCATTGCATGTTTGTTCTTTTCATAAACCACATGGATCCACCAGTGTCATTGCATGTGTGTTATTTGCATAAACCACAGCTAGAGTCATTGCATGTGTGTTCTTTTCATAAACCACATGGATCTTCGAGAGTCATTGCATGTTTGTTCTTTTCATAAACCACATGGATCCACCAGAGTCATTGCATGTGTGTTCTTTTCAGAAACCACAACTAGTGTCATTATATGTGTGTTTTTTCATAAACCAGAACTAGAGTTCATTCCATGTGTGTTCTTTTCATAAACAACATGTATCCACTAGAGTCATTGCATGTGTGTTCTTTTCATAAACCACAACTAGAGTCATTGCATGTGTGTTCTTTTCATAAACCACAACTACAGTCATTCCATGTGTATTCTTTCCATAAACCACAACTAGAGTTCATTGAATGTGTGTTCTTTTCATAAACCACAACTAGAGTTCATTGCATGTGTGTTATTTTCATAAACCACATGGATCCACTAGAGTCATTGCATGTGTCTTCTTTTCATAAACCACATGGATCCACTAGAGTCATTGCATGTGTGTTCTTTCATAAACCACATGGCTCCACTAGAGTCGTTGCATTCGTGTTCTTTTCATAAACCACAACTAGAGTCATTGCATGTGTGTTCTTTTCATAAACCACATGGATCCACCAGTGTCATTGCGTTGTGTTATTTTCATAAACCACAGCTAGAGTCATTGCATGTGTGTTCTTTTCATAAACAACATGGATCCTCTAGAGTCATTGCATGTGTGCTCTTTTCATAAACCACATGTATCCACCAGAGTCATTGCATGTGTTTTCTTTTCAGTAACCACAACTAGTGTCACTACATGTGTGTAATTTTCATAAACCACAACTAGAGTTCATTGCATGTGTGTTCTTTTCATAAACAACATGTATCCACTAGAGTCATTGCATGTGTGTTCTTTTCATAAACCACATTGATCCAATAGAGTTCATTGCTTTGGTGTTCTTTTCATAAACCAGAACTAGAGTCATTGCATGTGTGTTCTTTTCATAAACCACATGGATCCACCAATGTAATTACATTTGTGTTCTTTTCAAAAACCACGTATGGATCCACCAGTGTCATTGCATGTGTTTTCTTCTCCTAAACCACCACTAGAGTCATTGCATCTGTGTTCTGTTTATAAACCACAACTAGAGTCATTGCATGTCTGTTCTTTTCATAAACCACATGGATCCACCAGTGTAATTCCATGTGTGTTCTTTTCATAAACCACAGCTAGTGTCATTGCATGTGTGTTCTTTTCATAAGCCACATGCATCCTCAAGAGTCATTGCATGTGTGTTCTTTTCATAAACCACATGGATACAACTCAGTCATTGCATGTGTGTTCTTTTCATAGACCACAACTAGAGTCATTGCATGTGTGTTGTTTTCATAAACCAATAGAGTCATTGCATGTGTGTTCTTTTCATAAACCACATGGATCCACTAGAGTTCATTGAATTTGTGTTCTTTTCATAATACACAACAAGAGTCATTGCATGTGTGTTCTTTTCATAAACCACATGGATCCACCAGTGTCATTGCATTTGTGTTATTTTCATAAACCAAATATGGATCCACTAGTGTCATTGCATGTATTCTTCTCCTAAACCACCACTAGGGTCATTGAATGTGTGTTCTTTTCATAAACCACAACTAGAGTCATTGCATGTCTGTTCTTTTCATAAACCACATGGATTCACCAGTGTTATTGCATGTGTGTTCTTTTCATAAACCATAGCTAGAGTCATTGCATGTGTGTTTCTTTTCATAAACCACATGGATCCTCCAGAGTCATTGCATGTGTGTTCTTTTCATAAACCACATGGATCCACCAGAGTCATTGCATGTGTGTTCTTTTCATAAACCACAACTAGAGTTCATTGCATGTGTGTTCTTTTCATAAACCACATGGATCCACTAGAGTCATTGCATGTGTGTTCTTTTCATAAACCACATGGATCCACTTGAGTCATTGCATGTGTGTTCTTTTCATAAACCACATGGATCCACTAGAGTCGTTGCATTCGTGTTATTTTCATAAACCACAACTAGAGTCATTGCATGTTTGTTCTTTTCATAAACCACATGGATCCACCAGTGTCATTGCATGTGTGTTATTTTCATAAACCACAGCTAGAGTCATTGCATGTGTGTTCTTTTCAAAAACCACATGGATCCACCAGAGTCATTGCATGTGTGTTATTTTCAGAAACCACAACTAGTGTCATTACATGTGTGTTTTTTCATAAACCACAACTAGAGTTCATTCCATGTGTGTTCTTTTTATAAACAACATGTATCCACTAGAGTCATTGCATGTGTGCTCTTTTCATAAACCACATTGATCCACTAGAGTTCATTGCATTTGTGTTCTTTTCATAAACCACAACTAGAGTTATTGCATGTGTGTTCTTTTCATAAACCACATGGATCCACCAGAGTCATTGCATGTGTGTTCTTTTCATAAACCACAACTAGAGTTCATTGCATGTGTGTTCTTTTCATAAACCACATGGATCCACTAGAGTCATTGCATGTGTGTTCTTTTCATAAACCACATGGATCCACTTGAGTCATTGCATGTGTGTTCTTTTCATAAACCACATGGATCCACTAGAGTCGTTGCATTCGTGTTATTTTCATAAACCACAACTAGAGTCATTGCATGTTTGTTCTTTTCATAAACCACATGGATCCACCAGTGTCATTGCATGTGTGTTATTTGCATAAACCACAGCTAGAGTCATTGCATGTGTGTTCTTTTCATAAACCACATGGATCTTCGAGAGTCATTGCATGTTTGTTCTTTTCATAAACCACATGGATCCACCAGAGTCATTGCATGTGTGTTCTTTTCAGAAACCACAACTAGTGTCATTATATGTGTGTTTTTTCATAAACCAGAACTAGAGTTCATTCCATGTGTGTTCTTTTCATAAACAACATGTATCCACTAGAGTCATTGCATGTGTGTTCTTTTCATAAACCACAACTAGAGTCATTGCATGTGTGTTCTTTTCATAAACCACAGTCATTCCATGTGTATTCTTTCCATAAACCACAACTAGAGTTCATTGAATGTGTGTTCTTTTCATAAACCACAACTAGAGTTCATTGCATGTGTGTTATTTTCATAAACCACAAGGATCCACTAGAGTCATTGCATGTGTCTTCTTTTCATAAACCACATGGATCCACTAGAGTCATTGCATGTGTGTTCTTTCATAAACCACATGGCTCCACTAGAGTCGTTGCATTCGTGTTCTTTTCATAAACCACAACTAGAGTCATTGCATGTGTGTTCTTTTCATAAACCACATGGATCCACCAGTGTCATTGCGTGTGTGTTATTTTCATAAACCACAGCTAGAGTCATTGCATGTGTGTTCTTTTCATAAACAACATGGATCCTCTAGAGTCATTGCATGTGTGCTCTTTTCATAAACCACATGTATCCACCAGAGTCATTGCATGTGTTTTCTTTTCAGTAACCACAACTAGTGTCACTACATGTGTGTAATTTTCATAAACCACAACTAGAGTTCATTGCATGTGTGTTCTTTTCATAAACAACATGTATCCACTAGAGTCATTGCATGTGTGTTCTTTTCATAAACCACATTGATCCAATAGAGTTCATTGCTTTGGTGTTCTTTTCATAAACCAGAACTAGAGTCATTGCATGTGTGTTCTTTTCATAAACCACATGGATCCACCAATGTAATTACATTTGTGTTCTCTTCAAAAACCACGTATGGATCCACCAGTGTCATTGCATGTGTTTTCTTCTCCTAAACCACCACTAGAGTCATTGCATATGTGTTCTGTTTATAAACCACAACTAGAGTCATTGCATGTCTGTTCTTTTCATAAACCACATGGATCCACCAGTGTAATTCCATGTGTGTTCTTTTCATAAACCACAGCTAGTGTCATTGCATGTGTGTTCTTTTCATAAGCCACATGCATCCTCAAGATTCATTGCATGTGTGTTCTTTTCATAAACCACATGGATCCAACAGAGTCATTGCATGTGTGTTCTTTTCATAGACCACAACTAGAGTCATTGCATGTGTGTTGTTTTCATAAACCAATAGAGTCATTGCATGTGTGTTCTTTTCATAAACCACATGGATCCACTAGAGTTCATTGAATTTGTGTTCTTTTCATAATACACAACAAGAGTCATTGCATGTGTGTTCTTTTCATAAACCACATGGATCCACCAGTGTCATTGCATTTGTGTTATTTTCATAAACCAAATATGGATCCACTAGTGTCATTGCATGTATTCTTCTCCTAAACCACCACTAGGGTCATTGAATGTGTGTTCTTTTCATAAACCACAACTAGAGTCATTGCATGTCTGTTCTTTTCATAAACCACATGGATTCACCAGTGTTATTGCATGTGTGTTCTTTTCATAAACCATAGCTAGAGTCATTGCATGTGTGTTTCTTTTCATAAACCACATGGATCCTCCAGAGTCATTGCATGTGTGTTCTTTTCATAAACCACATGGATCCACCAGAGTCATTGCATGTGTGTTCTTTTCATAAACCACAACTAGAGTTCATTGCATGTGTGTTCTTTTCATAAACCACATGGATCCACTAGAGTCATTGCATGTGTGTTCTTTTCATAAACCACATGGATCCACTTGAGTCATTGCATGTGTGTTCTTTTCATAAACCACATGGATCCACTAGAGTCGTTGCATTCGTGTTATTTTCATAAACCACAACTAGAGTCATTGCATGTTTGTTCTTTTCATAAACCACATGGATCCACCAGAGTCATTGCATGTGTGTTATTTTCATAAACCACAGCTAGAGTCATTGCATGTGTGTTCTTTTCATAAAACACATGGATCTTCGAGAGTCATTGCATGTGTGTTCTTTTCAAAAACCACATGGATCCACCAGAGTCATTGCATGTGTGTTATTTTCAGAAACCACAACTAGTGTCATTACATGTGTGTTTTTTCATAAACCACAACTAGAGTTCATTCCATGTGTGTTCTTTTTATAAGCAACATGTATCCACTAGAGTCATTGCATGTGTGCTCTTTTCATAAACCACATTGATCCACTAGAGTTCATTGCATTTGTGTTCTTTTCATAAACCACAACTAGAGTTATTGCATTTGTGTTCTTTTCATAAACCACATGGATCCACCAGAGTCATTGCATGTGTGTTCTTTTCATAAACCACAACTAGAGTTCATTGCATGTGTGTTCTTTTCATAAACCACATGGATCCACTAGAGTCATTGCATGTGTGTTCTTTTCATAAACCACATGGATCCACTTGAGTCATTGCATGTGTGTTCTTTTCATAAACCACATGGATCCACTAGAGTCGTTGCATTCGTGTTATTTTCATAAACCACAACTAGAGTCATTGCATGTTTGTTCTTTTCATAAACCACATGGATCCACCAGTGTCATTGCGTGTGTGTTATTTGCATAAACCACAGCTAGAGTCATTGCATGTGTGTTCTTTTCATAAACCACATGGATCTTCGAGAGTCATTGCATGTTTGTTCTTTTCATAAACCACATGGATCCACCAGAGTCATTGTATGTGTGTTCTTTTCAGAAACCACAACTAGTGTCATTACATGTGTGTTTTTTCATAAACCAGAACTAGAGTTCATTCCATGTGTGTTCTTTTCATAAACAACATGTATCCACTAGAGTCATTGCATGTGTGTTCTTTTCATAAACCACATGGGTCCTCTAGAGTCATTGCATGTGTGCTCTTTGCATAAACCACATGGATCCACCAGAGTCATTGCATGTGTGTTCTTTTCAGAAACCACAACTAGTGTCATTACATGTGTGTTATTTTCATAAACCACAACTAGAGTTCATTGCATGTGTGTTCTTTTCATAAACAACATGTATCCACTAGAGTCATTGCATGTGTGTTCTTTTCATCAACCACAATGATCCTATAGAGTTCATTGCATTTGTGTTCTTTTCATAAACCACAACTAGAGTCATTGCATGTGTGTTCTTTTCATAAACCACATGGATCAACTAGTGTCATTACATGTGTGTTCTTTTCATAATCCACGTATGGATCCACCAGTGTCATTGCATGTGATTTCTTCTCCTAAACCACCACTAGAGTCATTGCATATGTGTTCTGTTCATAAACCACAACTAGAGTCATTGCATGTGTGTTCTTTTCATAAACCACATGGATCCACCAGTGTAATTGCATGTGTGTTGTTTTCATAAACCAGAGCTAGTGTCATTGCATGTTTGTTCTTTTCTTCAGCCACATGCATCCTCAATAGTCATTGCATGTGTGTTCTTTTCATAAACCACATGGATCCACCAGAGTCATTTCATGTGTGTTCTTTTCATAGACCACAACAAGAGTCATTGCATGTGTGTTCTTTTCATAAACCACAACTAGAGTCATTGCATGTGTGTTGTTTTCATAAACCACATGGATCCACTAGAGTCATTGCATGTCTGTTCTTTTCATAAACCACATTGATCCAATACAGTTCATTGCATTTGTGTTCTTTTCATAAACCACAACTAGAGTCATTGCATGTGTGTTCTTTTAATAAACCACATGCATCCACCAGTGTCATTACATGTGTGTTCTTTTCATAAACCACGTATGGATCCACCAGTGTCATTGCATGTATTTTCTTCTCCTAAACCACCACTAGAGTCATTGCATATGTGTTTGGTTGATAAACCACAACTAGAGTCATTGCATGTATGTTCTTTTCATAAACCACATAGATACACCAGTGTAATTGCATGTGTGTTCTTTTCATAAACCAAAGCTAGTGTCATTGCATGTGTGTTACTTTCATAAGACACATGCATCCTCAAGAGTCATTGCATGTGTGTTCTTTTCATAAACCACAACTAGAGTCATTGCATGTGTGTTCTTTTCATAAACCACAACTAGAGTCATTGCATGTGTGTTCTTTTCATAAACCACATGGATCCACTAGAGTCATTGCGTGTGTGTTCTTTTCATAAACCACATGGTTCCACTAGAGTCGTTGCATTCGTGTTCTTTTCATAAAGCACAACTAGAGTCATTTCAGGTGTGTTATTTTCATAAACCACATGGATCCACCAGTGTCATTGCATGTGTGTTATTTTCATAACCACAGCTAGAGTCATTGCATGTGTGTTATTTTCATAAACCACATGGATCCTCTAGAGTAATTGCATGTGTGTTCTTTTCATAAACCACATGTATCCACCAGAGTCATTGCATGTGTGTTCTTCTCAGAAACCACAACTAGTGTCATTACATGTGTGTGATATTCATAAACCACAACTAGAGTTCATTGCATGTGTGTTCTTTTCATAAACAACATGTATCCACTAGAGTCATTGCATGTATGTTCTTTTCATAAACCACATTGATCCAATAGAGTTCATTGCATTTGTGTTCTTTTCATAAACCACAACTAGAGTCATTGCATGTGTGTTCTTTTCATAAACAACATGGATCCACCAGTGTCATTAGATGTGTGTTCTTTTCATAAACCACATTGATCCTATAGAGTTCATTGCATTTGTATTCTTTTCATAAACCACAACTAGAGTCATTGCATGTGTGTTCATTTCATAAACCACATGGATCCACTAGTGTCATTACATGTGTGTTCTTTTCATAATCCACGTATGGATCCACCAGTGTCATTGCATGTGTTTTCTTCTCCTAAACCACCACTAGAGTCATTGCATATGTGTTATGTTCATAAACCACAACTAGAGCCATTGCATGTGTATTCTTTTCATAAACCACATGGATCCACCAGTGTAATTGCATGTGTGTTCTTTTCATAAACCATAGCTAATGTTATTGCATGTGTGTTCTTTTCATCAGCCACATGCATCCTCAATAGTCATTACATGTGTGTTCTTTTCATAAACCACATGGATCCACCAGAGTCATTTCATGTGTGTTCTTTTCATAGACCACAACAAGAGTCATTGCATGTGTGTTCTTTTCATAAACCACAACTAGAGTCATTGCATGTGTGTTCTTTTCATAAACCACATGGATCCACTAGAGTCATTGCATGTCTATTCTTTTCATAAACCACATTGACCCAATAGAGTTCATTGCATTTGTGTTCTTTTCATAAACCACAACTAGAGTCATTGCATGTGTGTTCTTTTAATAAACCACATGCATCCACCAGTGTCATTACATGTGTGTTCTTTTCATAAACCACGTATGGATCCACCAGTGTCATTGCATGTGTTTTCTTCTCCTAAACCACAACTAGAGTCATTGCATGTGTGTTCTTTTCATAAACCACATGGATCCACCAGTGTAATTGCATGTGTGTTCTTTTCATAAGACACATGCATCCTCAAGAGTCATTGCATGTGTGTTCTTTTCATAAACCACAACTAGAGTCATTGCATGTGTGTTCTTTTCATAAACCACAACTAGAGTCATTGCATGTGTGTTCTTTTCATAAACCACATGGATCCACTAGAGTCATTGCATGTGTGTTCTTTTCATAAACCACATGGTTCCACTAGAGTCGTTGCATTCGTGTTCTTTTCATAAACCACAACTAGAGTCATTGCAGGTGTGTTATTTTCATAAACCACATGGATCCACCAGTGTCATTGCATGTGTGTTCTTTTCATAAACCACAACTAGAGTCATTGCATGTGTGTTATTTTCATAAACCACATGGATCCTCTAGAGTAATTGCATGTGTGTTCTTTTCATAAACCACATGTATCCACCAGAGTCATTGCATGTGTGTTCTTCTCAGAAACCACAACTAGTGTCATTACATGTGTGTGATTTTCATAAACCACAACTAGAGTTCATTGCATGTGTGTTCTTTTCATAAACAACATGTATCCACTAGAGTCATTGCATGTATGTTCTTTTCATAAACCACATTGATCCAATAGAGTTCATTGCATTTGTGTTCTTTTCATAAACCACAACTAGAGTCATTGCATGTGTGTTCTTTTCATAAACAACATGGATCCACCAGTGTCATTAGATGTGTGTTCTTTTCATAAACCACATTGATCCTATAGAGTTCATTGCATTTGTATTCTTTTCATAAACCACAACTAGAGTCATTGCATGTGTGTTCATTTCATAAACCACATGGATCCAGTAGTGTCATTACATGTGTGTTCTTTTCATAATCCACGTATGGATCCACCAGTGTCATTGCATGTGTTTTCTTCTCCTAAACCACCACTAGAGTCATTGCATATGTGTTATGTTCATAAACCACAACTAGAGCCATTGCATGTGTATTCTTTTCATAAACCACATGGATCCACCAGTGTAATTGCATGTGTGTTCTTTTCATAAACCATAGCTAATGTTATTGCATGTGTGTTCTTTTCATCAGCCACATGCATCCTCAATAGTCATTGCATGTGTGTTCTTTTCATAAACCACATGGATCCACCAGAGTCATTTCATGTGTGTTCTTTTCATAGACCACAACAAGAGTCATTGCATGTGTGTTCTTTTCATAAACCACAACTAGAGTCATTGCATGTGTGTTCTTTTCATAAACCACATGGATCCACTAGAGTCATTGCATGTCTGTTCTTTTCATAAACCACATTGATCCAATAGAGTTCATTGCATTTGTGTTCTTTTCATAAACCACAACTAGAGTCATTGCATGTGTGTTCTTTTAATAAACCACATGCATCCACCAGTGTCATTACATGTGTGTTCTTTTCATAAACCACGTATGGATCCACCAGTGTCATTGCATGTGTTTTCTTTTCCTAAACCACCACTAGAGTCATTGCATATGTGTTTGGTTCATAAACCACAACTAGAGTCATTGCATGTGTGTTCTTTTCATAAACCACATGGATCCACCAGTGTAATTGCATGTGTGTTCTTTTCATAAACCACAACTAGAGTCATTGCATGTGTGTTCTTTTCATAAACCACAACTAGAGTCATTGCATGTGTGTTCTTTTCATAAACCACATGGATCCACTAGAGTCATTGCGTGTGTGTTCTTTTCATACACCACATGGTTCCACTAGAGTCGTTGCATTCGTGTTCTTTTCATAAAGCACAACCAGAGTCATTGCAGGTGTGTTATTTTTATAAACCACATGGATCCACCAATGTCATTGCATGTGTGTTCTTTTCATAAACCACAACTAGAGTCATTGCATGTGTGTTATTTTCATAAACCACATGGATCCTCTAGAGTAATTGCATGTGTGTTCTTTTCATAAACCACATGTATCCACCAGAGTCATTGCATGTGTGTTCTTTTCAGAAACCACAACTAGTGTCATTACATGTGTGTTATTTTCATAAACCACAACTAGAGTTCATTGCATGTGTGTTGTTTTCATAAACAACATGTATCCACTAGAGTCATTGCATGTGTGTTCTTTTCATAAACCACATTGATCCAATAGAGTTCATTGCATTTGTGTTCTTTTCATAAACCACAACTAGAGTCATTGCATGTGTGTTCTTTTCATAAACAACATGGATCCACCAGTGTTATTAGATGTGTGTTCTTTTCATAAACCACATGGATCCACCAGTGTCATTGAATGTGTGTTCTTTTCATAAACCACAGCTAGAGTCATTGCATTTGTGTTCCTTTGATAAACAAAATGTATGCACTAGAGTCATTACATGTGTGTTCTTTTCATAAACCACATTGACCCAATAGATTTCATTGCATTTGTTTTCTTTTCATAAACCACAACTAGAGTCATTGCATGTGTGTTCTTTTCATAAACCACATGGATCTACTAGAGTCATTGCATGTGTGTTCTTTTCATAAACCACATGGATCCACCAGTGTCATTGCATTTGTTTTCTTTTCATAAACCAAATATGGATCCACTAGTGTCATAGCATGTATTCTTCTCCTAATCCACCACAAGTGTCATTGAACGTGTGTTCTTTTCATAAACCACAGCTAGAGTCATTGCATGTGTGTTCTTTTCATAAACCACAGGGACCCTCTAGAGTTATTGTGTAACATCCCAAAAAATCATGTTTCAAAAACTCATTCATATCATCTTTGCATCATTCATTCATATAGGGTTTTTCTCAAAATCATTTAGAAACAGAATTTGAGCTATGATTTCATGTGGGCATTTTATCTCAAATTGGCCATCACCCTTTGAGATTTGAATGCTTAGGTACTTGTTTGCTTGCCTCCATGATTGGAAAGATAAGGAGTAGCATTTAAACCCAAGATTCCAATTTAGAAATATTTTCTAAACTCTATTCCAAATATTTGCAACTAGAGCAAATCTCTGTTTACTTTGAAACCCAAGCTTGACCAAGCCTTTGCAAGGTAACCACTAGGTTATTTGATTGTTTGTGAACCCACAGAACCCTGCAAAAATCCCCAAAGAAGTTTGAATTCAAAAGGATTTGAATTCATATCAAATTCTATCCAGAAAATGAATTTAGAAAAAGAAAAGCTTAAAGAAAGAAAAGGTCACGGCGTAGTCGCCCAGCAGCGGATGAAGCCCAGCAAGCCCACCCGGGGACCTCCTTTTCCTTCTCACACGCGCGAGCCCACGCAGATAGACACCGATGACCCCACCCACACTTCAGCGCACCACGATAAGGGCCTTCTCCACGCCACCGTCGTCTCCACCACGACCCGTTCATCCCCAAATCAACGCGTTCGTGGTTTAATTACGACGTCAATTCGATTTATTGGCGAGTAATTCTCGCCGTGACCAGGCTATAAGAACCCCTCTCTCCTCACTCTTCTCACTCAAACCCGAACCCGAGCGCCACCAGGCTGCGTGTATTGCTCTGAAACCTCCGCCTCCGACGACCGCGACGATTCCGGTGAGTCCAGAGCTCCCTCCGCCTCTCGTTTCAAACTGATTCAGTGAGCCTCTGTGCTTTTTTAACACATTTCGTTTGCTCTCGCATGGACCGTAGCTCGCAACATCGCCGACTAGTCGCCACCAACGCCGCATCGAACTCCGCGAACTCTAGTGGTAAGACCAGACCGCCCGCACTTTCTAGTTCACGACATGGCTCTGTCTCGACTCTGAATCTAACCATGTCCTCGCCTTGCCTTGGGGTGATTCACGACGCCCACGACGACCACCCGACGCAAACCGCCGCCCAAGAACTCCGGCGAGCAATCGCAACCTTGTCCGAGCGCCCTTGACCAACCGCAAGTACGACGAGCTTCGCCGTGACCTCCAGAGCCTGGTGAGCTACTCCTCGATCTCACTTACCTCCTGCATCGACGGCAACGTCATCGACCGACAGTTCCGTCGCCGGTAGCCACCGCTCCGCCGCCATTTCGCCAGTCGATAGGAACTTAGATTCGCATCAAGGCTTAGATAGAATGACTAATCAAGGGGCGAGGGGTACATTGATCTGAGCCGCACCTGCCCTTAGATTACTCGATCCGCATTTAACCGTACGGGCGAATAGGAACATGCGGCTAGGTTAAGATCTGGAAATAGGATTTAAAAACAGATTTTGATCTAGATTTCAAATGCCAATATCTTTTGAATTCCACGTTAGAATTTTGCAAACTTTATACCGTTGGATTCAGAAAAACAAGACCTTTCTGCCTATCCTTTTTGTTTAGCAAATAGTAACCATTAGTGTGGCTTAAATTAAAGAATCTTGTTTGTGGCCATTTTGAGTATAGATTTAGTTTAGTATTTTGTTTTAGGTTTATTTAAGTTTTCTTGGCTATTTTGTGACTTGTTTAGTTTCTGTATTCATGCACTTGCTTGGTTGAGTTTTCAAAAAAATCATCACATGGTAGATTCATGCATGCATGCATTCATACTATTTCTTGTTTGTATATATTTGTGTGTAATTGTGTGCTATAACTTTGTGTGTAGATTTTGCTAGTGATTGTGATTGTGATGAGTGCTACTCTCCACACTACCAAGGCAAGTGATATCATCATGAATATTCCATTCCTATATTTTATATATGCATTAGTATTATTTTCTAAGTATAGGACTTGCATGGATTTTTGCTAAGTACAAGCTATGCTTTGGGAAAACCTATTAAGTAAAACCTTAGTGAAAATTACCTAAGTCAAGATTCCTATTACTATCATGCTTAGCCTAGCTACTAGAAAACAAGGGTGGTTATATATTCACTATGGAAAAATTTCTAAGTCTAAGGACTTATGTTTTGTAAAATAAAACAACTAAGTTAATGAACCACACAGGTGGAATGGAAGGAATGGCTTATGTTGAGTGGTTCACAAGGCCATGGACTTGGCTTGTGTATCTCACTTGTGGATGGCCACCAGAAACAAAGAGATTTGAGTTGTCAAATGTTGAGAAGCTTCAAGTGCAACCACTTGGCATTATGGGCTCTGCCATGATCTTAGGATGTGGAACTTAGTCTCTTGGACAAGGTGGTAGATGGGTTGATAGGTTGGAGCGCGTCCATTTGACTAAGGAAAGGCTATCAAGGATCATTCTTGGGAAACCAAGACTTGTGGGGAAAGTGCACCACCTCTGCAGTGTAAAACCTAAGTACTTAGCCATGTCCCTGGTAAAGGACAATTTGAGCATCAAGACATGGAAACTTCAAGAATCTCATCACTCCAATTTCTAAATAAAACTTGTGGGTGAACAAAGGGATAAAAGGATCTTCAGTCATAGATTGCTAGATGCCGAGTGGATCTAGAGTCTTTGTTTGATAGATGCCTTGGGTGTTTTTGCCAAGTAAATCTTCAGTCCTTGATTAGTAGATGCCTGAGTGGATCTCCGTCTTGGATTAGAAGGTGTCTTGGAAAGTTTTTACCAAACAAAAACTTAGTATTTTCAAAAGTTAAGGAAAAATCTATTTTGAGCAATGCAAGCCTAAGCTCCACCAGCCAAATGCATATAGTATTATAGTCCACTTAAAATATACTAAGGTATCACTTGCCAATACTATTCCAAAGTATTGACCCTTGTGGCTGTAACTTATGATGTTGCAGTTACTCGATAATGAATAGGAGTCATGAGTCTACACTCAACATGCTTGCCTGTGGCACATGAAGATGAAGACTTATGTTTATTTACATATTCCATAAACTCTTGTATTAGGCCTTGGGCCATGAGTTGTAAAAGACTATGTTTTATCTCTGGAATGACCGTAATAAACGACCTTTGTATCTCTGTACTTCATCTTAAACTGTGGATGCTAGCATTGATCCAGGACTAGCATTGCAATCACAGGATCTTTTCCTTTAATAAGGAGGGATCTTACAGATGGTATCGAAAGCACGTGTTGCCTGTAGGATTATGACCCTAGGATTGGAAACCACTAAGGAAAATTTTAACTTCTTCTACACTTGTCTATTCTTCTCAGAACTTTTCTAATCTTCTCATTCTCATCTCTATTTGTAGATGAACTCCGCCAACAAGCCGTGAAGAAAGGACCACTCATGACCATGACCTTGGAGTGTGAGACTGAGTTTCCCAAGATTCTCAAGGACCTCATGGAGACCATGGGAGTACATGGTGCAATTGTGTACAAGGGCTTTCCAGGATGGAGGATGGAGTGGAGTATTGGTGGGTGCAACTTCACTTGTACAAGAATAAGGAAGACAACCACAAAGAAAAGGGCTTCGCATGTACACCAACACTTTTATGCACACCACATTCTTTGAGTCAGCAAAAGAAGCAGCTTGGAAGACTATCAAGGAACTAAGTGCTAGAGTCAAGTGCAAGATGCTCAACCTCCAAAAAGACTTAGAGAAAGAGAAGGAACATACTCAAGAGTTGGAAATCACCAACCAATCCTTAAGAGGAGATATTATAGACTTAGTGATAGAAGCATGTGAACAAGATAGGGTGATTGCCACTAGGAACATTGTGTTAGCCACCGATCCCATGAGATAGGATTGTGGCGCTGCTAGATGGACCACCACCTATCACCTTATTTTCCAAAATGATACCCTAAAAGTTTGAACCTTGGTTGATGTAATGGATTTATGTATGCATGGTGTGATTATGCTTGAATACTTGTCTTGTTTAATTCAAATTGTGTTGTTCTAACTTTTTCAATCTTATAAATAGATGCCTATTGCCATCAGCACTGTTGAGGAGTTCCAGGCTACCCGTTTTGGTCCTCGTATCGTAGAGCTTACTACTTTACTCGATCTCCCTCTTCCTATCATTACGGTGCACCCACTCACCAAGTTTGAGAGGAAGGACCTTTGGGGCTTCAAGGTGAACCAGCCAGACGCCTTGTGAGCCTACTACGGAGGCCATCGCCTTCAAGCTTATGCGATGACAGGAGAGAGGCATGGAGGTTGTTATGCAGATCGATAGGACGATTAGGACGCCACTCCGACAGGTTAGAGGCACTCACTTCCACGCCTTCGGAAGGCGTGATGATGACGGAGAGTCCATCGACTTTGAGGACGACTCGAGGGTCACAGCAGAGCCGATACGCTTGTACCTCCAGGATTTAGAGACTCTTATTAGGCACGTGGATACTGATAGGACCAACGTCATGCTTAGTAATGACGAGCTCAGTGCAAGCTTGAGAAGGACAAGCTCTTCGCGCAGCAGGACGAGATAGTCAAGGAGATGGAGGCAAAGTTCGAGACCCAAGACCGTAAGTTCAAGAGTCAAGAGAAGCGTGTCCAGGATAGGAACAAGAGGATTCGTGATATGACCGAGGAACTGCAGTCCAAGGACTTCGAGTTAGAGCAGCAGACAATGATTGAGAGGCTTCGTTCCCAGAAGAGGGCTCTCAAGGCCAAGATCGACTCTTTGACCACTACCATCGAGGAGAACAAGACCGCAATGGAGAACGCAGGTCTTACCTTTGTCGAGGAGGAGATTGATGCCGACGAGTAGATTTGACTACTCAGTTATCTTTATTTTCCGCACTTGTTATTTGAGAACTTGTTGTTGGACCATCCGACATGTGGATGGCTTGCCACTTGTGTGATTGTACTTTGAGACTTTTGTTATCTTGTTGTTTAGATTTTATCCTAGTGTTGCTTGCTATGTGTTTGCTTGTGTGATGTATTGTGCATAAATCATGTAAGGGTATCTCATTCTTATCTCTATATGAATAAACCACAGATGCCTCCCCGTCGCGCAAACACCAACCCCAACCCCAACATTACCCCGGAAATGCAACAAATGATGAATGCGCATACGCCTTTATGAAAATGATGACGACGTTCATTCAGAACCAGAACAACAACAACAACCCCAACAACAACAATAACAACAATAATAATAACAACAACAACAACAACCCTCCAGGTTTTGATATGCTCACCAGATTTCTGCGTCTGAGGCCAGCTAAGTTTTCAGGAACGACTGATCCCATGGTGGCCAATGATTGGCTACGTTCTGTGAACAAAGACTTAGTGACCGTAGGATGCATGATGCTGAAAAGGTCAGGTTTGCAGACATCTGCTGGAAGGACCAGCCACGCATGGTGGGACAATTTCAGATTACCACGCCTATTGATGAGGTGACTTGGGCTATATTTGAAGATGGCTTTCAGATTACTCATATCTCACCGGTATGATGAGCCTGAAAAGAAGGAATTTCACAACAAGCGGCGCCACCACATGGCTGAATACATCAAGAGTTCAACAATCTGGCGCTATGCACCGGATGAGGTTGACACGATGCCAAAAGAAAGGAAAAATTTCTAGAAGGCTTGAATGATGAGCTAAATCTGCGGTATGCGTGGCGTATGTTCCAACTTACCGGTCAGGTGACAAGGCTGTTATTGTGGAGAATAAAATGAAGCAAGTCGAGAGTAAGAAGAGGAAACACTCCGACAAGCACAGCTGGATCATCTCATAAACGATCTCACCATGATGATAGTGTCACCAGATCCCACAAGCATGAGAAGTTTAACAAACACCACAATCACAACCGTCATGACAACAAGCATCATCGCATCATGAAAATGATAAGTACAAGAACCACAAGAGTGGATATAAGAGCCACCACAAAGGAAGTGGAAGTCGACCTAAGACGGACATCACCAGTCGAATGCTACAAATGCAAGAAGCTGGGCATTATGCTAATAAGTGCCTCGAAAAGAAAGTTGAAGGACCTAACAAGCCAAATCCTTTTCAGAAAGGACAGGTTAACCACATCAATGTGGAGGAGGTCTTTGAAGAGCGATGCTTCTTTGGTAAGTTCAGACTCAATTCCATCTCAGCATTTGTACTCTTTGACACTGGTGCATCTCATTCATTCATATCTAAAGCATTTGTCGAAAGAAATGGGTTTGCATCTGAAAACATTGGGTGTCCGATAAAAGTTAGCTCTCCGGGAGGGGATATGATAGTGAGTCTTGGATGCCGGGATCTAGTCATAGAGATCGGAAAACATAAGTTTCAAGAAACCTAATAATCCTAAATTCCCAAGGATTGGATGTAATTTTGGGAATGGATTGGATGGCTAAATATGAGGGAGTACTAGATTGTGCAAATCGCAATTTCACTCACAACCCCGAAAGTAAGAGGATAGTATTCAAGTCCAACTTTAAATCTAAAGGAAGCAAGCTAAATTCTCTTAAGGGGTTAGCATGGACGATGTGCCAATTGTGTGTGAGTATCCGGATGTGTTCCCGGAAGAGTTACCAGGAATGCCACCAGATAGAGATGTGGAGTTTATAATAGATTTGGTACCAGGTTCTGGACCAAGAGCAAAGAGGCCTTATAAAATGTCAGTTGACGAACTTAAGGAACTCAAGAAACAACATGGAGAACAATTGCGTAAAGGATTCATCCACCAAGTTCTTCATCTTGGGAGCTCCAGTTTTGTTCGTAGAGAAGAGAGATAGAACTCAAAGGTTATGCATAGATTACCGTTCTCTTAACGAGGTAACCATCAAGAACAAATATCCTTTGCCAAGAATCAATGATTTGTTTGATCAGCTAGAAGGAGCTTGTGTGTTCTCAAAGATTGACCTTCGGTCAGGCTATTTTCAACTCAAGATAAGAGAGCAAGACATACCTAAAACAGCATTCACCACAAGGTATGGATTGTATGAGTACACTGTGATGCCTTTTGGTTTAACCAACGCTCCAGCATACTTCATGAATATGATGAACAAAGTGTTCATGGAATTTCTCGACAAGTTCGTTGTCGTTTTCATCGATGACATCTTAGTCTACTCCAAGAGCAAGGAAGAGCATGAAAGACATCTACGCTTGATACTTGAGAAACTAAGGGAACATAAGCTTTATGCCAAGTTCAGCAAATGTGAGTTTTGGTTAGAGGAAGTTGGATTTCTTGGTCATGTTATGACAAAGGATGGTGTAGCAGTTGATCCTGCTAAGGTTTCAGCCGTAACAGAATGGGAATCTCCTAAGAATGTAAAGGAGGTTCGTAGTTTTCTTGGTTTAGCAGGTTACTACAGAAGATTCATTGAAATTTTTTCTAAGGTTGCTAAACCAATGACGGAATTGTTAAAGAAAGATAAGAAATTTGCTTGGTCTGAAGGATGTGAACTCAGCTTTCAAGAACTAAAGAAGAGACTTGTGTCAGCACCAGTTACATGCTTACAGATTTGGAAAAGGATTTCCAAGTATATTGTGATGCTTCTCATCAAGGATTAGGTGCCATACTTATGCAAATGGAAAAGTTGTGGCTTATGCCTCGAGACAACTCAAAACTCATGAAGTAAATTATCCTACTCATGATTTAGAGTTAGCCGCTGTTGTCCATGCACTCAAAACATGGAGACATTACCTTTTGGGAAAATGTTGTGAAGTATTCACCGACCATAAGAGCTTGAAGTATATCTTCACCCAGAAGGAAATCAATATGAGACAAAGGAGATGGCTAGAACTTATCAAGGATTACGACTTGAGTTTGCAATACCACCCCGGTAAAGCAAATGTAGTAGCAGATGCTCTAAGTCGTAAAGCGTTTGTAAATGGTCTTACCAAAGGTGAATTGCCAGATGATTTGTGTAAGCAATTCAAGGAACTCAGGTTGGAGATTGTGCCAGAAGGACATCTTATGTCTTTGGATGTTCAACCCACTCTGTTGGATAAGATTAAAGAAGCCCAAAAGACGGATAAAGAAATCAAAGAGATTAAGGAAAGGATTAGCCAAGGGAAAGCTAAAAGTTTCCATATGGACGA
The DNA here is from genome assembly GCA_023614405.1 of Avena insularis. Taxonomy (NCBI): domain Eukaryota; kingdom Viridiplantae; phylum Streptophyta; class Magnoliopsida; order Poales; family Poaceae; genus Avena; species Avena insularis. The sequence continues at coordinate 207,887 of JAJUPC010000331.1, forward strand.
ACAAGGTACTTTATGGCACGGGAAACGTATTTGTGTTCCACAAGATCCGGAAATGCGGAAACTGATTTTACAAGAAGCCCATAACTCTCCATATTCTATTCACCCGGGAAACACCAAAATGTACATGGATATGAAAGAAAGATTTTGGTGGAACAATCTTAAAAGGGACATCGCCGAACACATTGCTTTGTGTGATGTGTGTAGCAGAGTGAAAGCGGAGCATCAGAAACCAGCAGGTTTGCTTCAACCAATGCCTATTCCTGAATGGAAGTGGGAAAATATTGGTATGGATTTCATTACCGGATTACCAAGGACCAGGTCAGGGTATGATTCCATATGGGTAGTAGTGGACCGCCTAACTAAAGTGGCTCATTTTATACCCGTAAAGACAACTTATACTAGTGCCAAGTTAGCCAAAATCTACATGAGCAGAATTGTATGCCTTCACGGAGTACCTAAGAGTATTGTGTCTGATAGAGGAACTCAGTTCACTTCTCACTTTTGGAGACAGCTTCATGAATCTCTAGGAACGAGGTTGGAATTCAGCGCTTTTCATCCTCAAACGATGGACAAACAGAAAGGACTAATCAAATTCTTGAAGACATGTTGAGGGCATGTGCCCTAGACTATGGAGCAAGTTGGGATGAAAGTCGCCTTACGCAGTTCTCTTACAACAACAATTACCAATCTAGTATTGGGATGGCACCATTCGAGTTTCTCTCACGGAAGGAAGTGTACCACCCCATTGCTATGGAATGGTGTAGGAGAAAGAAGGTTGTTTGGACCAGATCTTATCAAAGACGCCAAGAAAAGGTCAAATTGGTTAGACAGATTGAAGATAGCACGGTCTCGACGGAAAAGCTACGCAGATGCTAAGCGTAGAGAAGTCACTTACGAAGTTGGGGATAGAGCTTATCTTAGAGTATCACCACTTCGTGGTGTAAAAAGATTTGGTGTCAAAGGAAAGTTAGCACCAAGATATGTTGTACCCTTCAACATTCTAAGTCGCAAGGGAGAAGCTGCATATGAAATCGAATGCCAAAGATCTCTATTAGTCAGTCCATAATGTTTTTCATGTGAGCCAGCTCAAGAAATGTCACCCGAAATGGAAGAAACATCTTTGAAAGATACCATATCTTTGGAAGAAGTTCAACTAGAAAGTGATCTCACCTATGAAGAAAAGCCTGTCAAGATACTTGAGACCACAGAAAGAGTCACGAGGACAAAGACTATCAAGTTTTGCAAAGTACAATGGAATCATCATTCCGAAGAAGAAGCAACATGGGAAAGAGAAGATGATCTTCGGAAAGACCACCCACACCTATTTGCTAGCCAATCCGAATCTCGAGGGCGAGATTCATTTTAAGGGGGTTAGATTTGTAACATCCCAAAAAATCATGTTTCAAAAACTCATTCATATCATCTTTGCATCATTCATTCATATAGGGTTTTTCTCAAAATCATTTAGAAATGTAATTTGAGCTATGATTTCATGTGGGCATTTTATCTCAAATTGGCCATCACCCTTTGAGATTTGAATGCTTAGGTACTTGTTTGCTTGCCTCCATGATTGGAAAGATAAGGAGTAGCATTTAAACCCAAGATTCCAATTTAGAAATATTTTCTAAACTCTATTCCAAATATTTGCAACTAGAGCAAATCTCTGTTTACTTTGAAACCCAAGCTTGACCAAGCCTTTGCAAGGTAACCACTAGGTTATTTGATTGTTTGTGAACCCACGTAACCTGCAAAAATCCCCAAAGAAGTTTGAATTCAAAAGGATTTGAATTCATATCAAATTCTATCCAGAAAATGAATTTAGAAAAAAAGAAAAAGCTTAAAGAAAAGAAAAAGGCCGCGCGGCCAGAGTCTGGCCCAGCAGCGGATGAAGCCCAGCAAGCCCACCCGGGGACCTCCTTTTCCTTCTCACCTTGAGCCCACGCAGATAGACACCGACCAGGCCCACCTGCACCGCGCTGCACGCCGACAAGCGGGCCTTCTCCACGCCACCGTCGTCTCCACCGCACGACCCGTTCATCCCCAAATCAACGCGAGGCGTTTGTTTAATAATTGACGCGTCAATTCGATTTATTGGCGAGTAATTCTCGCCGTGACCAGGCTATAAGAACCCCTCTGTCTCCTCACTCTTCTCACTCAAACCCAGAGCGCCACCAAAGCGTGTATTGCTCTGAAACCCGCTGCTCCGACTCGCGCGGCCGACGATTCGGTGAGTCCAGAGCTCCCCTCTGCCTCTCGTTCTTACAAACTGATTCAGTGAGCCTCTGTGCTTCTTTTAACACATTTCGTTTGCTCTCGCATGGACCGTAGCTCCGGCAACATCGTCGACTAGTCGCCACCAACGTCTGCACGAACTCCGGCGAACTCTAGTGGTAAGACCAGACCGCCCCGCACTTTCTAGTTCACGCACATGGCTCTGTCTCGACTCTGTGAATCTAACCATGTCCTCGCCTTGCCTTGGGGTGATTCACAGCGACGTCCACGACCACGAACCACCGGCAAGCAACCGCCCACGAACTCCGGCGAGCACCTCCTTAACCGGCCGAGCCTGGTGAGCTACTCCTCGATCTCACTTACCTCCTGCATCGTCGGCAACGTCATCGACCGACAGTTCCGCCGCCGGTAGCCACCGCTCCGCCGCCAGTTTCTGGCCAGGTCGATAGGAACCGTTAGATCTGCATCTGAAGGCTTAGATAGAATGACTAATCGAAGGGGTACGCATTGATCTGAGCCGCACCTGCCCCTTTAGATCCAGCGGTCTGTATCACTCGATCCAGACGAACCGGTACGGGCGAATAGGAACATGACGCGTGGCTAGGTTAAGATCTGGAAATAGGATTTAAAAACAGATTTTGATCCAGATTTCAAATGCCAATATCTTTTGAATTCCACGTTAGAATTTTGCAAACTTTATACCGTTGGATTCAGAAAAACAAGACCTTTCTGCCTATCCTTTTTGTTTAGCAAATAGTAACCATTAGTGTGGCTTAAATTACAGAAACTTGTTTGAGGCCTTTTTGAGTATAGATTTAGTTTAGTATTTTGTTTTAGGGTTATTTAAGTTGTCTTGGCTATTTTGTGACTTGTTTAGTTTCTGTATTCATGCACTTGCTTGGTTGAGTTTTCAAAAAAAAATCATCACATGGTAGATTCATGCATGCATGCATTCATACTATTTCTTGTTTGTATATATTTGTGTGTAATTGTGTGCTATAACTTTGTGTGTAGATTTTGCTAGTGATTGTGATTGTGATGAGTGCTACTCTCCACACTACCAAGGCAAGTGATATCATCATGAATATTCCATTCCTATATTTTATATATGCATTAGTATTATTTTCTAAGTATAGGACTTGCATGGATTTTTGCTAAGTACAAGCTATGCTTTGGGAAAACCTATTAAGTAAAACCTTAGTGAAAATTACCTAAGTCAAGATTCCTATTACTATCATGCTTAGCCTAGCTACTAGAAAACAAGGGTGGTTATATATTCACTATGGAAAAATTTCTAAGTCTAAGGACTTATGTTTTTGTAAAATAAAACAACTAAGTTAATGAACCACCTGGGTGGAATGGAAGGAATGGCTTATGTTGAGTGGTTCACAAGGCCATGGACTTGGCTTGTGTATCTCACTTGTGGATGGCCACCCAGGAAACAAAGAGATTTGAGTTGTCAAATGTTGAGAAGCTTCAAGTGCAACCACTTGGCATTATGGGCTCTGCCATGATCTTAGGATGCTGGAACTTAGTCTCTTGGACAGTGGGTGGTAGATGGGTTGATAGGTTGGAGCGCGTCCATTTGACTAAGGAAAGGCTACTGAAGGATCATTCTTGGGAAACCAAGACTTGTGGGGAAAGTGCACCACCTCTGCAGAGTGTAAAACCTAAGTACTTAGCCATGTCCCTAGTAAAGGACAATTTGAGCATCAAGACATGGAAACTTCAAGAATCTCATCACTCCAATTTCTAAATAAAACTTGTGGGTGAACAAAGGGATAAAAGGATCTTCAGTCATTGATTGCTAGATGCCCTGAGTGGATCTAGAGTCTTTGTTTGATAGATGCCTTGGGTGTTTTTGCCAAGTAAATCTTCAGTCCTTGATTAGTAGATGCCCTGAGTGGATCTCCAGTCTTGGATTAGAAGGTGTCTTGGAAAGTTTTTACCAAACAAAAACTTAGTATTTTCAAAAGTTAAGGAAAAATCTATTTTGAGCAATGCAAGCCTAAGCTCCACCAGCCAAATGCATATAGTATTATAGTCCACTTAAAATATACTAAGGTATCACTTGCCAATACTATTCCAAAGTATTGACCCTCTATGGCTGTAACTTATGATGTTGCAGGTTACTCTGATGATGAATAGGAGTCATGAGTCTACACTCAACATGCTTGCCTGTGGCACATGAAGATGAAGACTTATGTTTATTTACATATTCCATAAACTCTTGTATCAGGCCTTTGGCCATGAGTTGTAAAAGACTATGTTTTATCTCTGGAATGACTGTAATAAACGACCTTTGTATCTGTGTACTTCATCTTAAACTGTGGATGCTAGCATTGATCCAGGGACTAGCATTGCAATCACAGGGATCTTTTCCTTTAATAAGGAGGGATCTTACATATTGCATGTGTGTTCTTTTCATAAACCAGATGGATCCACCAGAGTCATTGCATGTGTGTTCTTTTCACAAACCACAACTACAGTCATTCCATGTGTATTCTTTCCATAAACCACAACTAGAGTTCATTGAATGTGTGTTCTTTTCATAAACCACAACTAGAGTTCATTGCATGTGTGTTATTTTCATAAACCACATGGATCCACTAGAGTCATTGCATGTGTCTTCTTTTCATAAACCACATGGATCCACTAGAGTCATTGCATGTGTGTTCTTTCATAAACCACATGGCTCCACTAGAGTCGTTGCATTCGTGTTCTTTTCATAAACCACAACTAGAGTCATTGCATGTGTGTTCTTTTCATAAACCACATGGATCCACTAGTGTCATTGCGTGTGTGTTATTTTCATAAACCACAGCTAGAGTCATTGCATGTGTGTTCTTTTCATAAACAACATGGATCCTCTAGAGTCATTGCATGTGTGCTCTTTTCATAAACCACATGTATCCACCAGAGTCACTGCATGTGTTTTCTTTTCAGTAACCACAACTAGTGTCATTACATGTGTGTAATTTTCATAAACCACAACTAGAGTTCATTGCATGTGTGTTCTTTTCATAAACAACATGTATCCACTAGAGTCATTGCATGTGTGTTTTTTTCATAAACCACATTGATCCAATAGAGTTCAATGCTTTGGTGTTCTTTTCATAAACCAGAACTAGAGTCATTGCATGTGTGTTCTTTTCATAAACCACATGGATCCACCAACGTCATTACATTTGTGTTCTTTTCAAAAACCACGTATGGATCCACCAGTGTCATTGCATGTGTTTTCTTCTCCTAAACCACCACTAGAGTCATTGCATATGTGTTCTGTTTATAAACCACAACTAGAGTCATTGCATGTCTGTTCTTTTCATAAACCACATGGATCCACAGTGTAATTGCATGTGTGTTCTTTTCATAAACCACAGCTAGTGTCATTGCATGTGTGTTCTTTTCATAAGCCACATGCATCCTCAAGAGTCATTGCATGTGTGTTCTTTTCATAAACCACATGGATCCAACAGAGTCATTGCATGTGTGTTCTTTTCATAGACCACAACTAGAGTCATTGCATGTGTGTTGTTTTCATAAACCAATAGAGTCATTGCATGTGTGTTCTTTTCATAAACCACATGGATCCACTAGAGTTCATTGAATTTGTGTTCTTTTCATAATACACAACAAGAGTCATTGCATGTGTGTTCTTTTCATAAACCACATGGATCCACCAGTGTCATTGCATTTGTGTTCTTTTCATAAACCAAATATGGATCCACTAGTGTCATTGCATGTATTCTTCTCCTAAACCACCACTAGGGTCATTGAATGTGTGTTATTTTCATAAACCACAACTAGAGTCATTGCATGTCTGTTCTTTTCGTAAACCACATGGATTCACCAGTGTTATTGCATGTGTGTTCTTTTCATAAACCATAGCTAGAGTCATTGCATGTGTGTTTCTTTTCATAAACCACATGGATCCTCCAGAGTCATTGCATGTGTGTTCTTTTCATAAACCACATGGATCCACCAGAGTCATTGCATGTGTGTTATTTTCATAAACCACAACTAGAGTCATTGCATGTGTGTTATTTTCATAAACCACATGGATCCTCTAGAGTAATTGCATGTGTGTTCTTTTCATAAACCACATGTATCCACCAGAGTCATTGCATGTGTGTTCTTTTCAGAAACCACAACTAGTGTCATTACATGTGTGTTATTTCATAAACCACAACTAGAGTTCATTGCATGTGTGTTCTTTTCATAAACAACATGTATCCACTAGAGTCATTGCATGTGTGTTCTTTTTATAAACCACATTGATCCAATAGAGTTCATTGCATTTGTGTTCTTTTCATAAACCACAACTAGAGTCATTGCATGTGTGTTCTTTTCAGAAACAACATGGATCCACCAGTGTTATTAGATGTGTGTTCTTTTCATAAACCACATGGATCCACCAGTGTCATTGAATGTGTGTTCTTTTCATAAACCACGGCTAGAGTCATTGCATTTGTGTTCCTTTGATAAACAACATGTATCCACTATAGTCATTGCATGTGTGTTCTTTTCATAAACCACATTGACCCAATAGAGTTCATTGCATTTGTTTTCTTTTCATAAACCACAACTAGAGTCATTGCATGTGTGTTCTTTTCATAAAACACATGGATCCACTAGAGTCATTGTATGTGTGTTCTTTTCATAAACCACATGGATCCACCAGTGTCATTGCATTTGTTTTCTTTTCATAAACCAAATATGGATCCACTAGTGTCATTGCATGTATTCTTCTCCTAATCCACCACTAGTGTCATTGAATGTGTGTTCTTTTCATAAACCACAGCTAGAGTCATTGCATGTGTGTTCTTTTCATAAACCACAGGGACCCTCTAGAGTTATTGCATGTGTGTTCTTTTCATAAATCAGATGGATCCACCAGAGTCATTGCATGTGTGTTCTTTTCACAAACCACAACTACAGTCATTCCATGTGTATTCTTTCCATAAACCACAACTAGAGTTCATTGAATGTGTGTTCTTTTCATAAACCACAACTAGAGTTCATTGCATGTGTGTTATTTTCATAAACCACATGGATCCACTAGAGTCATTGCATGTGTCTTCTTTTCATAAACCACATGGATCCACTAGAGTCATTGCATGTGTGTTCTTTCATAAACCACATGGCTCCACTAGAGTCGTTGCATTCGTGTTCTTTTCATAAACCACAACTAGAGTCATTGCATGTGTGTTCTTTTCATAAACCACATGGATCCACTAGTGTCATTGCGTGTGTGTTATTTTCATAAACCACAGCTAGAGTCATTGCATGTGTGTTCTTTTCATAAACAACATGGATCCTCTAGAGTCATTGCATGTGTGCTCTTTTCATAAACCACATGTATCCACCAGAGTCATTGCATGTGTTTTCTTTTCAGTAACCACAACTAGTGTCATTACATGTGTAATTTTCATAAACCACAACTAGAGTTCATTGCATGTGTGTTCTTTTCATAAACAACATGTATCCACTAGAGTCATTGCATGTGTGTTTTTTTCATAAACCACATTGATCCAATAGAGTTCAATGCTTTGGTGTTCTTTTCATAAACCAGAACTAGAGTCATTGCATGTGTGTTCTTTTCATAAACCACATGGATCCACCAATGTCATTACATTTGTGTTCTTTTCAAAAACCACGTATGGATCCACCAGTGTCATTGCATGTGTTTTCTTCTCCTAAACCACCACTAGAGTCATTGCATATGTGTTCTGTTTATAAACCACAACTAGAGTCATTGCATGTCTGTTCTTTTCATAAACCACATGGATCCACCAGTGTAATTGCATGTGTGTTCTTTTCATAAACCACAGCTAGTGTCATTGCATGTGTGTTCTTTTCATAAGCCACATGCATCCTCAAGAGTCATTGCATGTGTGTTCTTTTCATAAACCACATGGATCCAACAGAGTCATTGCATGTGTGTTCTTTTCATAGACCACAACTAGAGTCATTGCATGTGTGTTGTTTTCATAAACCAATAGAGTCATTGCATGTGTGTTCTTTTCATAAACCACATGGATCCACTAGAGTTCATTGAATTTGTGTTCTTTTCATAATACACAACAAGAGTCATTGCATGTGTGTTCTTTTCATAAACCACATGGATCCACCAGTGTCATTGCATTTGTGTTCTTTTCATAAACCAAATATGGATCCACTAGTGTCATTGCATGTATTCTTCTCCTAAACCACCACTAGGGTCATTGAATGTGTGTTATTTTCATAAACCACAACTAGAGTCATTGCATGTCTGTTCTTTTCGTAAACCACATGGATTCACCAGTGTTATTGCATGTGTGTTCTTTTCATAAACCATAGCTAGAGTCATTGCATGTGTGTTTCTTTTCATAAACCACATGGATCCTCCAGAGTCATTGCATGTGTGTTCTTTTCATAAACCACATGGATCCACCAGAGTCATTGCATGTGTGTTATTTTCATAAACCACAACTAGAGTCATTGCATGTGTGTTATTTTCATAAACCACATGGATCCTCTAGAGTAATTGCATGTGTGTTCTTTTCATAAACCACATGTATCCACCAGAGTCATTGCATGTGTGTTCTTTTCAGAAACCACAACTAGTGTCATTACATGTGTGTTATTTTCATAAACCACAACTAGAGTTCATTGCATGTGTGTTCTTTTCATAAACAACATGTATCCACTAGAGTCATTGCATGTGTGTTCTTTTTATAAACCACATTGATCCAATAGAGTTCATTGCATTTGTGTTCTTTTCATAAACCACAACTAGAGTCATTGCATGTGTGTTCTTTTCAGAAACAACATGGATCCACCAGTGTTATTAGATGTGTGTTCTTTTCATAAACCACATGGATCCACCAGTGTCATTGAATGTGTGTTCTTTTCATAAACCACGGCTAGAGTCATTGCATTTGTGTTCCTTTGATAAACAACATGTATCCACTATAGTCATTGCATGTGTGTTCTTTTCATAAACCACATTGACCCAATAGAGTTCATTGCATTTGTTTTCTTTTCATAAACCACAACTAGAGTCATTGCATGTGTGTTCTTTTCATAAAACACATGGATCCACTAGAGTCATTGTATGTGTGTTCTTTTCATAAACCACATGGATCCACCAGTGTCATTGCATTTGTTTTCTTTTCATAAACCAAATATGGATCCACTAGTGTCATTGCATGTATTCTTCTCCTAATCCACCACTAGTGTCATTGAATGTGTGTTCTTTTCATAAACCACAGCTAGAGTCATTGCATGTGTGTTCTTTTCATAAACCACAGGGACCCTCTAGAGTTATTGCATGTGTGTTCTTTTCATAAATCAGATGGATCCACCAGAGTCATTGCATGTGTGTTCTTTTCACAAACCACAACTACAGTCATTCCATGTGTATTCTTTCCATAAACCACAACTAGAGTTCATTGAATGTGTGTTCTTTTCATAAACCACAACTAGAGTTCATTGCATGTGTGTTATTTTCATAAACCACATGGATCCACTAGAGTCATTGCATGTGTCTTCTTTTCATAAACCACATGGATCCACTAGAGTCATTGCATGTGTGTTCTTTCATAAACCACATGGCTCCACTAGAGTCGTTGCATTCGTGTTCTTTTCATAAACCACAACTAGAGTCATTGCATGTGTGTTCTTTTCATAAACCACATGGATCCACTAGTGTCATTGCGTGTGTGTTATTTTCATAAACCACAGCTAGAGTCATTGCATGTGTGTTCTTTTCATAAACAACATGGATCCTCTAGAGTCATTGCATGTGTGCTCTTTTCATAAACCACATGTATCCACAGTCTTTGCTTGTGTTTTCTTTTCAGTAACCACAACTAGTGTCATTACATGTGTGTAATTTTCATAAACCACAACTAGAGTTCATTGCATGTGTGTTCTTTTCATAAACAACATGTATCCACTAGAGTCATTGCATGTGTTTTTTTTTCATAAACCACATTGATCCAATAGAGTTCAATGCTTTGGTGTTCTTTTCATAAACCAGAACTAGAGTCATTGCATGTGTGTTCTTTTCATAAACCACATGGATCCACCAATGTCATTACATTTGTGTTCTTTTCAAAAACCACGTATGGATCCACCAGTGTCATTGCATGTGTTTTCTTCTCCTAAACCACCACTAGAGTCATTGCATATGTGTTCTGTTTATAAACCACAACTAGAGTCATTGCATGTCTGTTCTTTTCATAAACCACATGGATCCACCAGTGTAATTGCATGTGTGTTCTTTTCATAAACCACAGCTAGTGTCATTGCATGTGTGTTCTTTTCATAAGCCACATGCATCCTCAAGAGGCATTACATGTGTGTTCTTTTCATAAACCACATGGATCCAGCAGAGTCATTGCATGTGTGTTCTTTTCATCGACCACAACTAGAGTCATTGCATGTGTGTTGTTTTCATAAACCAATAGAGTCATTGCATGTGTGTTCTTTTCATAAACCACATGGATCCACTAGAGTTCATTGAATTTGTGTTCTTTTCATAATACACAACAAGAGTCATTGCATGTGTGTTCTTTTCATAAACCACATGGATCCACCAGTGTCATTGCATTTGTGTTCTCTTCATAAACCAAATATGGATCCACTAGTGTCATTGCATGTATTCTTCTCCTAAACCACCACTAGGGTCATTGAATGTGTGTTCTTTTCATAAACCACAACTAGAGTCATTGCATGTCTGTTCTTTTCATAAACCACATGGATTCACCAGTGTTATTGCATGTGTGTTCTTTTCATAAACCATAGCTAGAGTCATTGCATGTGTGTTTCTTTTCATAAACCACATGGATCCTCCAGAGTCATTGCATGTGTGTTCTTTTCATAAACCACATGGATCCACCAGAGTCATTGCATGTGTGTTATTTTCATAAACCACAACTAGAGTCATTGCATGTGTTATTTTCATAAACCACATGGATCCTCTAGAGTAATTGCATGTGTGTTCTTTTCATAAACCACATGTATCCACCAGAGTCATTGCATGTGTGTTCTTTTCAGAAACCACAACTAGTGTCATTACATGTGTGTTATTTTCATAAACCACAACTAGAGTTCATTGCATGTGTGTTCTTTTCATAAACAACATGTATCCACTAGAGTCATTGCATGTGTGTTCTTTTTATAAACCACATTGATCCAATAGAGTTCATTGCATTTGTGTTCTTTTCATAAACCACAACTAGAGTCATTGCATGTGTGTTCTTTTCATAAACAACATGGATCCACCAGTGTTATTTGATGTGTGTTCTTTTCATAAACCACATGGATCCACCAGTGTCATTGAATGTGTGTTCTTTTCATAAACCACGGCTAGAGTCATTGCATTTGTGTTCCTTTGATAAACAACATGTATCCACTATAGTCATTGCATGTGTGTTCTTTTCATAAACCACATTCACCCAATAGAGTTCATTGCATTTGTTTTCTTTTCATAAACCACAACTAGAGTCATTGCATGTGTGTTCTTTTCATAAACCACATGGATCCACTAGAGTCATTGTATGTGTGTTCTTTTCATAAACCACATGGATCCACCAGTGTCATTGCATTTGTTTTCTTTTCATAAACCAAATATGGATCCACTAGTGTCATTGCATGTATTCTTCTCCTAATCCACCACTAGTGTCATTGAATGTGTGTTCTTTTCATAAACCACAGCTAGAGTCATTGCATGTGTGTTCTTTTCATAAACCACAGGGACCCTCTAGAGTTATTGCATGTGTGTTCTTTTCATAAACCAGATGGATCCACCAGAGTCATTGCATGTGTGTTCTTTTCACAAACCACAACTACAGTCATTCCATGTGTATTCTTTCCATAAACCACAACTAGAGTTCATTGAATGTGTGTTCTTTTCATAAAACACAACTAGAGTTCATTGCATGTGTGTTATTTTCATAAACCACATGGATCCACTAGAGTCATTGCATGTGTCTTCTTTTCATAAACCACATGGATCCACTAGAGTCATTGCATGTGTGTTCTTTCATTAACCACATGGCTCCACTAGAGTCGTTGCATTCGTGTTCTTTTCATAAACCACAACTAGAGTCATTGCATGTGTGTTCTTTTCATAAACCACATGGATCCACCAGTGTCATTGCGTGTGTGTTATTTTCATAAACCACAGCTAGAGTCATTGCATGTGTGTTCTTTTCATAAACAACATGGATCCTCTAGAGTCATTGCATGTGTGCTCTTTTCATAAACCACATGTATCCACCAGAGTCATTGCATGTGTTTTCTTTTCAGTAACCACAACTAGTGTCATTACATGTGTGTAATTTTCATAAACCACAACTAGAGTTCATTGCATGTGTGTTCTTTTCATAAACAACATGTATCCACTAGAGTCATTGCATGTGTGTTCTTTTCATAAACCACATTGATCCAATAGAGTTCAATGCTTTGGTGTTCTTTTCATAAACCAGAACTAGAGTCATTGCATGTGTGTTCTTTTCATAAACCACATGGATCCACCAATGTCATTACATTTGTGTTCTTTTCAAAAACCACGTATGGATCCACCAGTGTCATTGCATGTGTTTTCTTCTCCTAAACCACCACTAGAGTCATTGCATATGTGTTCTGTTTATAAACCACAACTAGAGTCATTGCATGTCTGTTCTTTTCATAAACCACATGGATCCACCAGTGTAATTGCATGTGTGTTCTTTTCATAAACCACAGCTAGTGTCATTGCATGTGTGTTCTTTTCATAAGCCACATGCATCCTCAAGAGTCATTGCATGTGTGTTCTTTTCATAAACCACATGGATCCAGCAGAGTCATTGCATGTGTGTTCTTTTCATAGACCACAACTAGAGTCATTGCATGTGTGTTGTTTTCATAAACCAATAGAGTCATTGCATGTGTGTTCTTTTCATAAACCACATGGATCCACTAGAGTTCATTGAATTTGTGTTCTTTTCATAATACACAACAAGAGTCATTGCATGTGTGTTCTTTTCATAAACCACATGGATCCACCAGTGTCATTGCATTTGTGTTCTCTTCATAAACCAAATATGGATCCACTAGTGTCATTGCATGTATTCTTCTCCTAAACCACCACTAGGGTCATTGAATGTGTGTTCTTTTCATAAACCACAACTAGAGTCATTGCATGTCTGTTCTTTTCATAAACCACATGGATTCACCAGTGTTATTGCATGTGTGTTCTTTTCATAAATCATAGCTAGAGTCATTGCATGTGTGTTTCTTTTCATAAGCCACATGGATCCTCCAGAGTCATTGCATGTGTGTTCTTTTCATAAACCACATGGATCCACCAGAGTCATTGCATGTGTGTTATTTTCATAAACCACAACTTGAGTCATTGCATGTGTGTTATTTTCATAAACCACATGGATCCTCTAGAGTAATTGCATGTGTGTTCTTTTCATAAACCACATGTATCCACCAGAGTCATTGCATGTGTGTTCTTTTCAGAAACCACAACTAGTGTCATTACATGTGTGTTATTTTCATAAACCACAACTAGAGTTCATTGCATGTGTGTTCTTTTCATAAACAACATGTATCCACTAGAGTCATTGCATGTGTGTTCTTTTCATAAACCAAATTGATCAAATAGAGTTCATTGCATTTGTCTTCTTTTCATAAACCACAACTAGAGTCATTGCATGTGCGTTCTTTTCATAAATGTCACATCCCAAGATTTTCCAAATCTTGTAATGTGAAAAATTAAATAAACAAAATAAATTTTTGTTGAAAATCAGGGTGAAAAGAAACTTTTGTTTCTAAAAGGAGACTTAAAATCCCATCTTGAACAAACTTTGGCAGAAGTTTGAATTCAACAAAATCTAAATCAAGGGAAATGCATTCCTCAATGAATGTATCTGGAATTTTAAACATTTGGAAGGTAATCCAAAACCCTAAACCCTAATGGAAGGAAATCATTTTTCCAAAGTATCTCCAAATCCATGGATTTGATCCATACCAAGTTGATCAACAAATTTTCACAAAGGATCAAGAAAGACCTTGGAGATTGATTTCACTTAGTTTGGAACTATAGGCAAAATCTTGTGGATACAATAAGAGAAGGAAATTGAATTTCCAAAAGCTAATAAAGCCCTTACCAAAAGCCATACCAATTGGTGATCAAATAATCCTAAAGGGATTAAAAAGTTAAGCATTTAATAAAGGAAAAATAAATTGTTTTGGAAATACTATTTGGATCTTTTAATAGAAGACTTTGTTTTCAAATGAAAAGGTGAGCCAAATTAATTTTGGCCAAACTTTTGAAATAAAATATTTTGTTTTGATAAAGTGAGTAAAGGTTTATTTAAATAAAATAAAGGATCTACATATCCAATTTTATTTAAGTAAAAGCTTTTCCCATTTTAAATGAACACCAAGTATTTTATTACTACTTTGAAATCTTTTATTAAAAGGTTTTGCTTTGATTAAAATGAGTAAAGAATTATTTAAATAAAATAATAAGGATTTAAATATCCAATTTTATTTAAGTAAAAGGCTTTCCCATTTTAATTAAACACCAAAACTTATTTATTTATTTAAATAAGTTTCCAAGTATTCTTTTATTCTTCAAATTAAACCTTGGTTTGGTTTTGAAAGTAATTGATTTCAAATGGAAATTTTATTTAAATAAATCAAACACTATTAATAAACTAAAGATCCATTTTATTTAATTATTAAATGGATCCTAAAGTAAATAAAAATATTATTTCATTTTGAGATTTGGATTATGTTGCCAAACAGAACCAAATTCAAATGAAAAAGTTTGTTGTTTGAATTGATTGAGTGTTGTTTGAAATTGTTTGAATTAATTGTTTGAATTGAAAACAGAAATAGAATAGAAAAAGAAAAGTGTTTAGACAGAAAAAAATAAGATGACCCAACCCATTTTGGCCCAACAACAGCCTCTCTTTCCCTCGGAAAACATTTCGCACCAAATAGTTAACCCATACTGAGAGTGACAAATGGACCCACTTCTCCCTCTCTCTCTCCTTGACAGACCCCACCTCCTCTTACTCCTTCCCCAAACGTTTTCTTCACCAATTAAACAACCTTTGAGACACCGTGGTGGACCCCTCCTTCCTTTCTTTTCCCCATCGGCTGGACCCCTTTCCATCGTTCTCCTTCCCCACCTCGACCAGTTCTTCCTCCTCTGTCGCTTTCTGCTGTAACGCGGCATCAATTCGCCATAATGCCGGCCTTCACTCCCCCTGCGACGATGCCCATTTAACCGCCTCCCTCTCCTCTGTCATTTCCCTCAGACATCGCCTCCCCTCTGCCCCCAGGCCGCCTCAATTTTTCCCCGAGCCACCTCTGTCCGACGATGTTCCGGTGGTGATTCCGGTGAAACCAGACCTCCCCTTGCCTCATTAACCACGCACGCATACTCCACGCATCCAGACGCATCTGTCCGTGCTCTCCGTTCATCATGGGTGCCAGAAGCTCGACTTGACGACGACCACCGTCGCCACCGCGCCTCTTTCTCCGACGAAGCTCCACAGGTAGCTTCCAGCCGCCCCTCTACTTTTCGATGATGCACCTAAGACCAGTGACTTCTTCCGCAACTAACGTCGTCGTTCTCGTGACCTAGCTCGCACCGTAGCGTCGCCTCCATCGTCGACAGTAAGCACCGCCGTCTGCTTCTTCTCCGGCAACGTTTCCTGGTAAGAGCCGACCGCCCCGAGCCTCCTCGTTCACGCGCACAGTTTTGTCATGATCCTGCGCACCTAACCGCATCGATGTTTTGCTTTGAGGTGATCCACAGCGACGCCAACGACGACGACCCGAGAGCCCCGCCGCCCACAGCAACTCCGGCGAGCAATCCCTGACAGCATCGTGCGCCCCTCGTCGAGCCATCAACACGTAGAGCATCACCGTGACCCCCTGAGCTCGGTGAGCAACCCCTCCTTCTCCCTTGCCCTCTGCATCGCCGGCACCGTCATCGACCGACGACTCCGCCGCCAGCAGCCGCCGCATCGCCGCTCCTTTTAGGTCAAACGCCTAGCTACCGTTAGATGCAGATCCATCGTTACGATTCTGACGAATCAATTAACGAAGAGGTATGTCCTGCGTGCGTGCGATCTAACTAGATCTAACGCACGCAGCCACGATCCGCGAACCGGCAGTCCAATAGAATAGAATACCGCGTGTCACCTATACGTTTAAAAGCGAATTTGAAATGTAAACTTTTGCAAACTTCAAACCCTTGTATCTTTTGATCCACACGTCCAAATTTTACAAATTTGATGTCGTTGGAATCAGCAAGACAAGCCCTAACCAACCCTACCCTTAGTTTAGCAAATAGTATATGTTAGCTTGTTTGATTTTGTAGATTCTTTTGTACGCTTGCTAACATTAGAAAAATCATTTAAAAATGATAATTAGGTTAAGACCTTTGCAATTTAGTTTGTTGTGACCTTGCTGACCCTAGGAACCAACCCATAGTTTGGAAAGTGATTTTGGAAAAGAATAGGATGGATTAATTAGTTTAGTCCATTTCTAGCTAACTAAAACTATTTGTTTTGTTTATGAAAATGCTTTCATAAAGAAAACCTTGAGAAAATGTTTGGACCAAACCTACTGACCAAAAGCACCAAGTTTTGCAATAGCAACTCATTTGGTGAACCCTATAGACTAAAACCCTAGTAGACATATTTTTTCACCACATAAAATGACCAAATAGGTGCCTTGTTTTGAAATTGGTTTTGAGGTGAAACCTTTTGCTAACTTTGCCACTTTGGTAAATGACCAATTTGGATCTTACAAAGTTTAGGAATCTAATAGAGACCCTCTTGCAAATGACTTTGCCATTTTGGTAAATGACCAATTTGGAACTTACAAAGTTTAGAAGCCTAGTGAAGACCATCCCTACAATAGAACCAACCTTTGCATGCTTATGCATGACTTTGCCACTTTACAAAATGACCATTAGGTATACCCAAATGTCTATGACCCACTAGGAACCACTTTTGCAAACAAAGCAAAGCTTGGCATGCTTGCATGCATTTCTTTGACTTTGTTATTTTATGTGTGAGTTATTTTGCTTGATTGGTAGATTGAGTTTGTACCTTGCTTGATTGATTGTAGTGACTTGAAGAGTGTGAGTGTGGCAAGGACAAGGAGTGAACCTATACCTTCTACCAAAAGGCAAGTGATGCTTCATATCATTATCCCATTATTTTCAATATGCATTAGTGTTTTTGCTAAGTAAAACTTGCATGGTTTTATTTTGCTAAGAATAGACTTTGCTATAGGAAAACTAGTAGAATGAATCCTTAGAAGGATTTACCTAAGTTAAGAATCCTATTACTATCAAGCTTAGCCTAGCTAATAGAAAACCTGGGTGGGATATATATATAATCATGCTATGAAAATTCCTAAGTCTATGGACTTGTGTTTTGTTTAATAAAACAACTAAGTTAATAAATCACCTGGGTGGAATGGATGGAATGGTTTATGTTGAGTGGTTCACAAGGCCATGGACTTGGCTTGTGTATCTCACTTGTGGATGGCCACCCGAAACAAAGAGATTTGAGATGTCAAATGTTGAGAAGCTTCAAGTGCAACCACTTGGCAATATGGGCTCTGCCATGATCATATAGGTTGCAAGAACTTAGCCACATGGACAGTGGGTGGTAGTGATTGATAGGTTGGAGCGTCCATGTTGGTCTAAGGAAAGCTTCGAAGATTTTGTCTTGGGAAACCAAGTCTTGTGGGTAAAGTGCACCACCTCTGCAGAGTGTAAAACCTAAGTACTTAGCCATGTCCCTGGTAAAGGACAATTTGAGCATCAAAACATGGAAGCAATCAAGAATCTCATCACTCCAATTTCTAAATTAAAACTTGTGGGTGAACAAGGGTTGTGTGAAATTCTTCAATCTTTGATGGAGAGATGGCTTGGTACAAGGATCTCAAAATCTTAGATTGGGAAATTGTTCTTGCCAAGTAAATCTTCAGTCTTTGATTGATAGATGCCTGAGTGGATCTTCAGTCTTTGATTGATAGATGCCTTGGAATTTGTTTTTGCCAAACAAAACTTATTTTCAAAAATGATAGGAAAAAAATCTATTTTGAGCAATGCAAGCCTCAACTCCACTTAGCCAAATGCATATAGATGATAGACTCCACTATACTACCAAAGTATCACTTGCCAATACAATTCAAATGTATTGACCCTTGTGGCTGTAACTTATTATGTTGCAGGTTTGATTGTTTTAGTGAAGATTGATTGATTAGGATTACAAAGTCTACAACCAACATCTGCCTGTGGCACTTTGAAGATGAAGGACCCATGACTATAGTTATTCCGCTGCAATGTAATGTAAATAGCCAATGAGCTATGTTTGATGTAATAAAACTATTTTATTCCTGGTTATAAAGTTGTATTATGACCTTTGTTTCTCGATATTACATCTGAACTGTGGATGCTAGCTATTGATCCAGGGACTAGCATTGTAAACACAGGGGACTCAATCTTATTAAAGGTTGGGGATCTTACAGAATGGTATCAGAGCATTGTGTTGCCTGTAGGATTTGTAACCCTAGGTTTGGACAAAAACCCTTAGAAAAATAGGAGTTATTTTGTTCCAAAACTTATTTACAAAAACAATCTTGTAAACTCTTTCCTCAACCATTTTGGTTTCAACTCTACTTCTCTTCTACTTCAAACTTAATGGAAAGCCTACCCCATGACCAAAGACTACACCATGTGCAAAGGACTTCTTCAACACTTTCAACTCTAATGACTTCAACTTCTTCAACATCTTCAACATGTACACCAAGGACTTCAACTTGGATGTCACTAAAGAATACAAGTCTTGAGTAACATTTCATTTGAAGACTAAGGAAACACAACTTAGAAGAAGCCATCATCACCTTTGAAGATTTGTGACCAAGACACAAGAATTCTCCAAGGATACAAAGATCTCAAACAAGAAGAATGGAAAGATCACAAGTGAACCATGTAGATGGACCACCATATTTAGTTAAAGTCAAACCCACCAACTTATGTGGTGTAACAAAAATATTTTGTTGCCTAAGTATGTGCTTGAAACTGTTGTTTGAGTGGAGTGTTTGTTTGTGATTGCATGCACATTGCTTGTGTAAAATGTGAAGTGTGTGAATAGAATTGACTTCTTAGAAAAACCTTTTGCCTATTCTAATCCCCTCCAACCCAAATAGATGACTTCTCCAAGAAACTCCAACATCAAGGATGGTGACAACAACAACAACCAAGAGGACAACATGAGAGAACTCCTAGCAACCCAACACCAATTGAGCCAACTAACAGCTCAGTTCATAGCCAACAATAGTGATAAAGACCCTACCTTGCAAAAGTTTTTGGAAGAACAATCCCAACTGATGCTTAAGGTGACTAATCAAATGATCAGCATGGAAGAAAACTATCCCAAAAGAGTGTATGACAACAAGGATGACAAGAATGTTATTCTAGATGGAGCCCCAGCTTGCATTATTTGTGGAGACAAGGATCATACATCCAAAGAGCATGAAGATCAATGTCCCAATTGTGAAGAGGAACATCCAGTTGGCCAATGCCCCACATCTCAAGTTACTTGTTACCTTTGTGAAGGAAATGACCATGTTCCTATCCAATGCCCCATCTATGCCATTGTTGAACAAAAGAAACAAGAAGGATCCAAGTACGCCAAGAATGTTGATGACAAAGGAAAAGGACCACTTATACCTCCAAACAAGACAACCCAATTCAAAGGATCAAAGAAGCCCAAGAAACCAAAGCAAGACATGAGCCTTGTGCAATGTCGTAAATGTAAGGAAATGGGACACAACCCCAGTGGATGCCCAGAGTCCATAAAGAATAAAAGGATGGACCAAGTAGTGTGCAACAACTGCAAAGAACCAGGCCACTATGTAGCCACTTGTCCACAAGAGCAACGTAAAGAACTCCAAGATATCCACTGTTTCAATTGCAAGGAACCAGGACACTATGTAAGCAATTGTCCAGAAAAGATGAAGAATAAGATAAACAAGCCTATGAAGGATCTCAACCTTGGCCCATGAGTCAAGTATGGAAATAAAGACCACTATGCAGAAGTTTTCCCAAGGAAGTTTCATCAAGATTCCAAGCAAGCCAAGATGTAGTTTAGTTGGAAAATTTTTAAGGGTGGTAGTACCCTAGTTGTTTTGAACCTGCTTGTAACCCTAGCCTCCCCAAATCTCGGGACGAGATTTATTTTAAGGGTGGTAGCCTGTCACATCCCAAGATTTTCCAAATCTTGTAATGTGAAAAATTAAATAAACAAAATAAATTTTTGTTGAAAATCAGGGTGAAAAGAAACTTTTGTTTCTAAAAGGAGACTTAAAATCCCATCTTGAACAAACTTTGGCAGAAGTTTGAATTCAACAAAATCTAAATCAAGGGAAATGCATTCCTCAATGAATGTATCTGGAATTTTAAACATTTGGAAGGTAATCCAAAACCCTAAACCCTAATGGAAGGAAATCATTTTTCCAAAGTATCTCCAAATCCATGGATTTGATCCATACCAAGTTGATCAACAAATTTTCACAAAGGATCAAGAAAGACCTTGGAGATTGATTTCACTTAGTTTGGAACTATAGGCAAAATCTTGTGGATACAATAAGAGAAGGAAATTGAATTTCCAAAAGCTAATAAAGCCCTTACCAAAAGCCATACCAATTGGTGATCAAATAATCCTAAAGGGATTAAAAAGTTAAGCATTTAATAAAGGAAAAATAAATTGTTTTGGAAATACTATTTGGATCTTTTAATAGAAGACTTTGTTTTCAAATGAAAAGGTGAGCCAAATTAATTTTGGCCAAACTTTTGAAATAAAATATTTTGTTTTGATAAAGTGAGTAAAGGTTTATTTAAATAAAATAAAGGATCTACATATCCAATTTTATTTAAGTAAAAGCTTTTCCCATTTTAAATGAACACCAAGTATTTTATTACTACTTTGAAATCTTTTATTAAAAGGTTTTGCTTTGATTAAAATGAGTAAAGAATTATTTAAATAAAATAATAAGGATTTAAATATCCAATTTTATTTAAGTAAAAGGCTTTCCCATTTTAATTAAACACCAAAACTTATTTATTTATTTAAATAAGTTTCCAAGTATTCTTTTATTCTTCAAATTAAACCTTCTGGTTTGGTTTTGAAAGTAATTGGATTTCAAATGGAAATTTTATTTAAATAAATCAAACACTATTAATAAACTAAAGATCCATTTTATTTAATTATTAAATGGATCCTAAAGTAAATAAAAATATTATTTCATTTTGAGATTTGGATTATGTTGCCAAACAGAACCAAATTCAAATGAAAAAGTTTGTTGTTTGAATTGATTGAGTGTTGTTTGAAATTGTTTGAATTAATTGTTTGAATTGAAAACAGAAATAGAATAGAAAAAGAAAAGTGTTTAGACAGAAAAAAATAAGAAAACAGACCCAACCCATTTTTGGCCCAACAACAGCCCACCTCTCTTTCCCCTCAGAAAAACATTTCGCACCAAATAGTTAACCCATACAGAGAGTGACAGCGTGGACCCACTTCTCCCTCTCTCTCACTCACTGACAACAGACCCCACCTCCTCTTACTCCTTCCCCCGAAACGTTTTCTTCACCAATTAAACAACCCACTGAGACACCGACTGGTGGACCCCTCCTTCCTTTCTTTTCCCACTGACCGCTGGACCCCCTTTCCACTGTTCTCCTTCCCCACCCTGCGACCAGTTCTTCCTCCTCTCGTCGCCGTTTCCTGCTGTAACTTCGCGGCATCAATTCGCCATAATGCCGGCCTTCACTCCCCCTGCGACGATGCCCATTTAACCGCCTCCTCTCCTCATTTCCCTCGACATCGCCTCTCGCCTCCCAGGCCGCCTCAATTTTCCCCGAGCCACCTCTGTCTGACGATGTTCCGTGGTGATTCCGGTGAAACCAGACCTCCTTGCCTCATTAACCACGCGATACTCCACGCATCCGGACGATTCCGTGCTCTCCGTTCATCCGCTGGTGCCTCAGAGCTCGACTTCGACGACGACCACCGTGCCGCCACCGTCGCCTCTTTCTCCGACGAGCTCCACAGTAGCTTCCACCGCCTCTACTTTTCGATGATGCACCTAAGACCGGTGACTTCTTCCGCAACTAACGCCGTTGCTCGTGACCTAGCTTCGCGACCGTAGGCGCCCTCCATCGTCGACAAGAAGCACCGCCGTCTGCTTCTTCTCCGCAACGCTTCCGGTAAGAGCCGATCCCGAGCCTCCTCGTTCACGCGCACAGCTTTTGTCATGATCCTGCGCTAACCGCATCGATGTTTTGCTTTGAGGTGATCCACAATGACGCCGACGACGACGACCGAGCCCCGCCGCCCAAAGAACTCCGGCGAGCAATCCTCGACAAAGATCGTGGCGCCTCGTCGAGCCATCAACACGTGAAGCATCACCCGTGACCCCCGAGCTCGGTGAGCAACCCCTCCTTCTCCCTTGCCTCTGCACGCCGCACCGTCATCGACCGACGACTCACGCCGGCGCCGCCGCCGCGCCCTTCCTTTTAGGTCAAACGCCTAGCTACCGTTAGATGCAGATCCATCGGTTACGACAGAATCAATTAACGCGAAGAGGTATGTCCTCTGTGCCGTACGATCTAACTAGATCTAACGCGCAGCCACGATCCCAACGGTACAGTCAGTCCAATAGAATACCGCCGCGTGTCACCTATCTCTTTTAAACAGAATTTGAAAACAGAAACTTTTGCAAACTTCAAACCCTTGTATCTTTTGATCCACACGTCCAAATTTTACAAATTTGATGTCGTTGGAATCAGCAAGACAAGCCCTAACCAACCCTACCCTTAGTTTAGCAAATAGTATATGTTAGCTTGTTTGATTTTGTAGATTCTTTTGTACGCTTGCTAACATTAGAAAAATCATTTAAAAATGATAATTAGGTTAAGACCTTTGCAATTTAGTTTGTTGTGACCTTGCTGACCCTAGGAACCAACCCATAGTTTGGAAAGTGATTTTGGAAAAGAATAGGATGGATTAATTAGTTTAGTCCATTTCTAGCTAACTAAAACTATTTGTTTTGTTTATGAAAATGCTTTCATAAAGAAAACCTTGAGAAAATGTTTGGACCAAACCTACTGACCAAAAGCACCAAGTTTTGCAATAGCAACTCATTTGGTGAACCCTATAGACTAAAACCCTAGTAGACATATTTTTTCACCACATAAAATGACCAAATAGGTGCCTTGTTTTGAAATTGGTTTTTGAGGTGAAACCTTTTGCTAACAACTTTGCCACTTTGGTAAATGACCAATTTGGATCTTACAAAGTTTAGGAATCTAATAGAGACCCTCTTGCAAATGACTTTGCCATTTTGGTAAATGACCAATTTGGAACTTACAAAGTTTAGAAGCCTAGTGAAGACCATCCCTACAATAGAACCAACCTTTGCATGCTTATGCATGACTTTGCCACTTTACAAAATGACCATTAGGTATACCCAAATGTCTATGACCCACTAGGAACCACTTTTGCAAACAAAGCAAAGCTTGGCATGCTTGCATGCATTTCTTTGACTTTGTTATTTTATGTGTGAGTTATTTTGCTTGATTGGTAGATTGAGTTTGTACCTTGCTTGATTGATTGTAGTGACTTGAAGAGTGTGAGTGTTGCAAGGACAAGGAGTGAACCTATACCTTCTACCAAAAAGGCAAGTGATGCTTCATATCATTATCCCATTATTTTCAATATGCATTAGTGTTTTTGCTAAGTAAAACTTGCATGGTTTTATTTTGCTAAGAATAGACTTTGCTATAGGAAAACTAGTAGAATGAATCCTTAGAAGGATTTACCTAAGTTAAGAATCCTATTACTATCAAGCTTAGCCTAGCTAATAGAAAACCTGGGTGGGATATATATATAATCATGCTATGAAAATTCCTAAGTCTATGGACTTGTGTTTTGTTTAATAAAACAACTAAGTTAATAAATCACCTGGGTGGAATGGATGGAATGGTTTATGTTGAGTGGTTCACAAGGCCATGGACTTGGCTTGTGTATCTCACTTGTGGATGGCCACCCAGGAAACAAAGAGATTTGAGATGTCAAATGTTGAGAAGCTTCAAGTGCAACCACTTGGCAATATGGGCTCTGCCATGATCATATAGGTTGCAAGAACTTAGCCACATGGACAGTGGGTGGTAGTGATTGATAGGTTGGAGCGCGTCCATGTTGGTCTAAGGGAAAGCTTCTGAAAGATTTTGTCTTGGGAAACCAAGTCTTGTGGGTAAAGTGCACCACCTCTGCAGAGTGTAAAACCTAAGTACTTAGCCATGTCCCTGGTAAAGGACAATTTGAGCATCAAAACATGGAAGCAATCAAGAATCTCATCACTCCAATTTCTAAATTAAAACTTGTGGGTGAACAAGGGTTGTGTGAAATTCTTCAATCTTTGATGGAGAGATGGCTTGGTACAAGGATCTCAAAATCTTAGATTGGGAAATTGTTCTTGCCAAGTAAATCTTCAGTCTTTGATTGATAGATGCCCTGAGTGGATCTTCAGTCTTTGATTGATAGATGCCTTGGAATTTGTTTTTGCCAAACAAAACTTATTTTCAAAAATGATAGGAAAAAAATCTATTTTGAGCAATGCAAGCCTCAACTCCACTTAGCCAAATGCATATAGATGATAGACTCCACTATACTACCAAAGTATCACTTGCCAATACAATTCAAATGTATTGACCCTTGTGGCTGTAACTTATTATGTTGCAGGTTTGATTGTTTTAGTGAAGATTGATTGATTAGGATTACAAAGTCTACAACCAACATCTGCCTGTGGCACTTTGAAGATGAAGGACCCATGACTATAGTTATTCCGCTGCAATGTAATGTAAATAGCCAATGAGCTATGTTTGATGTAATAAAACTATTTTATTCCTGGTTATAAAGTTGTATTATGACCTTTGTTTCTCGATATTACATCTGAACTGTGGATGCTAGCTATTGATCCAGGGACTAGCATTGTAAACACAGGGGACTCAATCTTATTAAAGGTTGGGGATCTTACAATAAACAACATGGATCCACCAGTGTTATTAGATGTGTGTTCTTTTCATAAACCACATGGATCCACCAGTGTCATTGAATGTGTGTTCTTTTCATAAACCACAACTAGAGTCATTGCATTTGTGTTCCTTTGATAAACAACATGTATCCACTAGAGTCATTGCATGTGTGTTCTTTTCATAAACCACATTGACCCAATAGAGTTCATTGCATTTGTTTTCTTTTCATAAACCACAACTAGAGTCATTGCATGTGTGTTATTTTCATAAACCACATGGATCCACTAGAGTCATTGCATGTGTGTTCTTTTCATAAACCACATGGATCCACCAGTGTCATTGCATTTGTTTTCTTTTCATAACCAAATATGGATCCACTAGTGTCATTGCATGTATTCTTCTCCTAATCCACCACTAGTGTCATTGAATGTGTGTTCTTTTCATAAACCACAGCTAGAGTCATTGCATGTGTGTTCTTTTCATAAACCACAGGGACCCTCTAGAGTTATTGCATGTGTGTTCTTTTCATAAACCAGATGGATCCACCAGAGTCATTGCATGTGTGTTCTTTTCACAAACCACAACTACAGTCATTCCATGTGTATTCTTTCCATAAACCACAACTAGAGTTCATTGAATGTGTGTTCTTTTCATAAACCACAACTAGAGTTCATTGCATGTGTGTTATTTTCATAAACCACATGGATCCACTAGAGTCATTGCATGTGTCTTCTTTTCATAAACCACATGGATCCACTAGAGTCATTGCATGTGTGTTCTTTCATAAACCACATGGCTCCACTAGAGTCGTTGCATTCGTGTTCTTTTCATAAACCACAACTAGA
Organism: Avena insularis; assembly: GCA_023614405.1. NCBI lineage: Eukaryota > Viridiplantae > Streptophyta > Magnoliopsida > Poales > Poaceae > Avena > Avena insularis. The sequence goes on from JAJUPC010000331.1 coordinate 234,083, forward strand.
GTCATTGCATGTGTGTTCTTTTCATAAACCACATGGATCCACCAGTGTCATTATGTGTGTTATTTTCATAAACCAGCTAGAGTCATTGCATGTGTGTTCTTTTCATAAACAACATGGATCCTCTAGAGTCATTGCATGTGTGCTCTTTTCATAAACCACATGTATCCACCAGAGTCATTGCATGTGTTTTCTTTTCAGTAACCACAACTAGTGTCATTACATGTGTGTAATTTTCATAAACCACAACTAGAGTTCATTGCATGTGTGTTCTTTTCATAAACAACATGTATCCACTAGAGTCATTGCATGTGTGTTCTTTTCATAAACCACATTGATCCAATAGAGTTCAATGCTTTGGTGTTCTTTTCATAAACCAGAACTAGAGTCATTGCATGTGTGTTCTTTTCACAAACCACATGGATCCACCAATGTCATTACATTTGTGTTCTTTTCAAAAACCACGTATGGATCCACCAGTGTCATTGCATGTGTTTTCTTCTCCTAGACCACCACTAGAGTCATTGCATATGTGTTCTATTTATAAACCACAACTAGAGTCATTGCATGTCTGTTCTTTTCATAAACCACATGGATCCACCAGTGTAATTGCATGTGTGTTCTTTTCATAAACCACAGCTAGTGTCATTGCATGTGTGTTATTTTCATAAGCCACATGCATCCTCAAGAGGCATTGCATGTGTGTTCTTTTCATAAACCACATGGATCCAGCAGAGTCATTGCATGTGTGTTCTTTTCATAGACCACAACTAGAGTCATTGCATGTGTGTTGTTTTCATAAACCAATAGAGTCATTGTATGTGTGTTCTTTTCATAAACCACATGGATCCACTAGAGTTCATTGAATTTGTGTTCTTTTCATAATACACAACAAGAGTCATTGCATGTGTGTTCTTTTCATAAACCACATGGATCCACCAGTGTCATTGCATTTGTGTTCTTTTCATAAACCAAATATGGATCCACTAGTGTCATTGCATGTATTCTTCTCCTAAACCACCACTAGGGTCATTGAATGTGTGTTCTTTTCATAAACCACAACTAGAGTCATTGCATGTCTGTTCTTTTCATAAACCACATGGATTCACCAGTGTTATTGCATGTGTGTTCTTTTCATAAACCATAGCTAGAGTCATTGCATGTGTGTTTCTTTTCATAAACCACATGGATCCTCCAGAGTCATTGCATGTGTGTTCTTTTCATAAACCACATGGATCCACCAGAGTCATTGCATGTGTGTTCTTTTCATAAACCACAACTAGAGTTCATTGCATGTGTGTTCTTTTCATAAACCACATGGATCCACTAGAGTCATTGCATGTGTGTTCTTTTCATAAACCACATGGATCCACTTGAGTTATTGCATGCGTGTTCTTTTCATAAACCACATGGATCCACTAGAGTCGTTGCATTCGTGTTATTTTCATAAACCACAACTAGAGTCATTGCATGTTTGTTCTTTTCATAAACCACATGAATCCACCAGTGTCATTGCATGTGTGTTCTTTTCATAAACCACAACTAGAGTCATTGCATGTGTGTTCTTTTCATAAACCACATGGATCCACCAGTGTCATTGCGTGTGTGTTATTTTCATAAACCACAGCTAGAGTCATTGCATGTGTGTTCTTTTCATAAACAACATGGATCCTCTAGAGTCATTGCATGTGTGCTCTTTTCATAAACCACATGTATCCACCAGAGTCATTGCATGTGTTTTCTTTTCAGTAACCACAACTAGTGTCATTACATGTGTGTAATTTTCATAAACCACAACTAGAGTTCATTGCATGTGTGTTCTTTTCATAAACAACATGTATCCACTAGAGTCATTGCATGTGTGTTCTTTTCATAAACCACATTGATCCAATAGAGTTCAATGCTTTGGTGTTCTTTTCATAAACCAGAACTAGAGTCATTGCATGTGTGTTCTTTTCACAAACCACATGGATCCACCAATGTCATTACATTTGTGTTCTTTTCAAAAACCACGTATGGATCCACCAGTGTCATTGCATGTGTTTTCTTCTCCTAGACCACCACTAGAGTCATTGCATATGTGTTCTATTTATAAACCACAACTAGAGTCATTGCATGTCTGTTCTTTTCATAAACCACATGGATCCACCAGTGTAATTGCATGTGTGTTCTTTTCATAAACCACAGCTAGTGTCATTGCATGTGTGTTATTTTCATAAGCCACATGCATCCTCAAGAGGCATTGCATGTGTGTTCTTTTCATAAACCACATGGATCCAGCAGAGTCATTGCATGTGTGTTCTTTTCATAGACCACAACTAGAGTCATTGCATGTGTGTTGTTTTCATAAACCAATAGAGTCATTGTATGTGTGTTCTTTTCATAAACCACATGGATCCACTAGAGTTCATTGAATTTGTGTTCTTTTCATAATACACAACAAGAGTCATTGCATGTGTGTTCTTTTCATAAACCACATGGATCCACCAGTGTCATTGCATTTGTGTTCTTTTCATAAACCAAATATGGATCCACTAGTGTCATTGCATGTATTCTTCTCCTAAACCACCACTAGGGTCATTGAATGTGTGTTCTTTTCATAAACCACAACTAGAGTCATTGCATGTCTGTTCTTTTCATAAACCACATGGATTCACCAGTGTTATTGCATGTGTGTTCTTTTCATAAACCATAGCTAGAGTAATTTTATGTGTGTTTCTTTTCATAAACCACATGGATCCTCCAGAGTCATTGCATGTGTGTTCTTTTCATAAACCACATGGATCCACCAGAGTCATTGCATGTGTGTTCTTTTCATAAACCACAACTAGAGTTCATTGCATGTGTGTTCTTTTCATAAACCACATGGATCCACTAGAGTCATTGCATGTGTGTTCTTTTCATAAACCACATGGATCCACTTGAGTTATTGCATGCGTGTTCTTTTCATAAACCACATGGATCCACTAGAGTCGTTGCATTCGTGTTATTTTCATAAACCACAACTAGAGTCATTGCATGTTTGTTCTTTTCATAAACCACATGAATCCACCAGTGTCATTGCATGTGTGTTCTTTTCATAAACCACAGCTAGAGTCATTGCATGTGTGTTCTTTTCATAAACCACATGGATCTTCGAGAGTCATTGCATGTTTGTTCTTTTCATAAACCACATGGATCCACCAGAGTCATTGCATGTGTGTTCTTTTTAGAAACCACAACTAGTGTCATTACATGTGTTTTTTTTCATAAACCACAACTAGAGTTCATTCCATGTGTGTTCTTTTCATAAACAACATGTATCCACTAGAGTCATTGCATGTGTGTTCTTTTCATAAACCACATTGATCCACTAGAGTTCATTGCATTTGTGTTCTTTTCATAAACCACAACTAGAGTTATTGCATGTGTGTTCTTTTCATAAACCACATAGATCCACCAGTGTCATTTCATGTGTGTTCTTTTCATAAACCACATATGGATCAACCAGTGTCATTGCATGTGTGTGCTTCTCCTAAACCACCACTAGAGTCATTGCATATGTGTTCTTTTCATAAACCACAACTAGATTCATTGAATGTGTGTTCTTTTCATAAGCCACATGCATCCTCAAGAGTCATTGCATGTGTGTTCTTTTCATAAACCACATGGATCCACCAGAGTCATTGCATGTGTGTTCTTTACATAGACCACAACTAGAGTCATTGCATGTGTGTTCTTTTATTAAACCACAACTAGAGTGATTGCATGTGTGTTCTTTTCATAAACCACATGGATCCACTAGAGTTTATTGCATTTGTGTTCTTTTCATAAGCCACAACTAGAGTCATTGCATGTGTGTTCTTTTCATAAACCACAACTAGAGTCATTGAATGTGTGTTCTTTTCATACACCACATGGATCCACTAGAGTCATTGCATGTGTGTTCTTTTCTAAAACCACATGGATCCACTAGAGTCATTGCATGTGTGTTCTTTTCATAAACCACATGGATCCACTAGAGTCGTTGCATTCGTGTTATTTTCATAAACCACAACTATAGTCATTGCATGTGTGTTCTTTTCATAAACCACAACTACAGTTCACTTCATGTGTGTTCTTTTCTTAAAAACCACATGGATCCACTAGAGTCGTTGCATTCATGTTCTTTTCATCAACCACAACTAGAGTCATTGCATGTGTGTTCTTTTCATAAACCACATGGATCCACCAGTGTCATTGCATGTGTGTTCTCTTCATAAACCACAGCTAGAGTCATTGCATGTGTGTTCTTTCCATAAACCACATGGATCCACCAGAGTCATTGCATGTGTGTTCTTTTCAGAAACCACAACTAGTGTCATTACATGTGTGTTTTTTCATAAACGACAACTAGAGTTCATTCCATGTGTGTTCTTTTCATAAACAACATGTATCCACTAGAGTCATTGCATGTGTGTTCTTTTCAGAAACCACATTGATCCACTAGAGTTCATTGCATTTGTGTTCTTTTCATAAACCACAACTAGAGTTATTGCATGTCTGTTCTTTTCATAAACCACATGGATCCACGAGTTTCATTACATGTGTGTTCTTTTCATAAACCACATATGGATCAATAGTGTCATTGCATGTGTGTGCTTCTCCTAAACCACCACTAGAGTCATTGCATATGTGTTCTTTTCATAAACCACAACTAGATTCATTGCATGTGTGTTCTTTTCATAAACCACATGGATCCACCAGTGTAATTGCATGTGTGTTCTTTTCATAAACCACAGCTAGTGTCATTGCATGTCTGTTCTTTTCATAAGCCACATGCATCCTCAAGAGTCATTGCATGTGTGTTCTTTTCATAAACCACATGGATCCACCAGAGTCATTGCATGTGTGTTCTTTTAATAGACCACAACTAGAGTCATTGCATGGGTGTTCTTTTCATAAACCACAACTAGAGTGATTGCATGTGTGTTCTTTTCATAAACCACATGGATCCACTAGAGTTTGTTGCATTTGTGTTCTTTTCATATACCACAACTAGAGTCATTGCATGCGTGTTCTTTTCATAAACCACAACTAGAGTCATTGAATGTGTGTTCTTTTCATACACCACATGGATCCACTAGAGTCATTGCATGTGTGTTCTTTTCTAAAACCACATGGATCCACTAGAGTCATTGCATGTGTGTTCTTTTCAAAAACCACATGGATCCACTAGAGTCGTTGCATTCGTGTTATTTTCATAAACCACATATGGATCCACTAGTGTCATTGCATGTATTCTTCTCCTAAACCACCACTAGGGTCATTGAATGTGTGTTCTTTTCATAAACCACAACTAGAGTCATTGCATGTCTGTTCTTTTCATAAACCACATGGATTCACCAGTGTTATTGCATGTGTGTTCTTTTCATAAACCATAGCTAGAGTCATTGCATGTGTGTTTCTTTTCATAAACCACATGGATCCTCCAGAGTCATTGAATGTGTGTTCTTTTCATAAACCACATGGATCCACCAGAGTCATTGCATGTGTGTTATTTTCATAAACCACAACTAGAGTCATTGCATGTGTGTTATTTTCATAAACCACATGGATCCTCTAGAGTAATTGCATGTGTGTTCTTTTCATAAACCACATGTATCCACCAGAGTCATTGCATGTGTGTTCTTTTCAGAAACCACAACTAGTGTTATTACATGTGTGTTATTTTCATAAACCACAACTAGAGTTCATTGCATGTGTGTTCTTTTCATAAACAACATGTATCCACTAGAGTCATTGCATGTGTGTTCTTTTCATAAACCACATTGATCAAATAGAGTTCATTGCATTTGTGTTCTTTTCATAAACCACAACTAGAGTCATTGCATGTGTGTTCTTTTCATAAACAACATGGATCCACCAGTGTTATTAGATGTGTGTTCTTTTCATAAACCACATGGATCCACCAGTGTCATTGAATGTGTGTTCTTTTCATAAACCACAACTAGAGTCATTGCATTTGTGTTCCTTTGATAAACAACATGTATCCACTAGAGTCATTGCATGTGTGTTCTTTTCATAAACCACATTGACCCAATAGAGTTCATTGCATTTGTTTTCTTTTCATAAACCACAACTAGAGTCATTGCATGTGTGTTATTTTCATAAACCACATGGATCCACTAGAGTCATTGCATGTGTGTTCTTTTCATAAACCACATGGATCCACCAGTGTCATTGCATTTGTTTTCTTTTCATAACCAAATATGGATCCACTAGTGTCATTGCATGTATTCTTCTCCTAATCCACCACTAGTGTCATTGAATGTGTGTTCTTTTCATAAACCACAGCTAGAGTCATTACATGTGTGTTCTTTTCATAAACCACAGGGACCCTCTAGAGTTATTGCATGTGTGTTCTTTTCATAAACCAGATGGATCCACCAGAGTCATTGCATGTGTGTTCTTTTCACAAACCACAACTACAGTCATTCCATGTGTATTCTTTCCATAAACCACAACTAGAGTTCATTGAATGTGTGTTCTTTTCATAAACCACAACTAGAGTTCATTGCATGTGTGTTATTTTCATAAACCACATGGATCCACTAGAGTCATTGCATGTGTCTTCTTTTCATAAACCACATGGATCCACTAGAGTCATTGCATGTGTGTTCTTTCATAAACCACATGGCTCCACTAGAGTCGTTGCATTCGTGTTCTTTTCATAAACCACAACTAGAGTCATTGCATGTGTGTTCTTTTCATAAACCACATGGATCCACCAGTGTCATTGCGTGTGTGTTATTTTCATAAACCACAGCTAGAGTCATTGCATGTGTGTTCTTTTCATAAACAACATGGATCCTCTAGAGTCATTGCATGTGTGCTCTTTTCATAAACCACATGTATCCACCAGAGTCATTGCATGTGTTTTCTTTTCAGTAACCACAACTAGTGTCATTACATGTGTAATTTTCATAAACCACAACTAGAGTTCATTGCATGTGTGTTCTTTTCATAAACAACATGTATCCACTAGAGTCATTGCATGTGTGTTCTTTTCATAAACCACATTGATCCAATAGAGTTCAATGCTTTGGTGTTCTTTTCATAAACCAGAACTAGAGTCATTGCATGTGTGTTCTTTTCATAAACCACATGGATCCACCAATGTCATTACATTTGTGTTCTTTTCAAAAACCACGTATGGATCCACCAGTGTCATTGCATGTGTTTTCTTCTCCTAGACCACCACTAGAGTCATTGCATATGTGTTCTATTTATAAACCACAACTAGGGTCATTGCATGTCTGTTCTTTTCATAAACCACATGGATCCACCAGTGTAATTGCATGTGTGTTCTTTTCATAAACCACAGCTAGTGTCATTGCATGTGTGTTCTTTTCATAAGCCACATGCATCCTCAAGAGGCATTGCATGTGTGTTCTTTTCATAAACCACATGGATCGAGCAGAGTCATTGCATGTGTGTTCTTTTCATAGACCACAACTAGAGTCATTGCATGTGTGTTGTTTTCATAAACCAATAGAGTCAGTGCATGTGTGTTCTTTTCATAAACCACATGGATCCACTAGAGTTCATTGAATTTGTGTTCTTTTCATAATACACAACAAGAGTCATTGCATGTGTGTTCTTTTCATAAACCACATGGATCCACCAGTGTCATTGCATTTGTGTTCTTTTCATAAACCAAATATGGATCCACTAGTGTCATTGCATGTATTCTTCTCCTAAACCACCACTAGGGTCATTGAATGTGTGTTCTTTTCATAAACCACAACTAGAGTCAGTGCATGTCTGTTCTTTTCATAAACCACATGGATTCACCAGTGTTATTGCATCTGTGTTCTTTTCATAAACCATAGCTAGAGTCATTGCATGTGTGTTTCTTTTCATAAACCACATGGATCCTCCAGAGTCATTGCATGTGTGTTCTTTTCATAAACCACATGGATCCACCAGAGTCATTGCATGTGTGTTCTTTTCATAAACCACAACTAGAGTTCATTGCATGTGTGTTCTTTTCATAAACCACATGGATCCACTAGAGTCATTGCATGTGTGTTCTTTTCATAAACCACATGGATCCACCTGAGTCATTGCATGCGTGTTCTTTTCATAAACCACATGGATCCACTAGAGTCGTTGCATTCGTGTTATTTTCATAAACCACAACTAGAGTCATTGCATGTCTGTTCTTTTCATAAACCACATGGATCCACCAGTGTCATTGCATGTGTGTTATTTTCATAAACCACAGCTAGAGTCATTGCATGTGTGTTCTTTTCATAAACCACATGGATCTTCGAGAGTCATTGCATGTTTGTTCTTTTCATAAACCACATGGATCCACCAGAGTCATTGCATGTGTGTTCTTTTTAGAAACCACAACTAGTGTCATTACATGTGTGTTTTTTCATAAACCACAACTAGAGTTCATTCCATGTGTGTTCTTTTCATAAACAACATGTATCCACTAGAGTCATTGCATGTGTGTTCTTTTCATAAACCACATTGATCCACTAGAGTTCATTGCATTTGTGTTCTTTTCATAAACCACAACTAGAGTTATTGCATGCGAGTTCTTTTCATAAACCACATGGATCCACCAGTGTCATTTCATGTGTGTTCTTTTCATAAACCACATATGGATCAACCAGTGTCATTGCATGTGTGTGCTTCTCCTAAACCACCACTAGAGTCATTGCATATGTGTTCTTTTCATAAACCACAACTAGATTCATTGCATGTGTGTTATTTTCATAAGCCACATGCATCCTCAAGAGTCATTGCATGTGTGTTCTTTTCATAAACCACATGGATCTACCAGAGTCATTGCATGTGTGTTCTTTACATAGACCACAACTAGAGTCATTGCATGTGTGTTCTTTTCTTAAACCACAACTAGAGTGATTGCATGTGTGTTCTTTTCATAAACCACATGGATCCACTAGAGTTTATTGCATTTGTGTTCTTTTCATAAACCACAACTAGAGTCATTGCATGTGTGTTCTTTTCATAAACCACAACTAGAGTCATTGAATGTGTGTTCTTTTCATACACCACATGGATCCACTAGAGTCATTGCATGTGTGTTCTTTTCTAAAACCACATGGATCCACTAGAGTCATTGCATCTGTGTTCTTTTCATAAACCACATGGATCCACTAGAGTCGTTGCATTCGTGTTATTTTCATAAACCACAACTATAGTCATTGCATGTGTGTTCTTTTCATAAACCACAACTACAGTTCACTTCATGTGTGTTCTTTTCTTAAAAACCACATGGATCCACTAGAGTCGTTGCATTCATGTTCTTTTCATCAACCACAACTAGAGTCATTGCATGTGTGTTCTTTTCATAAACCACATGGATCCACCAGTGTCATTGCATGTGTGTTCTCTTCATAAACCACAGCTAGAGTCATTGCATGTGTGTTCTTTCCATAAACCACATGGATCCACCAGAGTCATTGCATGTGTGTTCTTTTCAGAAACCACAACTAGTGTCATTACATGTGTTTTTTTTCATAAACGACAACTAGAGTTCATTCCATGTGTGTTCTTTTCATAAACAACATGTATCCACTAGAGTCATTGCATGTGTGTTCTTTTCAGAAACCACATTGATCCACTAGAGTTCATTGCATTTGTGTTCTTTTCATAAACCACAACAAGAGTTATTGCATGTCTATTCTTTTCATAAACCACATGGATCCACGAGTTTCATTACATGTGTGTTCTTTTCATAAACCACATATGGATCAATAGTGTCATTGCATGTGTGCGTCTCCTAAACCACCACTAGAGTCATTGCATATGTGTTCTTTTCATAAACCACAACTAGATTCATTGCATGTGTGTTCTTTTCATAAACCACATGGATCCACCAGTGTAATTGCATGTGTGTTCTTTTCATAAACCACAGCTAGTGTCATTGAATGTGTGTTCTTTTCATAAGCCACATGCATCCTCAAGAGTCATTGCATGTGTGTTCTTTTCATAAACCACATGGATCCACCAGAGTCATTGCATGTGTGTTCTTTTAATAGACCACAACTAGAGTCATTGCATGGGTGTTCTTTTCATAAACCACAACTAGAGTGATTGCATGTGTGTTCTTTTCATAAACCACATGGATCCACTAGAGTTTATTGCATTTGTGTTCTTTTCATATACCACAACTATAGTCATCGCATGTGTGTTCTTTTCATAAACCACAACTAGAGTCATTGAATGTGTGTTCTTTTCATACACCACATGGATCCACTAGAGTCATTGCATGTGTGTTCTTTTCTAAAACCACATGGATCCACTAGAGTCATTGCATGTGTGTTCTTTTCATAAACCACATGGATCCACTAGAGTCGTTGCATTCGTGTTATTTTCATAAACCACAACTATAGTCATTGCATGTGTGTTCTTTTCATAAACCACAACTACAGTTCACTTCATGTGTGTTCTTTTCTTAAAAACACCATGGATCCACTAGAGTCGTTGCATGTGTGTTCTTTTCATAAACCACATGGATCCACCAGTGTCATTGCATGTGTGTTCTCTTCATAAACCACAGCTAGAGTCATTGCATGTGTGTTCTTTTCATAAACCACATGGATCCTCTAGACTCATTGCATGTGTGTTCTTTTCATAAACCGCATGTATCCACTAGAGTCATTGCATGTGTGTTCTTTTCAGAAACCACAACTAGTGTCATTACATGTGTCTTATTTTCATAAACCACAACTAGAGTTTATTGCATGTGTGTACTTTTCATAAACAACATGTATCCACTAGAGTCATTGCATGTGTGTTCTTTTCATAAACCACAACTACAGTTCACTTCATGTGTGTTCTTTTCTTAAAAACCACATGGATCCACTAGAGTCGTTGCATTCATGTTCTTTTCATCAACCACAACTAGAGTCATTGCATGTGTGTTCTTTTCATAAACCACATGGATCCACCAGTGTCATTGCATGTGTGTTCTCTTCATAAACCACAGCTAGAGTCATTGCATGTGTGTTCTTTCCATAAACCACATGGATCCACCAGAGTCATTGCATGTGTGTTCTTTTCAGAAACCACAACTAGTGTCATTACATGTGTTTTTTTTCATAAACGACAACTAGAGTTCATTCCATGTGTGTTCTTTTCATAAACAACATGTATCCACTAGAGTCATTGCATGTGTGTTCTTTTCAGAAACCACATTGATCCACTAGAGTTCATTGCATTTGTGTTCTTTTCATAAACCACAACAAGAGTTATTGCATGTCTATTCTTTTCATAAACCACATGGATCCACGAGTTTCATTACATGTGTGTTCTTTTCATAAACCACATATGGATCAATAGTGTCATTGCATGTGTGTGCTTCTCCTAAACCACCACTAGAGTCATTGCATATGTGTTCTTTTCATAAACCACAACTAGATTCATTGCATGTGTGTTCTTTTCATAAACCACATGGATCCACCAGTGTAATTGCATGTGTGTTCTTTTCATAAACCACAGCTAGTGTCATTGAATGTGTGTTCTTTTCATAAGCCACATGCATCCTCAAGAGTCATTGCATGTGTGTTCTTTTCATAAACCACATGGATCCACCAGAGTCATTGCATGTGTGTTCTTTTAATAGACCACAACTAGAGTCATTGCATGGGTGTTCTTTTCATAAACCACAACTAGAGTGATTGCATGTGTGTTCTTTTCATAAACCACATGGATCCACTAGAGTTTATTGCATTTGTGTTCTTTTCATATACCACAACTATAGTCATCGCATGTGTGTTCTTTTCATAAACCACAACTAGAGTCATTGAATGTGTGTTCTTTTCATACACCACATGGATCCACTAGAGTCATTGCATGTGTGTTCTTTTCTAAAACCACATGGATCCACTAGAGTCATTGCATGTGTGTTCTTTTCATAAACCACATGGATCCACTAGAGTCGTTGCATTCGTGTTATTTTCATAAACCACAACTATAGTCATTGCATGTGTGTTCTTTTCATAAACCACAACTACAGTTCACTTCATGTGTGTTCTTTTCTTAAAAACACCATGGATCCACTAGAGTCGTTGCATGTGTGTTCTTTTCATAAACCACATGGATCCACCAGTGTCATTGCATGTGTGTTCTCTTCATAAACCACAGCTAGAGTCATTGCATGTGTGTTCTTTTCATAAACCACATGGATCCTCTAGACTCATTGCATGTGTGTTCTTTTCATAAACCGCATGTATCCACTAGAGTCATTGCATGTGTGTTCTTTTCAGAAACCACAACTAGTGTCATTACATGTGTCTTATTTTCATAAACCACAACTAGAGTTTATTGCATGTGTGTACTTTTCATAAACAACATGTATCCACTAGAGTCATTGCATGTGTGTTCTTTTCATAAACCACATTGATCCAATAGAGTTCATTGCATTTGTGTTCTTTTCATAAACCACAACTAGAGTCATTGCATGTGTGTTCTTTTCATAAACCACGTATGGATCCACCAGTGTCATTGCATGTGTGTTCTTCTCCTAAACCACCACTAGAGTCATTGCATATGTGTTCTTTTCATAAACCACAACTAGAGTCATTGCATGTGTGTTCTTTTCATAAACCACATGGATCCACCAGTGTAATTGCATGTGTGTTCTTTTCATAAACCACAGCTAGTGTCATTGCATGTGTGTTCTTTTCATAAACCACATGCATCCTCAAGAGTCATTGCATGTGTGTTATTTTCATAAACCACATGGATCCACTAGAGTCATTGCATGTGTGTTCTTTTCATAGACCACAACTAGAGTCATTGCATGTGTGTTCTTTTCATAAACCACAACTAGAGTCATTGCATGTGTGTTCTTTTCATAAACCACATGGATCCACTAGAGTCATTGCATGTGTGTTCTTTTCATAAACCACGTGGATCCGCTAGAATCGTTGCATTCGTGTTCTTTTCATAAACCACAACTAGAGTTACTGCATGTGTGTTCTTTTCATAAACCAGATGGATCCACCAGTGTCATTGCATGTGTGATCTTTTCATAAACCACAACTAGAGTCATTGCATGTGTGTTCTTTTCATAAACCACACGTATCCTCTAGAGTCATTGCATGTGTGTTCTTTTCATAAACCACATGGATCCACTAGAGTCGTTGCATTCGTGTTATTTTCATAAACCACAACTATAGTCATTGCATGTGTGTTCTTTTCATAAACCACAACTACAGTTCACTTCATGTGTGTTCTTTTCTTAAAAACCACATGGATCCACTAGAGTCGTTGCATTCATGTTCTTTTCATCAACCACAACTAGAGTCATTGCATGTGTGTTCTTTTCATAAACCACATGGATCCACCAGTGTCATTGCATGTGTGTTCTCTTCATAAACCACAGCTAGAGTCGTTGCATGTGTGTTCTTTCCATAAACCACATGGATCCACCAGAGTCATTGCATGTGTGTTCTTTTCAGAAACCACAACTAGTGTCATTACATGTGTGTTTTTTCATAAACGACAACTAGAGTTCATTCCATGTGTGTTCTTTTCATAAACAACATGTATCCACTAGAGTCATTGCATGTGTGTTCTTTTCAGAAACCACATTGATCCACTAGAGTTCATTGCATTTCTGTTCTTTTCATAAACCACAACAAGAGTTATTGCATGTCTATTCTTTTCATAAACCACATGGATCCACGAGTTTCATTACATGTGTGTTCTTTTCATAAACCACATATGGATCAATAGTGTCATTGCATGTGTGTGCTTCTCCTAAACCACCACTAGAGTCATTGCATATGTGTTCTTTTCATAAACCACAACTAGATTCATTGCATGTGTGTTCTTTTCATAAACCACATGGATCCACCAGTGTAATTGCATGTGTGTTCTTTAAATAAACCACAGCTAGTGTCATTGCATGTGTGTTCTTTTCATAAGCCACATGCATCCTCAAGAGTCATTGCATGTGTGTTCTTTTCATAAACCACATGGATCCACCAGAGTCATTGCATGTGTGTTCTTTTAATAGACCACAACTAGAGTCATTGCATGGGTGTTCTTTTCATAAACCACAACTAGAGTGATTGCATGTGTGTTCTTTTCATAAACCACATGGATCCACTAGAGTTTATTGCATTTGTGTTCTTTTCATATACCACAACTATAGTCATTGCATGTGTGTTCTTTTCATAAACCACAACTAGAGTCATTGAATGTGTGTTCTTTTCATACACCACATGGATCCACTAGAGTCATTGCATGTGTGTTCTTTTCTAAAACCACATGGATCCACTAGAGTCATTGCATGTGTGTTCTTTTCATAAACCACATGGATCCACTAGAGTCGTTGCATTCGTGTTATTTTCATAAACCACAACTATAGTCATTGCATGTGTGTTCTTTTCATAAACCACAACTACAGTTCACTTCATGTGTGTTCTTTTCTTAAAAACCACATGGATCCACTAGAGTCGTTGCATGTGTGTTCTTTTCATAAACCACATGGATCCACCAGTGTCATTGCATGTGTGTTCTCTTCATAAACCACAGCTAGAGTCATTGCATGTGTGTTCTTTTCATAAACCACATGGATCCTCTAGACTCATTGCATGTCTGTTCTTTTCATAAACCGCATGTATCCACTAGAGTCATTGCATGTGTGTTCTTTTCAGAAACCACAACTAGTGTCATTACATGTGTCTTATTTTCATAAACCACAACTAGAGTTTATTGCATGTGTGTACTTTTCATAAACAACATGTATCCACTAGAGTCATTGCATCTGTGTTATTTTCATAAACCACATTGATCCAATAGAGTTCATTGCGTTTGTGTTCTTTTCATAAACCACAACTAGAGTCTTTGCATGTGTGTTCTTTTCATAAACCACGTATGGATCCACCAGTGTCATTGCATGTGTGTTCTTCTCCTAAACCACCACTAGAGTCATTGCATATGTGTTCTTTTCATAAACCACAACTAGAGTCATTGCATGTGTGTTCTTTTCATAAACCACATGGATCCACCAGTGTAATTGCATGTGTGTTCTTTTCATAAACCACAGCTAGTGTCATTGCATGTGTGTTCTTTTCATAAACCACATGCATCCTCAAGAGTCATTGCATGTGTGTTATTTTCATAAACCACATGGATCCACTAGAGTCATTGCATGTGTGTTCTTTTCATAGACCACAACTAGAGTCATTGCATGTGTGTTCTTTTCATAAACCACAACTAGAGTCATTGCATGTGTGTTCTTTTCATAAACCACATGGATCCACTAGAGTCATTGCATGTGTGTTCTTTTCATAAACCACGTGGATCCGCTAGAATCGTTGCATTCGTGTTCTTTTCATAAACCACAACTAGAGTTACTGCATGTGTGTTCTTTTCATAAACCAGATGGATCCACCAGTGTCATTGCATGTGTGATCTTTTCATAAACCACAACTAGAGTCATTGCATGTGTGTTCTTTTCATAAACCACACGTATCCTCTAGAGTCATTGCATGTGTGTTCTTTTCATAAACCACATGGATCCACCAGAGTCATTGCATGTGTCTTCTTTTCATAATACAGAACAAGAGTCATTGCATGTGTGTTCTTTTCATAAACCACAACTAGAGTTCATTGTATGTGTGTTCTTTTCATAAACCACATGGATCCACTAGAGTCATTGCATGTGTATTCTTTTCATAAACCACGTGGATCCACTAGAGTCCTTGCATTCGTATTCTTTTCATAAACCACAACTATAGCTTATTGCATGTGTGTTCTTTTCATAAACAACATGTATGCACTAGAGTCATTGCATGTTTGTTATTTTCATATACCACAACTAGAGTTCATTGCATGTGTGTTCTTTTCATAAACCACATGGATCCTCTAGACTCATTGCATTGTGTTCTTTTCATAAACCGCATGTATCCACCAGAGTCATTGCATGTGTGTTCTTTTCAGAAACCACAACTAGTGTCATTACATGTGTCTTATTTTCATAAACCACAACTAGAGTTTATTGCATGTGTGTACTTTTCATAAACAACATGTATCCACTAGAGTCATTGCATGTGTGTTCTTTTCATAAACCACATTGATCCAATAGAGTTCATTGCATTTGTGTTCTTTTCATAAACCACAACTAGAGTCATTGCATGTGTGTTCTTTTCATAAACCATGTATGGATCCACCAGTGTCATTGCATGTGTGTTCTTCTCCTAAACCACCACTAGAGTCATTGCATATGTGTTCTTTTCATAAACCACAACTAGAGTCATTGCATGTGTGTTCTTTTCATAAACCACATGGATCCACCAGTGTAATTGCATGTGTGTTCTTTTCATAAACCACAGCTAGTGTCATTGCATGTGTGTTCTTTTCATAAACCACATGCATCCTCAAGAGTCATTGCATGTGTGTTCTTTTCATAAACCACATGGATCCACTAGAGTCATTGCATGTGTGTTCTTTTCATAGACCACAACTAGAGTCATTGCATGTGTGTTCTTTTCATAAACCACAACTAGAGTCATTGCATGTGTGTTCTTTTCATAAACCACATGGATCCACTAGAGTCATTGCATGTGTGTTCTTTTCATAAACCACGTGGATTCGCTAGAATCGTTGCATTCGTGTTCTTTTCATAAACCACAACTAGAGTTATTGCATGTGTGTTCTTTTCATAAACCAGATGGATCCACCAGTGTCATTGCATGTGTGATCTTTTCATAAACCACAACTAGAGTCATTGCATGTGTGTTCTTTTCATAAACCACACGTATCCCCTAGAGTCATTGCATGTGTGTTCTTTTCATAAACCACATGGATCCACCAGAGTCATTGCATGTGTCTTCTTTTCATAATACAGAACAAGAGTCATTGCATGTGTGTTCTTTTCATAAACCACAACTAGAGTTCATTGTATGTGTGTTCTTTTCATAAACCACATGGATCCACTAGAGTCATTGCATGTGTATTCTTTTCATAAACCACGTGGATCCACTAGAGTCCTTGCATTCGTATTCTTTTCATAAACCACAACTATAGCTTATTGCATGTGTGTTCTTTTCATAAACAACATGTATCCACTTTTCATAAACAACATGTATCCACTAGAGTCATTGCATGTTTGTTCTTTTGATATACCACAACTAGAGTTCATTGCATGTGAGTTCTTTTCATAAACCACATGGATCCTCTAGACTCATTGCATTGTGTTCTTTTCATAAACCGCATGTATCCACCAGAGTCATTGCATGTGTGTTCTTTTCAGAAACCACAACTAGTGTCATTACATGTGTGTTATTTTCATAAACCACAACTAGAGTTTATTGCATGTGTGTACTTTTCATAAACAACATGTATCCACTAGAGTCATTGCATGTGTGTTCTTTTCATAACCACATTGATCCAATAGAGTTCATTGCATTTGTGTTCTTTTCATAAACCACAAGTAGAGTCATTGCATGTGTGTTCTTTTCATAAACCACGTATGGATCCACCAGTGTCATTGCATGTGTGTTCTTCTCCTAAACCACCACTAGAGTCATTGCATATGTGTTCTTTTCATAAACCACACCTAGAGTCATTGCATGTGTGTTCTTTTCACAAACCACATGGATCCACCAGTGTAATTGCATGTGTGTTCTTTATATAAACCACAGCTAGTGTCATTGCATGTGTGTTCTTTTCATAAACCACATGGATCCACTAGAGTCATTGCATGTGTGTTCTTTTCATAGACCACAACTAGAGTCATTGCATGTGTGTTCTTTTCATAAACCACAACTAGAGTCATTGCATGTGTGTTCTTTTCATAAACCACATGGATCCACTAGAGTCAATGCATGTGTGTTCTTTTCATAAACCACGTGGATCCGCTAGAGTCGTTGCATTCGTGTTTTTTTCATAAACCACAACTAGAGTTACTGCATGTGTGTTCTTTTCATAAACCAGATGGATCCACCAGTGTCATTGCATGTGTGATCTTTTCATAAACCACAACTAGAGTCATTGCATGTGTGTTCTTTTCATAAACCACACGTATCCTCTAGAGTCATTGCATGTGTGTTCTTTTCATAAACCACATGGATCCACCAGAGTCATTGCATGTGTCTTCTTTTCATAATACAGAACAAGAGTCATTGCATGTGTGTTCTTTTCATAAACCACAACTAGAGTTCATTGTATGTGTGTTCTTTTCATAAACCACATTGATCCACTAGAGTCATTGCATGTGTATTCTTTTCATAAACCATGTGGATCCACTAGAGTCCTTGCATTCGTATTCTTTTCATAAACCACAACTATAGCTTATTGCATGTGTGTTCTTTTCATAAACAACATGTATCCACTAGAGTCATTGCATGTTTGTTCTTTTCATAAACCACAACTAGAGTTCATTGCATGTGTGTTCTTTTCATAAACCACATGGATCCACTAGAGTCATTGCATGTGTGTTCTTTTCATAATACAGAACAAGAGTCATTGCATGTGTGTTCTTTTCATAAACCACATGGATCCACCAGTGTCATTGCATTTGTGTTCTTTTCATAAACCAAATATGGATCCACTAGTGTCATTGCATGTATTCTTCTCCTAAACCACCACTAGGGTCATCGCATGTGTATTCTTTTCAAAATCCACAACTAGAGTCATTGCATGTGTGTTATTTTCATAAACCACATGGATCCACCAGTGTCATTGCATGTGTGTTCTTATCATAAACCACAGCTAGAGTCATTGCATGTGTGTTCTTTTCATAAACCACATGGAACCTCCAGAGTCATTGCATGTGAGTTCTTTTCATAAACCACATGGATCCACCAGAGTCATTGCATGTGAGATCTTTTCATAAACCTCAACTATAGTCATTGCATGTGTGTTCTTTTCATAAACCACAAATGGAGTCATTGCATGTTTGTTCTTTTCATAAACCACAACTAGAGAAGTCATTGCATGTGTGTACTTTTCATAAACCACATGGATCCACTAGAGTCATTGCATGTGTGTTCTTTTCATAAACCACGTGGATCCGCTAGAGTCGTTGCATTCGTGTTCTTTTCATAAACCACAACTAGAGTTACTGCATGTGTGTTCTTTTCATAAACCAGATGGATCCACCAGTGTCATTGCATGTGTGATCTTTTCATAAACCACAACTAGAGTCATTGCATGTGTGTTATTTTCATAAACCACGTGGATCCGCTAGAGTCGTTGCATTCGTGTTCTTTTCATAAACCACAACTAGAGTTACTGCACGTGTGTTCTTTTCATAAACCAGATGGATCCACCAGTATCATTGCATGTGTGATCTTTTCATAAACCACAACTAGAGTCATTGCATGTGTGTTCTTTTCATAAACCACACGTATCCTCTAGAGTCATTGCATGTGTGTTCTTTTCATAAACCACATGGATCCACCAGAGACATTGCATGTGCGTTCTTTTCATAATACAGAACAAGAGTCATTGCATGTGTGTTATTTTAATAAACCACATGGATCCACCAGTGTCATTGCATTTGTGTTCTTTTCATAAACCAATTATGGATCCACTAGTGTCATTGCATGTATTCTTCTCCTAAACCACCACTAGGGTCATTGCATGTGTGTTCTTTTCAAAATCCACAACTAGAGTCATTGCATGTGTGTTATTTTCATAAACCACATGGATCCACCAGTGTCATTGCATGTGTGTTCTTATCATAAACCACAGCGAGAGTCATTGCATGTGTGTTCTTTTCATAAACCACATGGAACCTCCAGAGTCATTGCATGTGAGTTCTTTTCATAAACCACATGGATCCACCAGAGTCATTGCATGTGTGTTCTTTTCATGAACCACAACTATAGTCATTGCATGTGTGTTCTTTTCATAAACCACTACTGGAGTAATTGTATGTGTGTTCTTTTCATAAACCACAACTAGAGTTCATTGCATGTGTGTTCTTTTCATTAACCACATGGATCCACTAGAGTCATTGCATGTGTGTTCTTTTCATAAACCACATGGATCCACTAGAGTCATTGCATTCGTGTTCTTTTCATAAACCACAACTAGAGTTACTGCATGTGTGTTCTTTTCATAAACCACATGGATCCACCAGAGTCATTGCATGTGTGTTCTTTTCATAAACCACAACAATAGTCATTGCATGTGTGTTCTTTTCATAAACCACAACTACAGTTCACTTCATGTGTGTTCTTTTCTTAAAAACCACATGGATCCACTAGAGTCATGGCATGTGTGTTCTTTTCATAAACCACATGGATCCACTAGAGTCATTGCATGTGTGTTCTTTTCATAAACGACATAGATCCAATAGAGTCGTTGCATTCATTTTTTTCATAAACCACAACTAGAGTCATTGCATGTGTGTTCTTTTCATAAAACACATGGATCCACCAATGTCATTGCATGTGTGCTCTTTTCATAAACCACAACTAGAATCATTGCATGTGTGCACTTTTCATAAATCACATGGATCTTCTAGAGTCATTGCATGTGTGTTCTTTTCATAAACCACATGGATCCACCAGAGTTATTGCATCTGTGTTGTTTTCATAAACCACATGGATCCACCAGAGTTATTGTATGTGTGTTCTTTTCATAAACCACAACTGGAGTCATTACATGTGTGTTCTTTTCATAAACCACAACTAGAGTTCATTGTATGTGTGTTCTTTTCATAAACCACATTGATCCACTAGATTCATTGAATGTGTGTTCTTTTTATAAACCACGTGGATCCACTAGAGTCGTTGCATTCGTGTTCTTTTCATAAACCACCACTATAGCTTATTGCATGTGTGTTCTTTTCATAAACCACAACTAGAGTTCATTGTATGTGTGTTCTTTTCATAAACCACATGGATCCACTAGAGTCATTGCATGTGTATTCTTTTCATAAACCATGTGGATCCACTAGAGTCCTTGCATTCGTATTCTTTTCATAAACCACAACTATAGCTTATTGCATGTGTGTTCTTTTCATAAACAACATGTATCCACTAGAGTCATTGCATGTTTGTTCTTTTCATAAACCACAACTAGAGTTCATTGCAAGTGTGTTCTTTTCATAAACCACATGGATCCACTAGAGTCATTGCATGTGTGTTCTTTTCATAATACAGAACAAGAGTCATTGCATGTGTGTTCTTTTCATAAACCACATGGATCCACCAGTGTCATTGCATTTGTGTTCTTTTCATAAACCAAATATGGATCCACTAGTGTCATTGCATGTATTCTTCTCCTAAACCACCACTAGGGTCATCGCATGTGTATTCTTTTCAAAATCCACAATTAGAGTCATTGCATGTGTGTTATTTTCATAAACCAAATGGATCCACCAGTGTCATTGCATGTGTGTTCTTATCATAAACCACAGCTAGAGTCATTGCATGTGTGTTCTTTTCATAAACCACATGGAACCTCCAGAGTCATTGCATGTGAGTTCTTTTCATAAACCACATGGATCCACCAGAGTCATTGCATGTGTGTTCTTTTCATAAACCTCAACTATAGTCATTGCATGTGTGTTCTTTTCATAAACCACAACTAGAGAAGTCATTGCATGTGTGTTCTTTTCATAAACCACATGGATCCACTAGAGTCATTGCATGTGTGTTCTTTTCATAAACCACGTGGATCCGCTAGAGTCGTTGCATTCGTGTTCTTTTCATAAACCACAACTAGAGTTACTGCATGTGTGTTCTTTTCATAAACCAGATGGATCCACCAGTGTCATTGCATGTGTGATCTTTTCATAAACCACAACTAGAGTCATTGCATGTGTGTTATTTTCATAAACCACGTGGATCCGCTAGAGTCGTTGCATTCGTGTTCTTTTCATAAACCACAACTAGAGTTACTGCACGTGTGTTCTTTTCATAAACCAGATGGATCCACCAGTATCATTGCATGTGTGATCTTTTCATAAACCACAACTAGAGTCATTGCATGTGTGTTCTTTTCATAAACCACACGTATCCTCTAGAGTCATTGCATGTGTGTTCTTTTCATAAACCACATGGATCCACCAGAGACATTGCATGTGCGTTCTTTTCATAATACAGAACAAGAGTCATTGCATGTGTGTTATTTTCATAAACCACATGGATCCACCAGTGTCATTGCATTTGTGTTCTTTTCATAAACCAATTATGGATCCACTAGTGTCATTGCATGTATTCTTCTCCTAAACCACCACTAGGGTCATTGCATGTGTGTTCTTTTCAAAATCCACAACTAGAGTCATTGCATGTGTGTTATTTTCATAAACCACATGGATCCACCAGTGTCATTGCATGTGTGTTCTTATCATAAACCACAGCTAGAGTCATTGCATGTGTGTTCTTTTCATAAACCACATGGAACCTCCAGAGTCATTGCATGTGAGTTCTTTTCATAAACCACATGGATCCACCAGAGTCATTGCATGTGTGTTCTTTTCATGAACCACAACTATAGTCATTGCATGTGTGTTCTTTTCATAAACCACTACTGGAGTAATTGTATGTGTGTTCTTTTCATAAACCACAACTAGAGTTCATTGCATGTGTGTTCTTTTCATTAACCACATGGATCCACTAGAGTCATTGCATGTGTGTTCTTTTCATAAACCACATGGATCCACTAGAGTCGTTGCATTCGTGTTCTTTTCATAAACCACAACTAGAGTTACTGCATGTGTGTTCTTTTCATAAACCACATGGATCCACCAGAGTCATTGCATGTGTGTTCTTTTCATAAACCACAACTATAGTCATTGCATGTGTGTTCTTTTCATAAACCGCAACTACAGTTCACTTCATGTGTGTTCTTTTCTTAAAAACCACATGGATCCACTAGACTCATGGCATGTGTGTTCTTTTCATAAACCACATGGATCCACTAGAGTCATTGCATGTGTGTTCTTTTCATAAACCACATAGATCCAATAGAGTCGTTGCATTCATTTTTTTTCATAAACCACAACTAGAGTCATTGCATGTGTGTTCTTTTCATAAACCACATGGATCCACCAATGTCATTGCATGTGTGCTCTTTTCATACACCACAACTAGAATCATTGCATGTGTGCACTTTTCATAAATCACATGGATCTTCTAGAGTCATTGCATGTGTGTTCTTTTCATAAACCACATGGATCCACCAGAGTTATTGCATCTGTGTTGTTTTCATAAACCACATGGATCCACCAGAGTTATTGTATGTGTGTTCTTTTCATAAACCACAACTGGAGTCATTACATGTGTGTTCTTTTCATAAACCACAACTAGAGTTCATTGTATGTGTGTTCTTTTCATAAACCACATTGATCCACCAGTGTCATTGCATATGTGTTCTTCTCCTAAATCACCACTAGAGTCATTGCATATGTGTTCTTTTCATAAACCACAACTAGAGTCATTGCATCTGTGTTCTTTTCATAAACCACATGGATCCACCAGTGTAATTCCATGTGTGTTTTTTTGATAAACTACAGCTAGTGTCAATGCATGTGTGTTCTTTTCATAAGCCACATGCATCCTCCAGAGTCATTGCATGTGTGTTCTTTTCATAAACCACAACTAGAGTCTTTGCATGTGTGTTCTTTTCATAAACCACATGGATCCACCAGTGTCATTGCATGTGTGTTCTTTTCATAAACCACAGCTAGAGTCATTGCATGTCTGTTCTTTTCATAAACCACATGGATCCTCCAGATTCATTGCATGTGAGTTCTTTTCATAAACCACATGGATCCACCAGAGTCATTGCATTTGTGTTCTTTTCTTAAACCACAACTAGAGTCATCACATGTGTGTTATTTTCATAATCCACAAATGGAGTCATTGCATGTGTGTTCTTTTCATAAACCACAACTAGAGTTTGTTGCATGTGTGTTCTTTTCATAAACCACATGGATCCACTAGAGTCATTGCATGTGTGTTCTTTTCATAAACCATGTGGATCCACTAGAGACGTTGCATTCGTCTTCTTTTCATAAACCACAACTACATTCATTGCATGTGTGTTCTTTTCATAAACCACATGGATCCACTAGTGTCATTGCATGTGTGTTCCTTTCATAAACCACAACTAGAGTCATTGCATGTGTGTTCTTTTCATAAACCACAACTAGAGTTCATTGCACGTGTGTTCTTTTCATAAACCACATGGATCCACTAGAGTGGTTGCATTCATGTTCTTTTCATAAACCACAACTATAGATTATTGCATGTGTTTTCTTTTCATAAACAACATGTATCCACTAGAGTCATTGCATGTGTGTTCTTTTTATAAACCACATTGATCCACTAGAGTTCATTGCATTTGTGTTCTTTGCATAAACCACAACTAGAGTCATTGAATGTGTGTTCTTTTCATATACCACATGGATCCACCAGTGTCATTACATGTGTGTTCTTTTCATAAACCACATACGGATCCACCAGTGTCATTGTATGTGTGTTCTTCTCCTAAACCACCATTAGAGTCATTGCATATGTGCTCTTTTCATAAACCACAACTAGAGTCATTGCATTTGTGTTCTTTTCATAAACCACATGGATCCACCAGTGTAATTCCATGTGTGTTCTTTTGATAAACTACAGCTAGTGTCAATGCATGTGTGTTCTTTTCATAAGACACATGCATCCTCCAGAGTCATTGCATGTGTGTTCTTTTCATAAACCACAACTAGAGTCTTTGCATGTGTGTTCTTTTCATAAACCACATGGATCCACCAGTGTCATTGCATGTGTGTTCTTTTCATAAACCACAGCTAGAGTCATTGCATGTCTGTTCTTTTCATAAACCACATGGATCCTCCAGATTCATTGCATGTGAGTTCTTTTCATAAACCACATGGATCCACCAGAGTCATTGCATTTGTGTTCTTTTCTTAAACCACAACTAGAGTCATCACATGTGTGTTATTTTCATAAACCACAAATGGAGTCATTGCATGTGTGTTCTTTTCATAAACCACAACTAGAGTTTGTTGCATGTGTGTTCTTTTCATAAACCACATGGATCTACTAGAGTCATTGCATGTGTGTTCTTTTCATAAACCATGTGGATCCACTAGAGACGTTGCATTCATGTTCTTTTCATAAACCACAACTACATTCATTGCATGTGTGTTCTTTTCATAAACCACATGGATCCACCAGTGTCATTGCATGTGTGTTCCTTTCATAAACCACAACTAGAGTCATTGCATGTGTGTTCTTTTCATAAACCACAACTAGAGTTCATTGCACGTGTGTTCTTTTCATAAACCACATGGATCCACTAGAGTCATTACATTTGTGTTCTTTTCATAAACCACATGGATCCACCGGTGTCATTGCATCTATGTTCTTTTCAGAAACCAAATATGGATCCACTAGTGTCATTGCATGTATTCTTCTCCTAAACCACCACTAGGGTCATTGCGTGTGTGTTCTTTTCATAAACCACAACTAGAGTCTTTGCATTTGTGTTCTTTTCATAAACCACGTGGATCCACCTATGTCATTTCATGTGTGTTCTTTTCATAAACCACAGCTAGAGTCATTGCATGTGTGTTCTTTTCATAAACCACATGGATCCTCTAGAGTCATTGCATGTGAGTTCTTTTCATAAACCACATGGATCCACCAGAGTGATTGCATGTGTGTTCTTTTCATAAACCACAACTAGAGTCATTGCATGTGTGTTCTTTTCATAAACAACAATTGGAGTCATTGCATGTGTGTTCTTTTCATAAACCACAACTAGAATTCATTGCATGTGTGTTCTTTTCATAAACCACATGGATACACTAGAGTCATTGCATGTGTGTTCTTTTCATAAACCACATTGATCCACTAGAGTCATTGCATGTGTGTTCTTTTCATAATACAGAACAAGAGTCATTGCATGTGTGTTCTTTTCACAAACCACATGGATCCACCAGTGTCATTGCATTTGTGTTCTTTTCATAAACCAAATATGGATCCACTAGTGTCATTGCATTTATTCTTCTCCTAAACCACCACTAGGGTCATCGCATGTGTGTTCTTTTCAAAATCCACAACTAGAGTCATTGCATGTGTGTTATTTTCATAAACCACATGGATCCACCAGTGTCATTGCATCTGTGTTCTTATCATAAACCACAGCTAGAGTCATTGCATGTGTGTTATTTTCATAAACCACATGGAACCTCCAGAGTCATTGCATGTGAGTTCTTTTCATAAACCACATGGATCCACCAGAGTCACTGTATGTGTGTTCTTTTCATAAACCTCAACTATAGTCATTGCATGTGTGTTCTTTTCATAAACCACAACTGGAGTCATTGCATGTGTGTTCTTTTCATAAACCACAACTAGAGTTCATTGCATTTGTGTTTTTTTCATAAACCACATGGATCCACTAGAGTCATTGCATGTGTGTTCTTTTCATAAACCACGTGGATCCACTAGAGTCGTTGCATTCGTGTTCTTTTCATAAACCACAACTAGAGTTACTGCATGTGTGTTCTTTTTATAAACCAGATGGATCCACCAGTGTCATTGCATGTGTGATCTTTTCATAAACCAGATGGATCCACCAGTGTCATTGCATGTGTGATCTTTTCATAAACCACAACTAGAGTCATTGCATGTGTGTTCTTTTCATAAACCACACGTATCCTCTAGAGTCATTGCATGTGTGTTCTTTTCATAAACCACATGGATCCACCAGAGTCATTGCATGTGTGTTCTTTTCATAAACCACCGCTAGAGTCATTACATGTGTGTTCTTTTCATAAACCACATGGATCCACCAGAGTCATTGCATGTGTGTTCTTTTCATAAACCACATGGATCCACTAGAGTTCACTGCATTTGTGTTTTTTCATAATACACAACAAGAGTCATTGCATATGTGTTCTTTTCATAAACTAGATGGATCCACCAGTGTCATTGCATTTGTGTTCTTTTCATAAACCAAATATGGATCCACTAGTGTCATTGCATGTATTCTTCTCCTAAACCACCACTAGGGTCATTGAATGTGTGTTCTTTTCATAAACCACAACTAGAGTCATTGCATGTGTGTTCTTTTTATAAACCACATGGATTCACCAGTGTTATTGCATGTGTGTTCTTTTCATAAACCATAGCTAGAGTCATTGCATGTGTGTTTCTTTTCATAAACCACATGGATCCTCCTGAGTCATTGCATGTGTGTTCTTTTCATAAACCACATGGATCCACCAGAGTCATTGCATGTGTGTTCTTTTCATAAACCACAAATAGAGTCATTCAATGTGTGTTCTTTTCATAAACCACAACTAGAGTCATTGCATGTGTGTTCTTTTCATAAACCACAACTAGGGTTCATTGCATGTGTGTTCTTTTCATAAACCACATGGATCCACTAGAGTCATTGCATGTGTGTTCTTTTCATAAACCACATGGATCCACTTGAGTCATTGCATGTGTGTTCTTTTCATAAACCACATGGATCCACTAGAGTCATTGCATGTGTGTTCTTTGTGATTATTTGTTGATCATTTTTGGTATGGATCAAATCCAGATTTGGAGATAACTTTGGAAAATGATTTCCTTCCATTAGGGTTTAGGGATTTGGATTTATGTTCCAAGTGTTCAAATTTCCAGATACATTCATTGAGGAATGCATTTCCCTTGATTTGGATTTTTGTTGAATTCAAACTTCTACCAAAGTTTGTTCAAGATGGGATTTCAAGTCTCCTTTTAGAAACAAAAGTTTCTTTTCACCCTGATTTTCAACAAAAACTTATTTTGTTTAATTTATTTTTCACATTACAAGATTTGGAAAATCTTGGGATGTGACAGGCTACCACCCTTAAAATAAATCTCGTCCCGAGATTTGGGGAGGCTAGGGTTACAAGCAGGTTCAAAACAACTAGGGTACTACCACCCTTAAAAAAAATTCCAACTAAACTAGATGTTGGCCTTCTTGGGATCCCGGGGAAACTTCTCTGGGCAAACATCTGCATAGTGTCCTTTATTTCCACACTTGAAACATGTGACTTGGCTGATATCTTTCTTTTCCTTTGGTATCATTGCCTCTTGTTTGTTTCCTTGGTTCTTCTTCTTCTTGGGTTTCTCTAAAGCTAGGAGTGCTTCTAGTTCATGTTCTTCATAGGTTATCTCAAAGGTAGGAATGTCTACTGGTTTCTTTGACCTTCTATTTCTCCTTGGATAATTCATATGTCGCTTCTTTGGTCCTGCAAATTGGGTTGTATTGCATGGAGGTACAAGTGGAGATTTTCCTTTGTCTTCACCTTTCTTGGTAGAAATTGTTCCCTTATGGAGGTTTCCAAACATTTGATGTATTCTATCTTGCTTCATTTGTTGAACTATAGGATAGATGGGGCATTGAATAGGGACATGATTATTTCCTTCACATAGGAAGCAAGTAACTTGAGATGTGGGGCATTGGCCAACTGGATGTTCCTCTTCACAATTGGGGCATTGGTCTCCATGCTCCTTGGAAGTGTGGTCCTTGTCTCCACAAATATTGCAAGCTTGAGTTCCTTCTAAAATAACATCTTGGTCATCCTTGTTGTCATAAACTCCTTTGGAAGAGTTGTCTCCAATGTTGATCATTTGAGTAGCCATCCTTTGCAACAATTGGGATTGAGTTTCTAAAAACTTTTGCATGGTTGGGTCTAATCCATTGTTGTTGGCTAAAAGCTGAGTTGTCACTTGGCTCAACTGGGTTTGGTTTGCTAGTAGTTGTTCTCTCATGTTGACCTCTTGATTGTTGTTGTTGGTGTCATCAACCTTGATGCTGGAGTCTCTTGGAGAAGTCATCTGTTTGGGTTGAAGGGGGATTAGAATAGACAAAAGATTTCTAAGGGAATCAATCCTAATCACACACATCACAATTCACACAAGCAATGTGCAAGCAATCACAAACAAACACTCCACTCAAACAACAGTTTCAAGCACATACTTAGGCAACAAAATATTTTTGTTACACCACATAAGTTGGTGGGTTTGACTTAACTAAAATATGGTGGTCCATCTACATGGTTCACTTGTGATCTTTCCATCCTTCTTGGTTGATTCTTCTTGAATGAGGTCTTTGTATCCTTGGAGAATTCTTGTGTCTTGGTCACAAATCTTCAAAAGTGTTCATGGTTTCTTCTAAGTTGTGTTTCCTTAGTCTTCAAGTGAAATGTTACTCAAGACTTGTAGTCTTTAGTGATATCCAAGTTGAAGTCCTTGGTGTACATGTTGAAGATGTTGAAGAAGTTGAAGTCATTAGAGTTGATGAAGTTGAAGAAGTCCTTTGCACATGGTGTAGTCTTTGGTCATGGGGTAGGCTTTTCCATCAAGTTTTGAAGTAGAAGAGAAGTAGAGTTGAAACCAAAAAATGATTGAGGAAAGGGTTTACAAGATTTGTTTTGTAAATAAGTTTTGGAATAAGACAACTCCTATTGTCTAAGGGTTTTTGTCCAATCCTAGGGTTACAAATCCTACAGGCAACACAATGCTCTGATACCATCTGTAAGGTCCCCAACCTTTAATAAGATTGAGTCCCCTGTGTTTACAATGCTAGTCCCTAGATCAATAGCTAGCATCCATAGTTTAGATGTAATATCAAGAAACAAAGGTCATAATACAACTTTATAACCAGGAATAACATAATTTTATTACATCAATACATAGCTCATTAGGCTATTACATTACATTGCAGCGGAATAACTATAAGCATTGGGTCCTTCATCTTCAAAGTGCCACAGGCAGATGTTGGTTGTAGACTTTGTAATCCTAATCAATCAATCTTCACTAAAATCAATCAAACCTGCAACATTACAAGTTACAGCCACAAGGGTCAATACATTGGAATTGTATTGGCAAGTGATACTTTGGTAGTATAGTGGAGTCTAACATCTATATGCATTTGGCTAAGTGGAGTTGAGGCTTGCATTGCTCAAAATAGATTTTTCCCTAACATTTTGAAAATACTAAGTTTTGTTTGGCAAAAACTTTCCAAAACATCTACCAATCAAAGACTGAAGATCCACTCAGGGCATCTACCAATCAAAGACTGAAGTGCTTGGCAAAACACCCAAGGTATCTACCAATCAAAGACTGAAGATCCACTCAGGGCATCTACCAATCAAAGACTGAAGATCCTTTTAACCCTTGTTCACCCACAAGTTTTATTTAGAAATTGGAGTGATGAGATTCTTGAAGTTTCCATGTCTTGATGCTCAAATTGTCCTTTACCAGGGACATGGCTAAGTACTTAGGTTTTACACTCTACAGAGGTGGTGCACTTTCCCCACAAGCCTTGGTTTCCCAAGACATGATCCTTCAGTAGCCTTTCCTTAGTCAAATGGACGCGCTCCAACCTATCAACCCATCTACCACCCACTGTCCAAGAGACTAAGTTCTAGCATCCTAAGATCATGGCAGAGCCCATAATGCCAAGTGGTTGCACTTGAAGCTTCTCAACATATGACATCTCAAATCTCTTTGTTCCTGGGTGGCCATCCACAAGTGAGATACACAAGGTTCACCAGTACCCCTGGCCTTGTGTAACCACTCAACATAACCAATCCATCCATTCCACCCAGGTGATTCATTAACTTAGTTATTTTGTTAAATAAAACACAAGTCCTCAGACTTAGAATATTTTTCCATAGTGTGACAATATAAACCACCCTTGTTTTCTAGTAGCTAGGCTAAGCATGATAGTAATAGGAATCTTGACTTAGGTAACTTTCACTAAGGTTTCACCTAATAGGTTTTCCCATAGCATAGTTTATACTTAGCAAAAATTCCATGCAAGTCCTATACTTAGAAAATAATACTAATGCATAGTGGAAATAATGGGACAAAAGATATGAAGCATCACTTGCCTTTTTGGTAGAGGGTATAGGCTCACTCCTTGTTCTTGCTAGTCTCACACTCTTCAAGTCACTACAAACAATCAAGCAAGGCACAAACTCAATCTACCAATCAAGCAAAACAACACACACAAAATAACAAAGTCAAACAAACAATTTTTCACGCACAAAGTAATGGGATCTAAGTCATGCATAAGTATGCAAAGGTTGGTTCTATTGTAAGGATGGTCTTCACTAGGCTTCTAACTTTGTAAGTTCCAAATTGGTCATTTACCAAAATGGCAAAGTCATTTGCAAAGAGGGTCTCTATTAGATTCCTAAACTTTGTAAGATCCAAATTGGTCATTTACCAAAGTGGTAAAGTTGTTAGCAAAAGGCTTTACTATAAAACCATTTTCCAAAACAAAGTGTCATTCTATGTGGTGTAGAAATATTTCTACTAGGGTATTATCCTATAGGTTTCACCAAATGAGTTGCTATTGCAAAACTTGGTGTTTTGGGTCAGTAGGTTTGGTCCAAAATATTTTCTCAAAGTTTTCTTTATGAAAGCATTTTCATAAACAAAACAATGGTTTTTAATTAGCTAGAAATGGACTAAACCAATTAATCCATTCTAAACTTTTCAAAAATCATTTTCCAAACTATGGGTTGGTTCCTAGGGTCAGTAAGGTCACAACAAACCAATTGGCAAAGGTTTTAATCTTAAAATCATTTTTAAATGATTTTTCTAATGTTAGCAAGCACACAAAAGAATCTGCAAAATCAAACAAGCTAACAGATACTATTTGCTAAACTAAGGGTAGGGTTGGTTAGATCTTGTTCTCCTGAATCCAACGACATCAAATTTGTAAAATTTGGACGTGTGGATCAAAAGATACAAAGGTTTGAAGTTTGCAAAAGTTTCTGTTTTCAAATCTGTTTTTAAACAGATCTGGTGGACACGCGGCGTAATTCTATTCGTCGGTACCGATTCGCTGCGGATCACGCTCTGTAGCCGTTGGATCTAAATGAGATCGTGCGGCGCAGGACTCGTACCTCTTCGCGGTTAAGTGATCTATCGTAACCGTCAGATCTAGATCCTACGGTTCTAGCGTGCTCGACCATTTGCGAGCGGCGCTGCGGTGGCTACCGGCGGCGGAGTCGTCGGTCGATGACGGTGCCGGCGATACAGGAAGCGAGAGAGAAAGAGGGCATGCTCACCGAGTTCGCAAGATCGTGGGGAAGCTCGAGGTAGTGTCTTCCTATCGCGGGGCGTACTGGAGTGAGCTTGATTGCTCGCCGGAGTTGCTGCGGCGGCGGGGCTCTCGGGTTGTCGTCGTTGGCGTCGCTGTGGATCACGAGAAGACAAACGGAAAGCACTGTAAGACGCGCAAGGGTACAGCGGTGATGCGAGCGTGAAGGAGGAGTGAAGGGGCGGTCTGGTCTTACCGGTGGGGCTCGTCGGAGAGGAAGCAGACGGCGGTGCTCACTGTCGACGACGGAGGCGAGGATAGGGGGCGCCCTAGGTCAAACGGAAGGTGTCGTTAGGTTCGTATGAGCTTGTAGATCATCATCGGGTCAACGAGGATGAGAGGGGAGGTCAGGTTTACCGGGGAGATGTCGCGCTTGATTGGAAGCATGGCGGCGCTGGCTCGGGGCTTGTTGGAGTCGGGGTTCTGGTGCTCCCGCGGGCGAACTAGGAGTACTAGGAGATGCGTGAGGTCGAGAGGAGTCCACTCGCGTGAAGTAGAGGCAGAGGGGTGGTCGGAGTTGGCCGGAATCGAGAGGGAGGCTCGTCGGAGCAAAGGGTGCTCAGGGAGAAATTGGGGGCAGTCTAAGGCGTGCCAGCGCGAGGTGTCAGAGGGGAATTATAGGGGGAACATGGGCGTTTCCATCTGCGTGATCAACTCGAGTAACGGTCGCGTTAAGGCTAATTGAATCCATGGTTTGAAGGCAAGCACGAGGGGAAGGCGTGGTCGGTCTGGGAAGAAGAAGGAGGTGGCGGTGGGGTCCTCCGTCGATGGGGAAAAGAAAGGGAATGGGGTCCACTTGCGGTCTCTTTAAGGTTGTTTAGTTGGTGAAGAAAACGTTCAAGGCGTGGTGAGAGAGGGGTCGTTTAAATGAGTGAGGGGAAGAGGAGTGGGTCCTGGTTGTCATTGACTCAGTGGGTCTGAAAGTTGGTGTCAAATGTTTTCCTTCGGGGAGGGAGTACTGGGCTGGACTGGCCTAGTGGGCTGGGCCTGTTGCACTATTTTTTTCTGTCTAAATCTTTTTCTTTTTCTAATTCTTTTTCTGTTTTGAATTTCAATCCATTAATCAAACAATTCAAACAACACTCAACTAATTCAAACAAACAACAAATTTTCATTTGAATTTGGTTCTGTTTGTTAACATAATCCAAATCTCAAAATGAAATAACATTTTTATTCATTTTAGGATCCATTTATTATTTAAATAAAGTGGATCTTTAGTTATTAGGGTTTGATTTATTTAACAAAATTTCCATTTGAAATCCAATTATTTTCAAAACCAAACCAGAAGGTTTTAATTTGAAAAATAAAAGAATACTTGGAAACTTATTTAAATAAATAAATAAGTTTTGGTGTTTTAATTAAAATGGGAAAGCCTTTACTTAAATAAAATTGGATATTTAAATCCTTATTATTTTATTTAAATAATCCTTTACTCATTTTAATCAAAGCAAAACCTTTTAATAAAAGATTTCAAAGTAGTAATAAAATACTTGGTGTTCATTTAAAATGGGAAAAGCTTTTACTTAAATAAAATTGGATATTTAAATCCTTTATTTTATTTAAATAAACCTTTACTCACTTTATCAAAACAAAATATTTTATTTCAAAAGTTTGGCCAAAATTAATTTGGCTTATCTTTTCATTTGAAACCAAAGTCTTTTATTAAAAGATCTAAAACAGTGTTTCCAAAACAATTTATTTTCCTTTGATAAATGTTTATCCTTATAAATCCCTTTAGGATTATTTGTTCACCATTTGGTATGGGCTTTGGTAAGGGCTTTATTGGCTTTGGAAATTCAATTTCCTTATCTTATATTATTCACAAGATTTTGTCTATGGTTCCAAACTAAGTGAAACCAATCTCTAAGGTCTTTCTTGATCCTTTGTGATTATTTGTTGATCATTTTTGGTATGGATCAAATCCAGATTTGGAGATAACTTTGGAAAATGATTTCCTTCCATTAGGGTTTAGGGATTTGGATTTATGTTCCAAGTGTTCAAATTTCCAGATACATTCATTGAGGAATGCATTTCCCTTGATTTGGATTTTTGTTGAATTCAAACTTCTACCAAAGTTTGTTCAAGATGGGATTTCAAGTCTCCTTTTAGAAACAAAAGTTTCTTTTCACCCTGATTTTCAACAAAAACTTATTTTGTTTAATTTATTTTTCACATTACAAGATTTGGAAAATCTTGGGATGTGACAGTTCTTTTCATAAACCACAGCTAAAGTCATTGCATGTGTGTTCTTTTCATAAACCGCATGGATCTTCGAGAGTCATTGCATGTGTGTTCTTTTCATAAACCACATGGATACACCAGAGTCATTGAATGTGTGTTCTTTTCAGAAACCACAACTAGTGTCATTACATGTGTTTTTTTTCATAAACCACAACTAGAGTTCATTCCATGTGTGTTCTTTTCATAAACAACATGTATCCACTAGAGTCATTGCATGTGTGTTCTTTTCATAAACCACATTGATCCACTAGAGTTCATTGCATTTTTGTTCTTTTCATAAACCACAACTAGAGTTATTGCATATGTGTTCTTTTCATAAACCACATGGATCCACCAGTGTCATTACATGTGTGTTCTTTTCATAAACCACATATGGATCAACCAGTGTCATTGCATGTGTGTTCTTCTCCTAAACCACCACTAGAGTCATTGCATATGTGTTCTTTTCATAAACCACAACTAGATTGATTGCATGTCTGTTCTTTTCATAAACCACATGGATCCACTAGTGTAATTGCATGTGTGTTCTTTTCATAAACCACAGCTAGTGTCATTGCATGTGTGTTCTTTTCCTAAGCCACATGCATCTTCCAGAGTCATTTCATGTGTGTTATTTTCATAAACAACATGGATCCACTAGAGTCATTGCATGTGTGTTCTTTTCATCAAACACAACAAGAGTCATTCATGTGTGTTCTTTTCATAAACCACATGGATCCACTAGAGTTTATTGCATTTGTGTTCTTTTCATAAACCACAACTAGAGTCATTGCATGTGTGTTCTTTTCATAAACCACAACTAGAGTCATTGAATGTGTGTTCTTTTCATACACCACATGGATCCACTAGAGTCATTGCATGTGTGGTCTTTTCTGAAACCACATGGATCCACTAGAGTCATTGCATGTGTGTTCTTTTCATAAACCACATGGATCCACTAGAGTCGTTGCATTCATGTTCTTTTCATAAACCACAATTAGAGTCATTGCATGTGTGTTCTTTTCATAAACCACTTGGATCCACCAGTGTCATTGCATGTGTGTTCTCTTCATAAACCACATCTAGAGTCATTGCATGTGTGTTGTTTGCATAAACCACATGGATCCTCTAGAGTCATTGCATGTGTGTTCTTTTCTTAAACCACATGTATCCACCAGAGTCATTGCATGTGTGTTTTTTTCAGTAACCACAACTAGTGTCATTACATGTGTGTTCTTTTCATAAACCACAACTAGAGTTCATTGAATTTGTGTTCTTTTGAGAAACAACATGTATCTACTAGAGTCATTGCATGTGTGTTCTTTTCATCAACCACATTGATCCAATATAGTTCATTGCATTTGTCTTCTTTTCATAAACCACAACTAGAGTCATTGCATGTGTGTTCTTTTCATAAACCACATGGATCCACCAGTGTCATTACATGTGTGTTCTTTTCATAAACCACGTATGGATCCACCAGTGTTATTGCATGTCTGTTCGCCTCTCCTAAACCACCACTAGAGTCATTGCATATGTGTTCATTTCATAAACCACACCTAGAGTCATTGGATGTGTGTTCTTTTCATAAACCACATGGATCCACCAGTGTAATTGCATGTGTGTTCTTTTCATAAACCACAGCTAGTGGCATTGCATGTGT
This sequence comes from Avena insularis, assembly GCA_023614405.1. Classification (NCBI taxonomy): domain Eukaryota; kingdom Viridiplantae; phylum Streptophyta; class Magnoliopsida; order Poales; family Poaceae; genus Avena; species Avena insularis. The sequence goes on from JAJUPC010000331.1 coordinate 270,045, forward strand.
GTTCTTTTCATAAGCCACATGCATCCTCAAGAGTCATTGCATGTGTGTTCTTTTCATAAACCACGTGGATCCACTAGAGTAATTGCATGTGTGTTCTTTTCATAGACCACAACTAGAGTCTTTGCATGTGTGTTCTTTTCATAAACCACAACTAGAGTCATTGCATGTGTGTTCTTTTCATAAACCTCATGGATCCACTAGAGTTCATTGAATTTGTGTTCTTTTCATAATACACAACAAGAGTCATTGCATGTGTGTTCTTTTCAGAAACCACATGGATCCACCAGTGTCATTGCATTTGTGTTCTTCTCATAAACCAAATATTGATCCACTAGTGTCATTGCATGTATTCTTCTCCTAAACCACCAATGGGGTCATTGCATGTCTGTTCTTTTCATAAACCACAACTAGAGTCATTGCATGTGTGTTCTTTTCATAAACCACATCGATCTACTAGTGTCATTGCATGTGTGTTCTTTTCCTTAACCACAGCTAGAGTCATTGCATGTGTGTTTCTTTTCATAAACCACATGGATCCTCCAGAGTCATTGCATGTGTGTTCTTTTCATAAACCACATGGATCCACCAGAGCCATTGCATGTGTGTTCTTTTCATAAACCACAACTATAGTCATTGCATGTGTGTTCTTTTCATAAACCACAACTACAGTTCAGTTCATGTGTGTTCTTTTCTTAAAACTACATGGATCCACTAGAGTCATTGCATGTGTGTTATTTTCATAAACCACATGGATCCACTAGAGTCATTGCATGTGTGTTCTTTTCATAAACCACATAGATCCACTAGAGTCGTTGCATTCGTTTTTTTCATAAACCACAACTAGAGTTATTGCATGTGTGTTCTTTTCATAAACCACATGGATCCACCAGTGTCATTGCATGTGTGTTCTTTTCATAAACCACAACTATAATCATTGCATGTGTGTACTTTTCATAAATCACATGGATCTTCTAGAGTCATTACATGTGTGTTCTTTTCATAAACCACATGGATCCACCAGAGTCATTGCATGTGTGTTCGTCTCAGAAACCACAACTAGTGTCATTACATGTGTGTTTTTTCATAAACCACAACTAGGTCTCATTGGATGTGTGTTCTTTTCATAAACAACATGTATCCAGTAGAGTCAAAGCACATGTGTTCTTTTCATAAACCACATTGATCCACTAGAGTTCATTGCATTTGTCTTCTTTTCATAAACCACAACTATTGTCATTGCATGTGTGTTCTTTTCATAAATGACATGGATCCACCAGTGTCATTACATGTGTGTTATTTTCATAAACCACATAAGGATCAACTAGTGTCATTGCATGTGTGTTTTCTCCTAAACCACCTCTAGAGTCATTGCATATGTGTTCTTTTCATAAACCACAACTAGAGTCATTGCATGTGTGTTCTTTTCATAAACCACATGGATCCACCAGTGTAATTGCATGTGTGTTCTTTTCATAAACCACATCTAGTGTCATTGCATGTGTGTTCTTTTCATAAGCCACATGCATCCTCCAGAGTCATTGCATGTGTGTTCTTTTCATAAACCACATGGATCCACTAGAGTCATTGCATGTGTGTTCTTTTCATAAACCACATGGATCCACTAGAGTCATTGCATGTGTGTTCTTTTCATAGACAACAACTAGAGTCATTGCATGTGTGTTCTTTTCATAAAACACAACTGGAGTCATTGCATGCGTGTTCTTTTCACAAAGCACAACTAGAGTCATTGCATGTGTGTTCTTTTCATAAACCACATGGATCCACTAGAGTTGTTGCATTTGGGTTCTTTTCATAATACAGAACAAGAGTCATTGCATGTGTGTTCTTTTCATAAACCACATGGATCCACTAGTGTCATTGCATTTGTGTTCTTTTCATAAACCAAATATGGATCCACTAGTGTCATTGCATGTATTCTTCTCCTAAACCACCACTAGGGCCATTGCATGTGTGTTCTTTTCAAAAACCACAACTAGAGTCATTGCATGTGTGTTATTTTCATAAACCACATGGATCCACCAGTGTCATTGCATGAGTGTTCTTATCATAGACCACATCTAGAGTCATTGCATGTGTGTTCTTTTCATAAACCACATGGAACCTCCAGAGTCATTGCATGTGAGTTCTTTTCATAAACCACATGGATCCACTAGAGTCATTGCATGTGTGTTCTTTTCATAAACCACAACTATAGTCATTGCATGTGTGTTCTTTTCATAAACCATAACTTGAGTCATTGCATGTGTGTTCTTTTCATAAACCACAACTAGAGTTTATTGCATGTGTGTTCTTTTCATAAACCACATGGATCCACTAGAGTCATTGCATGTGTGTTCTTTTCATAAACCACGTGGATCAAGTAGAGTCGTTGCATTCATGTTCTTTTCATAAACCACAACTAGAGTCATTGCATGTGTGTTCTTTTCATAAACCAGATGGATCCACCAGTGTCTTTGCATGTGTGTTCTTTTCATAAGGCACAACTAGAGTCATTGCATGTGTGCTCTTTTCATAAACCACATGGATCCTCTAGAGTCATTGCATGTGTGTTCTTTTCATAAACCACATGGATCCACCAGAGTCATTGCATGTGTGTTCTTTTCATAAACCACAGCTAGAGTCATTGCATTTGTGTTCTTTTCATAAACCACATGGATCCTCTAGAGTCATTCCATGTGTGTTGTTTTCATAAACCACATTGATCCACCAGAGTCATTGCATGTGTATAGTTTCAGAAACCACAACTTGTGTCATTACATGTGTGTTCTTTTCATAAACCGCAACTAGAGTTCATTGCATGTGTGTTCTTTTCATAAACAACATGTATCCACTAGAGTCATTGCATGTGTGCTCTTTTCATAAACCACATTGATCCACTAGAGTTCAATGCATTTGTGTTCTTTTCATAAACCACAACTAGAGTCATTGCATGTGTGTTCTTTTCATAAACCACATGGATCCTCTAGAGTCATTGCATGTGTGTTGTTTTCATAAACCACATGGATCCACCAGAGTTATTGTATGTGTGTTCTTTTCATAAACCACAACTAGAGTCATTACATCTGTGTTCTTTTCATAAACCACAACTAGAGTTCATTGCATGTGTGTTCTTTTCATAAACCACATGGATCCACTAGAGTCATTGCATGTGTGTTCTTTTCATAAACCACGTGGATCCACTAGAGTCGTTGCATTCGTGTTCTTTTCAGAAACCACAACTATAGCTTATTGCATGTGTGTTCTTTTCATAAACAACATGTATCCACTAGAGTCATTGCATGTGTGTTCTTTTCATAAACCACAACTAGAGTTCATTGTATGTGTGTTCTTTTCATAAACCACATGGATCCACTAGAGTCATTGCATGTGTGTTCTTTTCATAATACTGAACAAGAGTCATTGCATGTGTGTTGTTTTCATAAACCACATGGATCCACCAGTGTCATTGCATTTGTGTTCTTTTCATAAACCAAATATGGATCCACTAGTGTCATTGCATGTATTCTTCTCCTAAACCACCACTAGGGTCATTGCATGTGTGTTCTTTTCCAAATCCACAACTAGAGTCATTGCACGTGTGTTATTTTCATAAACCACATGGATCCACCAGTGTCATTGCATGTGTGTTCTTATCATAAACCACAGCTAGCGTCATTGCATGTTTGTTCTTTTCATAAACCACATGGAACCTCCAGAGTCATTTCATGTGAGTTCTTTTCATAAACCACATGGATCCACCAGAGTCATTGCATGTGTGTTCTTTTCATAAACCACAACTATAGTCATTGCATGTGTGTTCTTTTCATAAACCACAACTGGAGTCATTGCATGTGTGTTCTTTTCATAAACTACAACTAGAGTTCATTGCATGTGTGTTCTTTTCATAAACCACGTGGATCCACTAGAGTCATTGCATTCGTGTTCTTTTCATAAACCACAACTAGAGTTATTGCATCTGTGTTCTTTTCATAAACCAGATGGATCCACCAGTGTCATTGTATGTGTGTTCTTTTCATAAACCAGATGGATCCACCAGTGTCATTGCATGTGTGTTCTTTTCATAAACCATGGCTAGAGTCATTACATGTGTGTTCTTTTCATAAACCACATGGATCCACCAGAGTCATTGCATGTGTGTTCTTTTCGTAAACCACAGCTAGAGTCATTGCATGTGTGTTCTTTTCATAAACCACATGGATCCTCTAGAGTCATTGCATGTGTGTCCTTTTCATAAACCACATTGATCCACCAGAGTCATTACATGTGTGCTCTTTTCAAAAACAACAACTTGTGTCATTACATGTGTGTTCTTTTCATAAACCACAACTAGAGTTCATTGCATGTGTGTTCTTTTCATAAACAACATGTATCCAGTAGAGTCATTGCATGTGTTTTCTTTTCATAAACCACATTGATCCAGTAGAGTTCATTGCATTTGTGTTCTTTTCATAAACCATAACTAGAGTCATTGCATGTGTGTTCTTTTCATAAACCACATGGATCCTCTAGAGTCATTGCATGTATGTTGTTTTCATAAACCACATGGATCCACCAGAGTTATTGTATGTGTGTTCTTTTCATAAACCACAACTGGAGTCACTCCATGTGTGTTCTTTTCATAAACCACAACTAGAGTTCATTGCATGTGTGTTCTTTTCATAAACCACATGGATCCACTAGAGTCATTGCATGTGTGTTCTTTTCATAAGCCACGTGGATCCACTAGAGTCGTTGCATTCGTGTTCTTTTCATAAACAACAACTATAGCTTATTGCATGTGTGTTCTTTTCATAAACAACATGTATCCACTATTCATTGCATGTGTGTTCTTTTCATAAACCACAACTAGAGTTCATTGCATGTGTGTTCTTTTCATAAACCACATGGATCCACTAGAGTCACTGCATGTGTGTTCTTTTCATAAACCACATGGATCCACTAGAGCTCATTGCATTTGTGTTCTTTTCATAAACCACAACTATAGCTTATTGCATGTGTGTTTGTTTTCATAAACAACATATATCCACTAGAGTCATTGCATGTGTGTTCTTTTCATAGACCACATTTATCCACTAGAGTTCATTGCATTTGTGTTTTTTTTCATAAACCACAACTAGAGTCATTGAATGTGTGTTCTTTTCATATACCACATGGATCCACCAGTGTCATTACATGTGTGTTCTTTTCATAAACCACATATGGATCCACCAGTGTCATTACATGTGTGTTCTTCACCTAAACCACCACTAGAGTCATTGCATGTGTGTTCTTTTCATAAACCATAACTAGAGTCATTGCATGTGTGTTCTGTTCATAAACCACATGGATCCACCAGTGTAATTGCATGTGTGTTCTTTTCATAAACTACAGCTAGTGTCATTGCATGTGTGTTCTTTTCATAAGCCACATGCATCCTCCAGAGTCATTGCATGTGTGTTCTTTTCATAAACCACATGGATCCACCAGAGTCATTGCATGTGTGTTCTTCTCATAGACCACAACTAGACTCATTGCATGTGTGTTCTTTTCATAAATCACAACTAGTGTCATTGCATGTGTGTTCTTTTCATAAACCACAACTAGAGTTCATTGCACGTGTGTTCTTTTCATAAACCACATGGATCCACTAGAGTCATTGCATGTGTGTTCCTTTCATAAACCACATGGATCTACTAGAGTTCATTGTATTTGTGTTCTTTTCATAATCCACAACTAGAGACATTGCATGTGTGTTCTTTTCATAAACCACATGGATCCACTAGTGTCATTGCAGCTATGTTATTTCATAAACCAAACATGGATCCACTAGTTTCATTGCATGTATTCTTCTCCTAAACCACCACTAGGGTCATTGCATGTGTGTTCTTTTCATAAACCACAACTAGAGTCTTTGCATGTGTGATCTTTTCATAAACCACATGGATGCACCAGTGTCATTGCATGTGTGTTATTTTCATAAACCAAAACTAGAGTCATTGCATGTGTGTTCTTTTCATAAACCACATGGATCCCCCAGAGTCATTGCATGTGAGTTCTTTTCATAAACCACATGGATCCACCAGAGTCATTGCATTTGTGTTCTTTTCTTAAACCACAACTAGAGTCATTTTATGTGTGTTATTTTCATAAACCACAACTGGAGTCATTGCATGTGTGTTCTTTTCATGAACCACAACTAGAGTTCATTGCATGTGTGTTCTTTTCATAAACCACATGGATCCACTAGAGTCATTTCATGTGTGTTCTTTTCATAATCCATGTGGATCCTCTAGAGTCGTTGCATTCGTGTTCTGTGGGCTCCCTGGATTAGTCATTCGAGAAATCCTTGTTATGCCTACATCCACGTTCCCATGATCAGTGAGCCGTGGAACATAACCGACAGGTACCATTACAACATCCGAAACATAACGAAATACAAGACTTACATAACCGACGGGTACCATTACAACTCTTGAAAGTCTGGCCAAGTAAATAGCCAGGGACATAGCCGTGAGTACTTTTGAATGTACTCGCAAACCACCTAGATAAGTGAACAAAGGAAATGCAATTCTGGATGTGGCGAGATAGCTCTATCTAGGGTTGCTTTTGAAAAGGCCTAACCTAACTTTGAAATATGGCATCTCCATATCTTTGTTGAAAAAAAGAGTTTTGAAATCATGCTTTTGTTTTATAAATCAAGACATCTCCATATCTTTGTTGAAAAGGAGTTTTGAAAACATTTTTGTAGTAAAAACCCTTTTTGAACATTTTAGACCCCTCGGGTCAAAACAAAGTTCTCGAACTCGGGTTCCCCCGGAACCTTCATACTCAAAGTACTTGTTTCCCAAACAAGAACAATTTGGGTACTCCTAGCCAACACTTTTACAACCGTCCTTGACCGTGGACACGGCTATTCGAATAGGTTATACTCTGCAGAGTTTGCACACTTTACCCACAAGAATCAATACATCCGCTGGGATACAACCATGGCCTACTGCCACTGTAGATGGGGGTTCGGATAATCAAACCTAACCTTTCGCTTGTCTACACTAGCAAAGGCATGCTTTTCCTCTTGGGTTTGTTCTCCCCGACAACGAGTATGTGGCTCCCAGCCATAGTCAAGCCGCAACTTGGCGTATACCTTAAATCTGGAGACTCCACTTCCTTCCATACTACCTAAGTCATACCGTCCGTGGGAGACCCAATTGTTGCACCGGCCTCCTGCCAGGCTCACTCTTGAAGCAAGCGTGCTTCAGATCCTCGATCTGGTGGTGCCTGCCAGGAATTCCAGGGATTTCTCCCTATAAGCACGGTAGAAGTGCCTCAGCTAATGCGAACAAACTACAAGTTAAGCCGCAACAACCTAGGGTAATGTGGTTGCGTGGATAAAAATTGTTCCAGTAAAGGCGTAGAACATCCCATCACATTTCCACGTCTTCTCATCACCATTTCTTTTGTTAAAACTTCCACTGGGAACAATGCCTCTTCCCAGGGTTTTACAAAGTTGTTTTTGAAACCTTTGTAGTGGGGAAAATCCCAAAACAGTTTATTTTCTCAAAACCGGGGTTTCCAAGGAGGTAGGATGCTAACCATCATACTCTCGGTATAAAGGGGGTAAAATGATAGGTTCATCGGTGGTGCCTCAAGGATTAATTCATAACTTGGAGGAGCCAAGTTACTATCGCAATATTTATAAAATAAGATATGCAGGTAGATAATGCAATTTACAAAAGGGATGGAAAACAGGTAAAAGAGAGTAGGACGTATATCAGAGTTTGGGAAGTGGTGGCTTGCCTGTGATCAGCAATAAGTCCCTGGACTTCTTCAGATGACCAAGCATACCCAATAATAATAATAATAAAAGTCCCTTCTTTCTTGTCGTCAGACACTCACACTATCGTCGTCATCGGTAAACATGCAAGCAGACAATACCATAATCAATAGAAGGAATACAAGCATCACACCATACAGCAAACAAACATAAGAATTACTACTGAACTTGGGAGGTTTTGGAGATGTTGGGTATGGATAGTGGAATAACTAAATTGCCACTGTAGTGTTTCTCTTTTGGGAAGATAGTTGTCAAGGCTAGAGACAAGGCATTTGGATTAGGGATCTATGGTCAGTAGGATATTAATGTGCAAGAGTGATATCCTTAGATAGGTCTTGTCAAGACAAAACCATCACAAGTGGTTTCACTTGATTATCACTTTTCTAGAATTATTTATGCTTTTTATAGTGGATTAAACTCTAGTTAGAGGAAATAATTCACGAGAAAAGTTCTGCAGCTCCAAAAATTATTTCCTTGGATGGTTATGTAGTACTTAATGTAATGAACCACCTAGAGTTGGAATAAAGTCAAAATAATTACCAGAATGCCCTCAGGAAATTCCCCAAGGCAGTTCTGTCTAGTTTTTCTCCTTGATACCAGGTTAATTCTACAGAAGCTATTGAGATGGTTTCAAGGGCAGGTGATAGGTATTTAAAATAATTTTCTGTAGGATTTGGATTTACCCTTTTTGGATTTGCCAAACTCCCGGAGGAATTTAATTAGTGAAAATACCCATCACAAAGGTATTTAAATCACTACAATTCTACCAGAGCTCAATAAATTCTGAGCTGCTGGGATTTGGTAGATAGTGGTACTAGGGTGTACTGGGAGGTGGAATCAGGTCAAAACCACCTTTGGTTAGACCTGGGTAATTTATCTAGGGCAGATAAAGACTAACGTTGTTATTTTTCTTAAAGGCAAAACACAGTTCAACTTGACCTAAGACTGGTGATGGGTGATAGGTATTTCCAATACCTTCCAGCAGGTCTTTGGTTCATCCGAAATGGAGAGGTGGAACTCTCTGTGGAAATTAATTAGGGTTCTAGATACATTTTAGCAGAATAATTACTAATAATTAGAGAAAATTATTTTGGCCATGGGGTTGCTCTGCATGTTTGAGAAAACATCAGGGAACCACCAGAAAATTAGATCTAGGCATTTGGACTTGGTTTACCATTGTATTTGGATTTAAAACAACTGGAGCTTCTCTGGAAATATAGGTTAGCTAAGAAGAAAAAGAAAAAGGGTGCAGCGGGATCACGGGGAGACTTTGGGTCATAGGGGAGGATTTGCCACGCGGGAGCCAGCGCTTGAACTAGCAAGCGGGGCCCGACGGTTAGCGAGAGGAGGGGGCGAAGGGGTATCGGCTAGATCTGGTCGTCCGTTCAAGTGGCGATGGACGGACCAGGGTCGTCGTCTACGCAAACCGAACGTCGGTGACGAAACCCTAGGCAGCGGTGCCAGCAAGGGCAGGGTGCTCACCAGAGGGCTCGGGGAAGGTCGGGGATGGTGCAGAACGACGTGGTCGACGGTGCTGAACAGATCGGTGGGCGGCACAATGCAGTTTGACGCCGGGAAATAGCACGCGCGACGGCGACCGAGAGAAACCTCATCGGAGATCAATGCCGAAGACGGAGGAGTGGGTCCTGGACAGAAAAGAGAGCATGGTCAGGTAGAGGAGGAGGAGGGGAACTCATGGGCTGACATGCAGAGAGAATGGAGTAGGGAGGAGAGAGTCCTTGTCAATTTTGTGAGGAGGCCGAGGCTCTCCTCTTCTTCTTCCCTCGGGCAGTACAGAGCTGGGGAGAGGTAGGGGGTGTTGGGGAGGTGAGTGGGAGTGAGAGGAAGCAAATGAGGGCAGGGGAGAGCTGGGGGAAGGGTTGCTGGCTTTTATACCAAGAGAGAGGGCTAGGTGGGGTGAATTACCATTTAGGGAAAGGGGGAGGGCAATGCTGGCCAGGGATTGGTCCAGAGGGAGGTGGATAGGGGTAGGATGGTAATTGGGTCATGCTGGACCAGATAGGGGGGGTGGCATCAGTGGTAATTAATGGGGGACAAATCTTGTAAGATCTTTGTTGTCTCTCTCTCTCTCTTAATACTAGTTCAAGGGCAAAATGGGTAATTGTTGGGTGGTGCTACAGTGGTGGTCGACCAGTGGTGTGTCCTGGTGCTAAGGGGAAGCTTTGTTCAAGTTTTGATGGAGTTTGGAAGTGGTTAGAGTAATGGATTTGCTAAAATGGCAAATTTGATCCAATATACGGTTGTGAAGGAGGTCCAAAAAGTTACATTGGACCAGAGGAGAAAATGGTACTGGTAGATAGATAAGGTCAGGGTAGACTCCTAGGATTTATTTGAGATTTTTATGTGGGATTTTAGTCCACTTAAATCCAATTACTCAAAAAGGACATAAATGATTTTTAGATGAGCATTTGATAAATTTCCATTGGTCAAGGATGGAATTTTATGTGGAAGGGTCCCAAATATGAATACACACTTAGGGGAATTTTCCCAAGATTTATTGGTGATTAAAAGTATTTAAAACAATTATTATTCCAATTCAGCCATTTAAGAAAATGGACAAAAAGAAATAATAAACCTTCTCAAAAATATTTATTTTTGAGATGGAAAGATAGGATATGATTTGTGGGGCTCACATGAGCCAAAAGTTGGGGAAGTGGTTTGGTAAAAACCAAACTTTCCTTTATGGAGGGAGTTTTGGAGATTTTGACTATTTAAGGAATTAAATAGTTTTGGGGCCATAATAATTATGGATAATTATTGATAAATATTGAGGATCAATATGGAGGTTGTAGACAAGAGGTAGCAAGTGTTTGCAACCTGGTGGAATGGAATTCCAACTTGAAAAGGATGGAGAATAAGGATTTGATGATCTAGGGTGGTGTTATTTTTATACCACTAAAACATGCTTGCATCTTGGAGCTGAGAGCTCACCTTGGTGCAAGGGATAGATGGATAGGTAGACCAGGTCATATATATGATCATGGAATAAGGAGTTTGAATTAATAGCATTTGGGTTGACCTAGAATTGATGGCAAACTTTGTTGAAATTAAGGCTGCCAGGCAGAAAGAGTCATGAAGCCTTCTAAACCATGTGGGTTTAATAAGCTCAGTGGTCCAATTAGAACAAGTGAGGTAGTTTTTGATAGACCTCAATGATTATAACACAACCATGCAGAGAGTTGGTCCATAGGAGGTTATATGAGGATGTGAGATTCTACCAAAGTAGGTATGATGACTAGATTTGCAGGAATTGTTATTTTCTTGCCTGCAAAACCATCAAGGATGAGTGGGTTGAGGGATGATCTAACCAGAGGCAAATGTGGGCCTTGGTAGTCCTTAGGATGGTTAACAAGATGGTTCAGATGACTTTCAAAAAAGGTACATGCTTTGAGAAAAGGAGGCATTCAAAAAGGTGGTGCTGAAACTGTTTCTAGACTTAGCCAAATTTGGTAGTTTTAGGGTTTTTGACTAGAGTAGGAGAGGGAATGTTCTTGGAGGAGTTGCAAGGTATCAGAGCTTTATCAAGTGGGTGATAGGGAAGTTTATAGTGAGTAGAGGAGATCCTTGCTTGATATTGGTCTTCATAGAATTGGAAAAATCTAGAATGGAGATCCTCAGAATAGATCTGGTATAGGGTTTGAGATGATCACTAAATGGCTAGGGATCATATCAAGGTTTGCTTTCTTGCTTAGGGATTGAGGATTTGGAAGCATCTTGATCCTAGTGATGAGCTTCTAAGGTATCTCCTTTTACTTCCTAAACAAACAAATCAATCAGCAGATCAAGGCAACTCATCAGACAGCAGATCAAGGCAACTCATCTTATGCTAGGTATAACCACTAATGAGGTTACCATCAAGCCTAGCTTGGGGTAAGGTTGGGGTAATTTGAAGAGGTTGAGTTTTGAATAAGGTGAGGGTTCTTGATGTCTCTACCAAGAGTAGAATTCAAATGCTTTGAAAGGAGGTTTTGGTAAAGCTAGAGATAAGATTATTTGAGTGCTCTGTCTTGAAAACATAAGGAGATTGTATTATATAACTCTCCATAGTTTTGTTAATAGAAACTACAGAAATAGTTTTGGTTTACATAGGCATCTTGGCTCCTGTTTTGAAATGCCAGAACGTTTGAGAATATGAAGAGTAAGCCAAGATAGTTTTGGTAAATAGCTTTTGGACAACTGAGCGCGAGGTAAGGAGTATCCTAATATACACTTCATAAGCACAAGTGCAAACAAACAACAAGCAAGCACTGCACTAAAGCACAAGAAAAAGTTTTTGTTCCCCCTGATTTTTGCATTCTGGACAACTAATCAGGGTTGCAAAAATTGGGATGTTACATGTTATTTTCATAAACCACAACTAGATTCATTGCTTGTGTGTTCTTTACAAAAACCACATGCATCCACCAGTGTCATTGCATGTGTGTTCCTTTCATAAACCACAACTAGATTCATTACATGTGTGTTCTTTTCATAAACCACAACTAGAGTTCATTGCACGTGTGTTCTTTTCATAAACCACATGGATCCACTAGAGTCATTTTGCATGTGTGTTCTTTTCATAAACCACATGGATCCACTAGAGTTCGTTGCATTTGTGTTCTTTTCATAATCAAAAACTAGAGTCATTGCATGTGTGTTCTTTTCATAAACCACATGGATCCACCAGTGTCATTGCATCTATGTTCTTTTCAGAAACCAAATATGGATCCACTAGTGTCATTGCATGTATTCTTCTCCTAAACCACCACTAGGGTCATTGCATGTGTGTTGTTTTCATAAACCACAACTAGAGTTTTTGCATGTGTGTTCTTTTCATAAACCACATGGATCCACCTGTGTCATTGCATGTGTGTTTTTTCATAAACCAAAACTAGAGTCATTGCATGTGTGTTCTTTTCATAAACCACAACTAGAGTCTTTGCATGTGTGTTCTTTTCATAAACCACATGGATCCACCTGTGTCATTGCATGTGAGTTCTTTTCATAAACCACATGGATCCACTAGAGTCGTTGCATTCGTGTTCTTTTCATAAACCACAACTAGAGTCATTGCATGTGTGTTCTTTTCATAAACCACATGGATCCACCAGTGTCATTGCATGTGTGTTCTTTTCATAAACCACAACTAGAGTCTTTGCATATGTGTTCTTTTCATAAACCACATGGATCCACCAGTGTCTTTGCATGCATATTCTTTTCATAAACCACAGCTAGAGTCATTCAATGTGTGTTCTTTTTCATAAACCACATGGATCCTCCAGAGTCATTGCATGTGAGTTATTTTCATAAACCACATGGATCCACCAGAGTCATTGCATTTGTTTGATTTTCATAAACCACAACTAGAGTCATTGCATGTGTGTTATTTTCATAAACCACAACTGGAGTCATTGCATGTGTGTTCTTTTCATAAACCACAACTAGAGTTCATTGCATGTGTGTTCTTTTCATAAACCACATGGATCCACTAGAGTCATTGCATGTGTGTTCTTTTCATAAACCACGTGGATCCACTAGAGTCGTTGCATTCGTGTTCTTTTCATAAATCACAACTAGAGTCATTGCTTGTGTGTTCTTTTCATAAACCACATGGATCTACCAGTGTCATTGCATGTGTATTATTTTCATAAACCACAACTAGAGTCATTGCATGTGTGTTCTTTTCATAAACCACAACTAGAGTTCATTGCACGTGTGTTCTTTTCATAAACCACATGGATCCACTAGAGTCATTGCATGTGTGTTATTTTCATAAACCACATGGATCCACTAGAGTTAATTGCATTTGTGTTCTTTTCATAATCCACAACTAGAAACATTGCATGTGTGTTCTTTTCATAAACCACATGGATCCTCTAGAGTCATTGCATGTGTGTTGTTTTCATAAACCACGTGGATCCACTAGAGTCGTTGCATTCGTGTTCTTTTCATAAACCACAACTATAGATTATTGCATATGTTTTATTTTCATAAACAACATATATCCACTAGAGTCATTGCATGTGTGTTCTTTTCATAAAGCACATTGATCCACTAGAGTTCATTGCATTTGTGTTCTTTTCATAACCCACAACTAGAGTCATTGAATGTGTGTTCTTTTCATATACCACATGGATCCACCAGTGTCATTACATGTTTGTTCTTTTCATAAACCACATGGATCAACCTGTGTCATTGCATGTGTGTTCTTTTCATAAACCACAGCTAGAGTCATTGCATGTGTGTTCTTTTCATAAACCACATGGATCCTCTAGAGTCATTGCATGTGAGTTCTTTTCATAAACCACATGGATCCACCAGAGTCATTGCATGTGTGTTCTTTTCATAAACCACAACTGGAGTCATTGCATGTGTGTTCTTTTCATAAACCACAACTAGAGTTCATTGCATGTGTGTTCTTTTCATAAACCACATGGATCCACTAGAGTCATTGCATGTGTGTTCTTTTCATAAACCACGTGGATCCACTAGAGTCGTTGCATTCGTCTTATTTTCATAAACCACAACTAGAGTCATTTCATGTGTGTTCTTTTCATAAACCCCATGGATCCACCAGTGTCATTGCATGTGTGTTCTTGTCATAAACCACAACTAGAGTCTTTGCATTTGTGTTCTTTTCATAAACCACATGGATCCACCAGTGTCTTTGCATGTGTATTCTTTTCATAAACCACAGCTAGAGTAATTGCATGTGTGTTCTTTTCATACATCACATGGATCCTCCAGAGTCATTGCATGTGAGTTCTTTTCATAAACCACATGGATCCACCAGAGTCATTGCATTTGTTTTCTTTTCATAAACCACAACTAGCGTCATGGCATGTCTGTTATTTTCATAAACCACAACTGGAGTCATTGCATGTGTGTTCTTTTCATAAACCACAACTAGAGTTCATTGCATGTGTGTTCTTTTCATAAACCACATGGATCAACTAGAGTCATTGCATGTGTGTTATTTTCATAAACCACATGGATCCACTAGAGTTCATTGCATTTGTGTTCTTTTCATAATCCACAACTAGAGTCATTGCATGTGTGTTTTTTTCATAAACCAAATGGATCCTCTAGAGTCATTGCATGTGTGTTGTTTTCATAAACCACATGGATCCACCAGAGCCATGGTATGTGTGTTCTTTTCATAAACCACAACTGGAGTCATTGCATGTGTGTTCTTTTCATAAACCACAACTAGAGTTCATTGCATGTGTGTCATAAACCACATGGATCCACTAGAGTCTTTGCATGTGTGTTCTTTTCCTAAACCACGTGGATCCACTAGAGTCGTTGCATTCGTGTTCTTTTCATAAACCACAACTATAGCTTATTGCATGTGTTTTCTTTTCATAAACAACATGTATCCACTAGAGTCATTGCATGTGTGTTCTTTTTATAAACCACATTGATCCACTAGAGTTCACTGCATTTGTGTTCTTTTCATAAACCACAAGTAGAGTCATTGAATGTGTGTTCTTTTCATATACCACATGGATCCACCAGTGTCATTACATGTCTGTTCTTTTCATAAACCACATATGGATCCACCAGTGTCATTGTATGTGTGTTCTTCTCCTAAACCACAACTAGAATCATTGCATATGTGTTCTATTCATAAACCACAACTAGAGTCATTGCATGTGTGTTCTTTTCATAAACCACATGGATCCACCAGTGTAATTCCATGTGTGTTCTTTTCATAAACTACAGCTAGTGTCATTGCATGTGTGTTCTTTTCATGAGCCACATGCATCCTCCGGAGTCATTGCATGTGTGTTCTTTTCATAAACCACAACTAGAGTCCTTGCATGTGTGTTCTTTTCATAAACCACATGGATCCACCAGTGTCATTGCATGTGTGTTCTTTTCATAAACCATAGCTAGAGTCATTGCATGTGTGTTCTTTTCATAAACCACATGGATCCTCAAGATTCATTGCATGTGAGTTCTTTTCATAAACCACATGGATCCACCAGAGTCATTGCATTTGTGTTCTTTTCTTAAACCACAACTAGAGTCATTGCATGTGTGTTATTTTCATAAACCACAACTAGAGTCATTGCATGTGTGTTCTTTTCATAAACCACAACTAGAGTTCATTGCATGTGTGTTCCTTTCATAAACCACATGGATCCACTAGAGTCATTGCATGTGTGTTCTTTTCATAAACCACGTGGATACACTAGAGACGCTGCATTCGTGTTCTTTTCCTAAACCAAAGATAGATCCATTGCATGTGTGTTCTTTTCATAAACCACATGGATCCACCAGTGTCATTGCATGTGTGTTCCTTTCATAAACCGCAACTGGAGTAATTGCATGTGTGTTCTTTTCATTAACCACAACTAGAGTTCATTGCATGTGTGTTCTTTTCATAAACCACATGGATCCACTAGAGTCATTGCATGTGTGTTCTTTTCATAAACCATGTGGATCCACTAGAGTCGTTGCATTCGTCTTCTTTTCATAAACCACAGCAAGAGTCATTGCATGTGTGTTCTTTTAATAAACCACATGGATCCACCAGTGTCATTGCATGTGTGTTCTTTTCATAAACCACAACTAGAGTCTTTGCATGTGTGTTCTTTTCATAAACCACATGGATCCACCAGTGTCTTTGCATGTGTATTCTTTTCATAAACCACAGCTAGGGTAATTGCATGTGTGTTCTTTTCATAAACCACATGGATCCTACACAGTCATTGCATGTGTGTTCTTTTCATAAACCACGTGGATCCACTAGAGTGGTTGCATTCGTGTTCTTTTCATAAACCACAACTATAGCTTATTGCATGTGTTTTGTTTTCATAAACAACATGTATCCACTAGAGTCATTGCATGTGTGTTCTTTTTATAAACCACATTGATCCACTAGAGTTCATTGCATTTGTGTTCTTTTCATAAACCACAACTAGAGTCATTGAATGTGTGTTCTTTTCATATACCACATGGATCCACCAGTGTCATTACATGTGTGTTCTTTTCATAAACCACATATGGATCCACCAGTGTCATTGCATATGTGTTCTTCTCCTAAACCACCACTAGAGTCATTGCATATGTGTTCTTTTCATAAACCACATGGATCCACCAGTGTAATTCCATGTGTGTTCTTTTGATAAACTCCAGCTAGTGTCAATGCATGTGTGTTCTTTCATAAGCCAGGCATCCTCCAGAGTCATTGCATGTGTGTTCTTTTCATAAACCACAACTACAGTCTTTGCATGTGTGTTCTTTTCATAAACCACATGGATCCACCAGTGTCATTGCATGTGTGTTCTTTTCATAAACCACAGCTAGAGTCATTGCATGTCTGTTCTTTTCATAAACCACATGGATCCTCCAGATTCATTGCATGTGAGTTCTTTTCATAAACCACATGGATCCACCAGAGTCATTGCATTTGTGTTCTTTTCTTAAACCACAACTAGAGTCATCACATGTGTGTTATTTTCATAAACCACAAATGGAGTCATTGCATGTGTGTTCTTTTCATAAACCACAACTAGAGTTCATTGCATGTGTGTTCTTTTCATAAACCACATGGATCCACTAGAGTCATTGCATGTGTGTTCTTTTCATAAACCATGTGGATCCACTAGAGACGTTGCATTCATGTTCTTTTCATAAACCACAACTACATTCATTGCATGTGTGTTCTTTTCATAAACCACATGGATCCACCAGTGTCATTGCATGTGTGTTCCTTTCATAAACCACAACTAGAGTCATTGCATGTGTGTTCTTTTCATAAACCACAACTAGAGTTCATTGCACGTGTGTTCTTTTCATAAACCACATGGATCCACTAGAGTGGTTCCATTCGTGTTCTTTTCATAAACCACAACTATAGCTTATTGCATGTGTTTTGTTTTCATAAACAACATGTATCCACTAGAGTCATTGCATGTGTGTTCTTTTTATAAACCACATTGATCCACTAGAGTTCATTGCATTTGTGTTCTGTTCATAAACCACAACTAGAGTCATTGAATGTGTGTTCTTTTCATATACCACATGGATCCACCAGTGTCATTACATGTGTGTTCTTTTCATAAACCACATATGGATCCACCAGTGTCATTGCATATGTGTTCTTCTCCTAAACCACCACTAGAGTCATTGCATATGTGTTCTTTTCATAAACCACAACTAGAGTCATTGCATCTGTGTTCTTTTCATAAACCACATGGATCCACCAGTGTAATTCCATGTGTGTTCTTTTGATAAACTCCAGCTAGTGTCAATGCATGTGTGTTCTTTTCATAAGCCACAGGCATCCTCCAGAGTCATTGCATGTGTGTTCTTTTCATAAACCACAACTACAGTCTTTGCATGTGTGTTCTTTTCATAAACCACATGGATCCACCAGTGTCATTGCATGTGTGTTCTTTTCATAAACCACAGCTAGAGTCATTGCAAGTCTGTTCTTTTCATAAACCACATGGATCCTCCAGATTCATTGCATGTGAGTTCTTTTCATAAACCACATGGATCCACCAGAGTCATTGCATTTGTGTTCTTTTCTTAAACCACAACTAGAGTCATCACATGTGTGTTATTTTCATAAACCACAAATGGAGTCATTGCATGTGTGTTCTTTTCATAAACCACAACTAGAGTTCATTGCATGTGTGTTCTTTTCATAAACCACATGGATCCACTAGAGTCATTGCATGTGTGTTCTTTTCATAAACCATGTGGATCCACTAGAGACGTTGCATTCATGTTCTTTTCATAAACCACAACTACATTCATTGCATGTGTGTTCTTTTCATAAACCACATGGATCCACCAGTGTCATTGCATGTGTGTTCCTTTCATAAACCACAACTAGAGTCATTGCATGTGTGTTCTTTTCATAAACCACAACTAGAGTTCATTGCACGTGTGTTCTTTTCATAAACCACATGGATCCACTAGAGTGGTTGCATTCGTGTTCTTTTCATAAACCACAACTATAGATTATTGCATGTGTTTTCTTTTCATAAACAACATGTATCCACTAGAGTCATTGCATGTGTGTTCTTTTTATAAACCACATTGATCCACTAGAGTTCATTGCATTTGTGTTCTTTTCATAAACCACAACTAGAGTCATTGAATGTGTGTTCTTTTCATATACCACATGGATCCACCAGTGTCATTACTTGTGTGTTCTTTTCATAAACCACATATGGATCCACCAGTGTCATTGCATATGTGTTCTTCTCCTAAATCACCACTAGAGTCATTGCATATGTGTTCTTTTCATAAACCACAACTAGAGTCATTGCATCTGTGTTCTTTTCATAAACCACATGGATCCACCAGTGTAATTCCATGTGTGTTCTTTTGATAAACTACAGCTAGTGTCAATGCATGTGTGTTCTTTTCATAAGCCACATGCATCCTCCAGAGTCATTGCATGTGTGTTCTTTTCATAAACCACAACTAGAGTCTTTGCATGTGTGTTCTTTTCATAAACCACATGGATCCACCAGTGTCATTGCATGTGTGTTCTTTTCATAAACCACAGCTAGAGTCATTGCATGTCTGTTCTTTTCATAAACCACATGGATCCTCCAGATTCATTGCATGTGAGTTCTTTTCATAAACCACATGGATCCACCAGAGTCATTGCATTTGTGTTCTTTTCTTAAACCACAACTAGAGTCATCACATGTGGGTTATTTTCATAAACCACAAATGGAGTCATTGCATGTGTGTTCTTTTCATAAACCACAACTAGAGTTTGTTGCATGTGTGTTCTTTTCATAAACCACATGGATCTACTAGAGTCATTGCATGTGTGTTCTTTTCATAAACCATGTGGATCCACTAGAGACGTTGCATTCATGTTCTTTTCATAAACCACAACTACATTCATTGCATGTGTGTTCTTTTCATAAACCACATGGATCCACCAGTGTCATTGCATGTGTGTTCCTTTCATAAACCACAACTAGAGTCATTGCATGTGTGTTCTTTTCATAAACCACAACTAGAGTTCATTGCACGTGTGTTCTTTTCATAAACCACATGGATCCACTAGAGTCATTACATTTGTGTTCTTTTCATAAACCACATGGATCCACCGGCGTCATTGCATCTATGTTCTTTTCAGAAACCAAATATGGATCCACTAGTGTCATTGCATGTATTCTTCTCCTAAACCACCACTAGGGTCATTGCGTGTGTGTTCTTTTCATAAACCACAACTAGAGTCTTTGCATTTGTGTTCTTTTCATAAACCACGTGGATCCACCTATGTCATTTCATGTGTGTTCTTTTCATAAACCACAGCTAGAGTCATTGCATGTGTGTTATTTTCATAAACCACATGGATCCTCTAGAGTCATTGCATGTGAGTTCTTTTCATAAACCACATGGATCCACAAGAGTGATTGCATGTGTGTTCTTTTCATAAACCACAACTAGAGTCATTGCATGTGTGTTCTTTTCATAAACAACAATTGGAGTCATTGCATGTGTGTTCTTTTCATAAACCACAACTAGAATTCATTGCATGTGTGTTCTTTTCATAAACCACATGGATACACTAGAGTCATTGCATGTGTGTTCTTTTCATAAACCACGTGGATCCACTAGAGTCGTTGCATTCGTGTTCTTTTCATAAACCACAACTAGAGTCATTGCATGTGTGTTCTTTTCATAAACCACATGGATCCACCAGTGTCATTGCATGTGTGTTCTTTTCATGAACCACAACTAGAGTCTTCGCATGTGTGTTCTTTTCATAAACCACATGGATCCACCAGTGTCTTTGCATGTGCATTCTTTTCGTAAACCACAGCTAGAGTCATTGCATGTGTGTTCTTTTCATAAACCACATGGATCCTCCAGAGTCATTGCATGTGTGTTCTTTTCATAAACCACATGGATCCACCAGTGTCATTGCATGTGTGTTATTTTCATAAACCACAAGTGGAGTCATTGTATGTGTGTTCTTTTCATAAACCACAACTAGATTTCATTGCATGTGTGTTCTTTTCATAAACCACATGGATCCACTAGAGTCATTGCATGTGTGTTCTTTTCATAAACCACGTGGATCCACTAGAGTCGTTGCATTCGTGTTCTTTTCATAAACCACAACTAGAGTCATTGCATGTGCGTTCTTTTCATAAACCACATGGATCCACCAGTGTCATTGCATGTGTGTTCTTTTCATAAACCACAATTAGAGTCATTCCATGTGTGTTCTTTTCATAAACCACAACTAGATTGCATTACACGTGTGTTCTTTTCATAAACCACATGGATCCACTAGAGTCATTGCATGTGTGTTCTTTTCATAAACCACGTGGATCCACTAGAGTCGCTGCATTCGTGTTCTTTTCATAAACCACAACTAGATTCATTGCATGTGTGTTCTTTTCATAAACCACATGGATACACCAGTGTCATTGCATGTGTATTCCTTTCATAAACCACAACTATAGTCATTGCATGTGTGTTCTTTTCATAAACCACAACTTGAGTTCATTGCACGTGTGTTCTTTTCATAAACCACATGGATCCACTAGAGTCATTACATTTGTGTTATATGCATAAACCACATGGATCCACCAGTGTCATTACATCTATGTTCTTTTCAGAAGCCAGATATGGATCCACTAGTGTCATTGCATGTATTCTTCTCCTAAACCACCACTATGGACATTGCGTGTGTGTTCTTTTCATAAACCACAACTAGAGTCTTTGCATTTGTTTTCTTTTCATAAACAACATGGATCCACCTATGTCATTTCATGTGTGTTCTTTTCATAAACCACAGCAAGAGTCATTGCATGTGTGTTCTTTTCATAAACCACATGGATCCTCTAGAGTCATTGCATGTGAGTTCTTTTCATAAACCACATGGATCCACCAGAGTGATTGCATGTGTGTTCTTTTCATAAACCACAACTAGAGTCATTGCATGTGTGTTCTTTTCATAAACCACAATTGGAGTCATTGCATGTGTGTGCTTTTCATAAACCACAACTAGAGTTCATTGCATGTGTGTTCTTTTCATAAACCACATGGATCCACTAGAGTCATTGCATGTATGTTCTTTTCATAAACCACGTGGATCCACTAGAGTCGTTGCATTCGTGTTCTTTTCATAAACCACAACTACAGTCATTGCATGTGTGTTCTTTTCATAAACCACATGGATCCACCAGTGTCATTGCATGTGTGTTCTTTTCATGAACCACAACTAGAGTCTTTGCATGTGTGTTATTTTCATAAACCACATGGATCCACCAGTGTCTTTGCATGTGTATTCTTTTAATAAACCACAGATAGAGTCATTGCATGTGTGTTCTTTTCATAAACCACATGGATCCTCCAGAGTCATTCCATGTGTGTTCTTTTCATAAACCACATGGATCCACCAGTGTCATTGCATGAGTGTTATTTTCATAAACCACAAGTGGAGTCATTGCATGTGTGTTCTTTTCATAAACCACAACTAGAGTTCATTGCATGTGTGTTCTTTTCATAAACCACGTGGATCCACTAGAGTCGTTGCATTCGTGTGATTTTCATAAACCACAACTAGAGTCATTGCATGTGCGTTCTTTTCATAAACCACATGGATCCACCAGTGTCATTGCATGTGTGTGCTTTTCATAAACCACAACTAGAGTCATTGCATGTGTGTTCTTTTCATAAACCACAACTAGAGTCATTGAATGTGTGTTCTTTTCATATACCACATTGATCCACCAGTGTCATTACATGTGTATTCTTTTCATAAACCACATATGGATCCACCAGTGTCATTGCATCTGTGTTCTTCTCCTAAACCACCACTAGAGTCATTGCATATGTGTTCTTTTCATAAACCACAACTAGAGTCATTGCATCTGTGTTCTTTTCATAAACCACATGGATCCACCAGTGTAATTCCATGTGTGTTCTTTTGATAAACTACAGCTAGTGTCAATGCATGTGTGTTCTTTTCATAAGCCACATGCATCCTCCAGAGTCATTGCATGTGTGTTATTTTCATAAACCACAACTAGAGTCTTTGCATGTGTGTTCTTTTCATAAACCACATGGATCCACCAGTGTCATTGCATGTGTGTTCTTTTCATAAACCACATCTAGAGTCATTGCATGTCTGTTCTTTTCATAAACCACATGGATCCTCCAGATTCATTGCATGTGAGTTCTTTTCATAAACCACATGGATCCACCAGAGTCATTGCATTTGTGTTCTTTTCTTAAACCACAACTAGAGTCATTCCATGTGTGTTATTTTCATAAACCACAAATGGAGTCATTGCATGTGTGTTCTTTACATAAACCACAACTAGAGTTCATTGCATGTGTGTTCTTTTCATAAACCACATGGATCCACTAGAGTCATTGCATGTGTGTTCTTTTCATAAACCATGTGGATCCACTAGAGACGTTGCATTCATGTTCTTTTCAAAAACCACAACTACATTCATTGCATGTGTGTTCTTTTCATAAACCACATGGATCCACCAGTGTCATTGCATGTGTGTTCCTTTCATAAACCACAACTAGAGTCATTGCATGTGTGTTCTTTTCATAAACCACAACTAGAGTTCATTTCACGTGTGTTCTTTTCATAAACCACATGGATCCACTAGAGTCATTGCATGTGTGTTCTTTTCATAAACCACAACTAGAGTTCATTTCACGTGTGTTCTTTTCATAAACCACATGGATCCACTAGAGTCATTACATTTGTGTTCTTTTCATAAACCACATGGATCCACCAGTGTCATTGCATCTATGTTCTTTTCAGAAACCAAATATGGATCCACTAGTGTCATTGCATGTATTCTTCTCCTAAACCACCACTAGGGTCATTGCGTGTGTGTTCTTTTCATAAACCACAACTAGAGTCTTTGCATTTGTGTTCTTTTCATAAACCACGTGGATCCACCTATGTCATTTCATGTGTGTTCTTTTCATAAACCACAGCTAGAGTCATTGCATGTGTGTTCTTTTCATAAACCACATGGATCCTCTAGAGTCATTGCATGTGAGTTCTTTTCATAAACCACATGGATCCACAAGAGTGATTGCATGTGTGTTCTTTTCATAAACCACAACTAGAGTCATTGCATGTGTGTTCTTTTCATAAACAACAATTGGAGTCATTGCATGTGTGT
Source organism: Avena insularis (assembly GCA_023614405.1). Lineage (NCBI taxonomy): Eukaryota > Viridiplantae > Streptophyta > Magnoliopsida > Poales > Poaceae > Avena > Avena insularis. Next base: position 294,033 of record JAJUPC010000331.1, read on the forward strand.
TCTTTTCATAAACCACAACTAGAGTTCATTGCATGTGTGTTCTTTTCATAAACCACATGGATACACTAGAGTCATTGCATGTGTGTTCTTTTCATAAACCACGTGGATCCACTAGAGTCGTTGCATTCGTGTTCTTTTCATAAACCACAACTAGAGTCATTGCATGTGTGTTCTTTTCATAAACCACATGGATCCACCAGTGTCATTGCATGTGTGTTCTTTTCATGAACCACAACTAGAGTCTTTGCATGTGTGTTCTATTCATAAACCACATGGATCCACCAGTGTCTCTGCATGTGCATTCTTTTCATAAACCACAGCTAGAGTCATTGCATGTGTGTTCTTTTCATAAACCACATGGATCCTCCATAGTCATTGCATGTGTGTTCTTTTCATAAACCACATGGATCCACCAGTGTCATTGCATGTGTGTTATTTTCATAAACCACAAGTGGAGTCATTGCATGTGTGTTCTTTTCATAAACCACAACTAGAGTTCATTGCATGTGTGTTCTTTTCATAAACCACATGGATCCACTAGAGTCATTGCATGTGTGTTCTTTTCATAAACCACGTGGATCCACTAGAGTCGTTGCATTCGTGTGCTTTTCATAAACCACAACTAGAGTCATTGCATGTGCGTTCTTTTCATAAACCACATGGATCCACCAGTGTCATTGCATGTGTGTTCTTTTCATAAACCACAATTAGAGTCATTCCATGTGTGTTCTTTTCATAAACCACAACTAGATTGCATTACACGTGTGTTCTTTTCATAAACCACATGGATCCACTAGAGTCATTGCATGTGTGTTCTTTTCATAAACCACGTGGATCCACTAGAGTCGCTGCATTCGTGTTCTTTTCATAAACCACAACTAGATTCATTGCATGTGTGTTCTTTTCATAAACCACATGGATCCACCAGTTTCATTGCATGTGTATTCCTTTCATAAACCACAACTAGAGTCATTGCATGTGTGTTCTTTTCATAAACCACAACTAGAGTTCATTGCACGTGTGTTCTTTTCATAAACCACATGGATCCACTAGAGTCATTACATTTGTGTTATATGCATAAACCACATGGATCCACCAGTGTCATTGCATCTATGTTCTTTTCAGAAACCAGATATGGATCCACTAGTGTCATTGCATGTATTCTTCTCCTAAACCACCACTATGGACATTGCGTGTGTGTTCTTTTCATAAACCACAACTATAGTCTTTGCATTTGTTTTCTTTTCATAAACAACATGGATCCACCTATGTCATTTCATGTGTGTTCTTTTCATAAACCACAGCAAGAGTCATTGCATGTGTGTTCTTTTCATCAACCACATGGATCCTCTAGAGTCATTGCATGTGAGTTCTTTTCATAAACCACATGGATCCACTAGAGTGATTGCATGTGTGTTCTTTTCATAAACCACAACTAGAGTCATTGCATGTGTGTTCTTTTCATAAACCACAATTGGAGTCATTGCATGTGTGTTCTTTTCATAAACCACAACTAGAGTTCATTGCATGTGTGTTCTTTTCATAAACCACATGGATCCACTAGAGTCATTGCATGTATGTGCTTTTCATAAACCACGTGGATCCACTAGAGTCGTTGCATTCGTGTTCTTTCCATAAACCACAACTACAGTCATTGCATATGTGTTATTTTCATAAACCACATGGATCCACCAGTGTCATTGCATGTGTGTTCTTTTCATGAACCACAACTAGAGTCTTTGCATGTGTGTTATTTTCATAAACCACATGGATCCACCAGTGTCTTTGCATGTGTATTCTTTTCATAAACCATAGATAGAGTCATTGCATGTGTGTTCTTTTCATAAACCACATGGATCCTCCAGAGTCATTCCATGTGTGTTCTTTTCATAAACCACATGGATCCACCAGTGTCATTGCATGTGTGTTATTTTCATAAACCACAAGTGGAGTCATTGCATGTGTGTTCTTTTCATAAACCACAACTAGAGTTCATTGCATGTGTGTTCTTTTCATAAATTACATGGATCCACTAGAGTCATTGCATGTGTGTTCTTTTCATAAACCACGTGGATCCACTAGAGTCGTTGCATTCGTGTGCTTTTCATAAACCACAACTAGAGTCATTGCATGTGCGTTCTTTTCATAAACCACATGGATCCACCAGTGTCATTGCATGTGTGTTCTTTTCATGAACCACAACTAGAGTCTTTGCATGTGTGTTCTTTTCATAAACCACAACTAGATTGCATTACACGTGTGTTCTTTTCATAAACGACATGGATCCACTAGAGTCATTGCATGTGTGTTATTTTCATAAACCACATGGATCCACTAGAGTTCATTGCATTTGTGTTCTTTTTATAATCCACAACTAGAGTCATTGCATGTGTGTTCTTTTCATAAAGCACATGGATCCTCTAGAGTCATTGCATGTGTGTTGTTTTCATAAACCACATGGATCCACTAGAGTAATTGTATGTGTGTTCTTTCCATAAACCACAACTTGAGTCATTGCATGTGTGTTCTTTTCATACACCACATCTATAGTTCATTGCATGTGTGTTCTTTTCATAAACCACATGGATCCACTAGAGTCATTGCATGTGTTTCTTTTCATAAACCACATGGAACCACTAGAGTCATTGCATGTGTTTTCTTTTCATAAACCGCGTGGATCCACTAGAGTCGTTGCATTCGTGTTCTTTTCATAAACCACAACTATAGCTTATTGCATGTGTGTTCTTTTCATAAATAACATGTATCCACTAGAGTCATTGCATGTGTGTTCTTTTCATAAACCACATTGATCCACTAGAGTTCATTGCATTTGTGTTCTTTTCATAAACCACAACTAGAGTCATTGAATGTGTGTTCTTTTCATATACCACATGGATCCACAAGTGTCATTACATGTGTGTTCTTTTCATAAACTACATATGGATCCACCAGTGTCATTGCATGTGTGTTCTTCTCCTAAACCACCACTACAGTCATTGGATATGTGTTCTTTTCATAAACCACAACTAGAGTCATTGCATGTGTGTTCTTTTCATAAACCACATGGATCCACCAGTGTAATTGCATGTGTGTTCTTTTCATAAACTACAGCTAGTGTCATTGCATATGTGTTCATTTCATAAGCGACATGCATCCTCCAGAGTCATTGCATGTGTGTTCTTTTCATAAACCACATGGATCCACCAGAGTCATTGCATGTGTGTTCTTCTCATAGACCACAACTAGAGTGATTGCATGTGTGTTCCTTTCATAAACCACAACTAGAGTCATTGCATGTGTGTTCTTTTCATAAACCACAACAAGAGTCATTGCATGTGTGTTCTTTTCATAAACCACAACTAGATTGCATTACACGTGTGTTCTTTTCATAAACCACATGGATCCACTAGAGTCATTGCATGTGTGTTCTTTTCATAAACCACGTGGATCCACTAGAGTCGCTGCATTCGTGTTCTTTTCATAAACCACAACTAGATTTATTGCATGTGTGTTCTTTTCATAAACCACATGGATCCACCAGTGTCATTGCATGTGTATTCCTTTCATAAACCACAACTAGAGTCATTGCATGTGTGTTCTTTTCATAAACCACAACTAGAGTTCATTGCACGTGTGTTCTTTTCATAAACCACATGGATCCACTAGAGTCATTACATTTGTGTTCTTTTCATAAACCACATGGATCCACCAGTGTCATTGCATCTATGTTCTTTTCAGAAAACAAATATGGATCCACTAGTGTCATTGCATGTATTCTTCTCCTAAACCACCACTAGGGTCATTGTGTGTGTGTTCTTTTCATAAACCACAACTAGAGTCTTTGAATTTGTGTTCTTTTCATAAACCACATGGATCCACCTATGTCATTTCATGTGTGTTCTTTTCATAAACCATAGCTAGAGTCATTGCATGTGTGTTCTTTTCATAAACCACATGGATCCTCTAGAGTCAATTGCATGTGTGTTCTTCTCCTAAACCACCACTACAGTCATTGGATATGTGTTCTTTTCATAAACCACAACTAGAGTCATTGCATGTGTGTTCTTTTCATAAACCACATGGATCCACCAGTGTAATTGCATGTGTGTTCTTTTCATAAACTACAGCTAGTGTCATTGCATATGTGTTCATTTCATAAGCGACATGCATCCTCCAGAGTCATTGCATGTGTGTTCTTTTCATAAACCACATGGATCCACCAGAGTCATTGCATGTGTGTTCTTCTCATAGACCACAACTAGAGTGATTGCATGTGTGTTCCTTTCATAAACCACAACTAGAGTCATTGCATGTGTGTTCTTTTCATAAACCACAACAAGAGTCATTGCATGTGTGTTCTTTTCATAAACCACAACTAGATTGCATTACACGTGTGTTCTTTTCATAAACCACATGGATCCACTAGAGTCATTGCATGTGTGTTCTTTTCATAAACCACGTGGATCCACTAGAGTCGCTGCATTCGTGTTCTTTTCATAAACCACAACTAGATTTATTGCATGTGTGTTCTTTTCATAAACCACATGGATCCACCAGTGTCATTGCATGTGTATTCCTTTCATAAACCACAACTAGAGTCATTGCATGTGTGTTCTTTTCATAAACCACAACTAGAGTTCATTGCACGTGTGTTCTTTTCATAAACCACATGGATCCACTAGAGTCATTACATTTGTGTTCTTTTCATAAACCACATGGATCCACCAGTGTCATTGCATCTATGTTCTTTTCAGAAAACAAATATGGATCCACTAGTGTCATTGCATGTATTCTTCTCCTAAACCACCACTAGGGTCATTGTGTGTGTGTTCTTTTCATAAACCACAACTAGAGTCTTTGAATTTGTGTTCTTTTCATAAACCACATGGATCCACCTATGTCATTTCATGTGTGTTCTTTTCATAAACCATAGCTAGAGTCATTGCATGTGTGTTCTTTTCATAAACCACATGGATCCTCTAGAGTCAATGCATGTGAGTTCTTTTCATAAACCACATGGATCCACCAGAGTGATTGCATGTGTGTTCTTTTCATAAACCACAACTAGAGTCATTGCATGTGTGTTCTTTTCATAAACCACAATTGGAGTCATTGCATGTGTGTTCTTTTCATAAACCACAACTAGAGTTTATTGCATGTGTGTTCTTTTCATAAACCACATGGATCCACTAGAGTCATTGCATGTGTGTTCTTTTCATAAACCACGTGGATCCACTAGAGTCGTTGCATTCGTGTTCTTTTCATAAACCACAACTAGAGTCATTGCATGTGTGTTCTTTTCATAAACCACATGGATCCACCAGTGTCATTGCATGTGTGTTATTTTCATAAACCACAAGTGGAGTCATTGCATGTGTGTTCTTTTCATAAACCACAACTAGAGTTCATTGCATGTGTGTTCTTTTCATAAACCACATGGATCCACTAGAGTCATTGCATGTGTGTTCTTTTCATAAACCACGTGGATCCACTAGAGTCGTTGCATTCGTGTTCTTTTCATAAACCACAACTAGAGTCATTGCATGTGCGTTCTTTTCATAAACCACATGGATCCACCAGTGTCATTGCATGTGTGTTCTTTTCATAAACCACAATTAGAGTCATTCCATGTGTGTTCTTTTCATAAACCACAACTAGATTGCATTACACATGTGTTCTTTTCATAAACCACATGGATCCACTAGAGTCATTGCATGTGTGTTCTTTTCATAAACCACGTGGATCCACTAGAGTCGCTACATTCGTGTTCTTTTAATAAACCACAACTAGATTCATTGCATGTGTGTTCTTTTCATAAACCACATGGATCCACCAGTGTCATTGCATGTGTATTCCTTTCATAAACCACAACTAGAGTCATTGCATGTGTGTTCTTTTCATAAACCACAACTAGAGTTCATTGCACGTGTGTTCTTTTCATAAACCACATGGATCCACTAGAGTCATTACATTTGTGTTCTTTTCATAAACCACATGGATCCACCAGTGTCATTGCATCTATGTTCTTTTCAGAAACCAGATATGGATCCACTAGTGTCATTGCATGTATTCTTCTCCTAAACCACCACTATGGACATTGCGTGTGTGTTCTTTTCATAAACCACAACTATAGTCTTTGCATTTGTTTTCTTTTTATAAACAACATGGATCCACCTATGTCATTTCATGTGTGTTCTTTTCATAAACCACAGCAAGAGTCATTGCATGTGTGTTCTTTTCATAAACCACATGGATCCTCTAGAGTCATTGCATGTGAGTTCTTTTCATAAACCACATGGATCCACTAGAGTGATTGCATGTGTGTTCTTTTCATAAACCACAACTAGAGTCATTGCATGTGTGTTCTCTTCATAAACCACAATTGGAGACATTGCATGTGTGTTCTTTTCATAAACCACAACTAGAGTTCATTGCATGTGTGTTCTTTTCATAAACCACATGGATCCACTAGAGTCATTGCATGTATGTTCTTTTCATAAACCACGTGGATCCACTAGAGTCGTTGCATTCGTGTTATTTTCATAAACCACAACTACAGTCATTGCATGTGTGTTCTTTTCATAAACCACATGGATCCACCAGTGTCATTGCATGTGTGTTCTTTTCATGAACCACAACTAGAGTCTTTGCATGTGTGTTATTTTCATAAACCACATGGATCCACCAGTGTCTTTGCATGTGTATTCTTTTCATAAACCATAAATAGAGTCATTGCATGTGTGTTCTTTTCATAAACCACATGGATCCTCTAGAGTCATTCCATGTGTGTTCTTTTCATAAACCACATGGATCCACCAGTGTCATTGCATGTGTGTTATTTTCATAAATCACAAGTGGAGTCATTGCATGTGTGTTCTTTTCATAAACCATAACTAGAGTTCATTGCATGTGTGTTCTTTTCATAAACCACATGGATCCACTAGAGTCATTCCATTTGTGTTCTTTTCATAAACCACGTGGATCCACTAGAGTCGTTGAATTCGTGTGCTTTTCATAAACCACAACTAGAGTCATTGCATGTGCGTTCTTTTCATAAACCATATGGATCCACCAGTGTCATTGCATGTGTGTGCTTTTCATCAACCACAACTAGAGTCATTGCATGTGTGTTCTTTTCATAAACCACAACTAGATTGCATTATACGTGTGTTCTTTTCATAAACGACATGGATCCACTAGAGTCATTGCATGTGTGTTATTTTCATAAACCACATGGATCCACTATAGTTCATTGCATTTGTGTTCTTTTTATAATCCACAACTAGAGTCATTGCATGTGTGTTCTTTTCATAAACCACATGGATCCTCTAGACTCATTGCATGAGTGTTGTTTTCATAAACCACATGGATCCACTAGAGTCATTGTATGTGTGTTCTTTTCATAAACCACAACTTGAGTCATTGCATGTGTGTTCTTTTCATACACCACATCTAGAGTTCATTGCATGTGTGTTCTTTTCATAAACTACATGGATCCACTAGAGTCATTGCATGTGTGTTCTTTTCATAAACCACATGGAACCACTAGAGTCATTGCATGTGTGTTCTTTTCATAAACCACGTGGATCCACTAGTGTCGTTGCATTCGTGTTCTTTTCATAAACCACAACTATAGCTTATTGCATGTGTGTTCTTTTCATAAAAAACATGTATCCACTAGAGTCATTGCATGTGTGTTCTTTTCATAAACCACATTAATCCACTAGAGTTCATTGCATTTGTGTTCTTTTCATAAACCACAACTAGAGTCATTGAATGTGTGTTCTTTTCATATACCACATGGATCCACAAGTTTCGTTACATGTGTGTTCTTTTCATAAACCACATATGGATCCACCAGTGTCATTGCATGTGTGTTCTTCTCCTAAACCACCACTAGAGTCATTGGATATGTGTTCTTTTCATAAACCACAACTAGAGTCATTGCATGTGTGTTCTTTTCATAAACCACATATGGATCCACCAGTGTCATTGCATGTGTGTTCTTCTCCTAAACCACCACTAGAGTCATTGGATATGTGTTCTTTTCATAAACCACAACTAGAGTCATTGCATGTGTGTTCTTTTCATAAACCACATGGATCCACCAGTGTAATTGCATGTCTGTTCTTTTCATAAACTACAACTAGTGTCATTGCATATGTGTTCATTTCATAAGCGACATGCATCCTCCAGAGTCATTGCATGTGTGTTCTTTTCATAAACCACATGGATCCACCAGAGTCATTGCATGTGTGTTCTTCTCATAGACCACAACTAGAGTCATTGCATGTGTGTTCCTTTCATAAACCACAACTAGAGTCATTGCATGTGTGTTCTTTTCATAAACCACAACTAGAGTCATTGCATGTGTGTTCTTTTCATAAACCACAACTAGATTGCATTACACGTGTGTTCTTTTCATAAACCACATGGATCCACTAGAGTCATTGCATGTGTGTTCTTTTCATAAACCACGTGGATCCACTAGCGTCGCTGCATTCGTGTTCTTTTCATAAACCACAACTAGATTTATTGCATGTGTGTTCTTTTCATAAACCACATGGATCCACCAGTGTCATTGCATGTGTATTCCTTTCATAAACCACAACTAGAGTCATTGCATGTGTGTTCTTTTCATAAACCACAACTAGAGTTCATTGCACGTGTGTTCTTTTCATAAACCGCATGGATCCACTAGAGTCATTACATTTGTGTTCTTTTCATAAACCACATGGATCCACCAGTGTCATTGCATCTATGTTCTTTTCAGAAACCAAATATGGATCCACTAGTGTCATTGCATGTATTCTTCTCCTAAACCACCACTAGGGTCATTGCGTGTGTGTTCTTTTCATAAACCACAACTAGAGTCTTTGCATTTGTGTTCTTTTCATAAACCACATGGATCCACCTATGTCATTTCATGTGTGTTCTTTTCATAAACCACAGCTAGAGTCATTGCATGTGTGTTCTTTTCATAAACCACATGGATCCTCTAGAGTCATTGCATGTGAGTTCTTTTCATAAACCACATGGATCCACCAGAGTGATTGCATGTGTGTTCTTTTCATAAACCACAACTAGAGTCATTGCATGTGTGTTCTTTTCATAAACCACAATTGGAGTCATTGCATGTGTGTTCTTTTCATAAACCACAACTAGAGTTTATTGCATGTGTGTTATTTTCATAAACCACATGGATCCACTAGAGTCATTCCATATGTGTTCTTTTCATAAACCACGTGGATCCACTAGAGTCGTTGCATTCATGTTCTTTTCATAAACCACAACTAGAGTCATTGCATGTGTGTTCTTTTCATAAACCACATGGATCCACCAGTGTCATTGCATGTGTGTTCTTTTCATGAACCACAACTAGAGTCTTTGCATGTGTGTTCTTTTCATAAACCACATGGATCCACCAGTGTCTTTGCATGTGTATTCTTTTCATAAACCACAGCTAGAGTCATTGCATGTGTGTTCTTTTCATAAACCACATGGATCCTCCAGAGTCATTGCATGTGTGTTCTTTTCATAAACCACATGGATCCACCAGTGTCATTGCATGTGTGTTATTTTCATAAACCACAAGTGGAGTCATTGCATGTGTGTTCTTTTCATAAAACACAACTAGAGTTCATTGCATGTGTGTTCTTTTCATAAACCACATGGATCCACTAGAGTCATTGCATGTGTGTTCTTTTCATAAACTACGTGGATCCACTAGAGTCGTTGCATTCGTGTGCTTTTCATAAACCACAACTAGAGTCATTGCATGTGCATTCTTTTCATAAACCACATGGATCCACCAGTGTCATTGCATGTGTGTTATTTTCATAAACCACAAGTGGAGTCATTGCATGTGTGTTCTTTTCATAAACCACAACTAGAGTTCATTGCATGTGTGTTCTTTTCATAAACCACATGGATCCACTAGAGTCATTGCATGTGTGTTCTTTTCATAAACCACGTGGATCCACTAGAGTCGTTGCATTCGTGTTCTTTTCATAAACCACAACTAGAGTCATTGCATGTGCGTTCTTTTCATAAACCACATGGATCCACCAGTGTCATTGCATGTGTGTTCTTTTCATAAACCACAATTAGAGTCATTCCATGTGTGTTCTTTTCATAAACCACAACTAGATTGCATTACACATGTGTTCTTTTCATAAACCACATGGATCCACTAGAGTCATTGCATGTGTGTTCTTTTCATAAACCACGTGGATCCACTAGAGTCGCTACATTCGTGTTCTTTTAATAAACCACAACTAGATTCATTGCATGTGTGTTCTTTTCATAAACCACATGGATCCACCAGTGTCATTGCATGTGTATTCCTTTCATAAACCACATGGATCCTCTAGACTCATTGCATGAGTGTTGTTTTCATAAACCACATGGATCCACTAGAGTCATTGTATGTGTGTTCTTTTCAGAAACCACAACTAGAGTCATTGCATGTGTGTTCTTTTCATAAACCACAACTAGATGGCATTACACGTGTGTTCTTTTCATAAACGACATGGATCCGCTAGAGTCATTGCATGTGTGTTATTTTCATAAACCACATGGATCCACTAGAGTTCATTGCATTTGTGTTCTTTTTATAATCCACAACTAGAGTCATTGCATGTGTGTTCTTTTCATAAACCACATGGATCCTCTAGAGTCATTGCATGTGTGTTGTATTCATAAACCACAAATAGTGTCATTACATGTGTGTTCTTTTCATAAACCACAACTAGAGTCATTGCATGTGTGTTCTTTTCATAAACCACAACTAGAGTCATTGCATGTGTGTTCTTTTCATAAACCACAACTAGATTGCATTACACGTGTGTTCTTTTCATAAACCACATTGATCCACTAGAGTCATTGCATGTGTGTTCTTTTCATAAACCACGTGGATCCACTAGAGTCGCTGCATTCGTGTTCTTTTCATAAACCACAACTAGATTTATTGCATGTGTGTTCTTTTCATAAACCACATGGATCCACCAGTGTCATTGCATGTATTCCTTTCATAAACGACAACTAGAGTCATTGCATGTGTGTTCTTTTCATAAACCACAACTAGAGTTCATTGCACGTGTGTTCTTTTCATAAACCACATGGATCCACTAGAGTCATTACATTTGTGTTCTTTTCATAAACCACATGGATCCACCAGTGTCATTGCATCTATGTTCTTTTCAGAAACCAGATATGGATCCACTAGTGTCATTGCATGTATTCTTCTCCTAAACAACCACTATGGACATTGTGTGTGTGTTCTTTTCATAAACCACAACTATAGTCTTTGCATTTGTTTTCTTTTTATAAACAACATGGATCCACCTATGTCATTTCATGTGTGTTCTTTTCATAAACCACAGCAAGAGTCATTGCATGTGTGTTCTTTTCATAAACCACATGGATCCTCTAGAGTCATTGCATGTGAGTTCTTTTCATAAACCACATGGATCCACCAGAGTGATTGCATGTGTGTTCTTTTCATAAACCACAACTAGAGTCATTGCATGTGTGTTCTCTTCATAAACCACAATTGGAGTCATTGCATGTGTGTTCTTTTCATAAACCACAACTAGAGTTCATTGCATGTGTGTTCTTTTCATAAACCACATGGATCCACTAGAGTCATTGCATGTATGTTCTTTTCATAAACCACGTGGATCCACTAGAGTCGTTGCATTCGTGTTCTTTTCATAAACCACAACTACAGTCATTGCATGTGTGTTCTTTTCATAAACCACATGGATCCACCAGTGTCATTGCATGTGTGTTCTTTTCATGAACCACAACTAGAGTCTTTGCATGTGTGTTATTTTCATAAACCACATGGATCCACCAGTGTCTTTGCATGTGTATTCTTTTCATAAACCATAAATAGAGTCATTGCATGTGTGTTCTTTTCATAAACCACATGGATCCTCTAGAGTCATTCCATGTGTGTTCTTTTCATAAACCACATGGATCCACTAGTGTCATTGCATGTGTGTTATTTTCATAAACCACAAGTGGAGTCATTGCATGTGTGTTCTTTTCATAAACCATAACTAGAGTTCATTGCATGTGTGTTCTTTTCATAAACCACATGGATCCACTAGAGTCATTGCATTTGTGTTCTTTTCATAAACCACGTGGATCCACTAGAGTCGTTGAATTCGTGTGCTTTTCATAAACCACAACTAGAGTCATTGCATGTGCGTTCTTTTCATAAACCACATGGATCCACCAGTGTCATTGCATGTGTGTGCTTTTCATCAACCACAACTAGAGTCATTGCATGTGTGTTCTTTTCATAAACCACAACTAGATTGCATTACACGTGTGTTCTTTTCATAAACGACATGGATCCACTAGAGTCATTGCATGTGTGTTATTTTCATAAACCACATGGATCCACTAGAGTTCATTGCATTTGTGTTCTTTTTATAATCCACAACTAGAGTCATTGCATGTGTGTTCTTTTCATAAACCACATGGATCCTCTAGACTCATTGCATGTGTGTTGTTTTCATAAACCACATGGATCCACTAGAGTCATTGTATGTGTGTTCTTTTCATAAACCACAACTTGAGTCATTGCATGTGTGTTCTTTTCATACACCACATCTAGAGTTCATTGCATGTGTGTTCTTTTCATAAACCACATGGATCCACTAGAGTCATTGCATGTGTGTTCTTTTCATAAACCACATGGAACCACTAGAGTCATTGCATGTGTGTTCTTTTCATAAACCACGTGGATCCACTAGTGTCGTTGCATTCGTGTTCTTTTCATAAACCACAACTATAGCTTATTGCATGTGTGTTCTTTTCATAAACAACATGTATCCACTAGAGTCATTGCATGTGTGTTCTTTTCATAAACCACATTAATCCACTAGAGTTCATTGCATTTGTGTTCTTTTCATAAACCACAACTAGAGTCATTGAATGTGTGTTCTTTTCATATACCACATGGATCCACAAGTTTCATTACATGTGTGTTCTTTTCATAAACCACATATGGATCCACCAGTGTCATTGCATGTGTGTTCTTCTCCTAAACCACCACTAGAGTCATTGGATATGTGTTCTTTTCATAAACCACAACTAGAGTCATTGCATGTGTGTTCTTTTCATAAACCACATGGATCCACCAGTGTAATTGCATGTCTGTTCTTTTCATAAACTACAACTAGTGTCATTGCATATGTGTTCATTTCATAAGCGACATGCATCCTCCAGAGTCATTGCATGTGTGTTCTTTTCATAAACCACATGGATCCACCAGAGTCATTGCATGTGTGTTCTTCTCATAGACCACAACTAGAGTCATTGCATGTGTGTTCCTTTCATAAACCACAACTAGAGTCATTGCATGTGTGTTCTTTTCATAAACCACAACTAGAGTCATTGCATGTGTGTTCTTTTCATAAACCACAACTAGATTGCATTACACGTGTGTTCTTTTCATAAACCACATGGATCCACTAGAGTCATTGCATGTGTGTTCTTTTCATAAACCACGTGGATCCACTAGCGTCGCTGCATTCGTGTTCATTTCATAAACCACAACTAGATTTATTGCATGTGTGTTCTTTTCATAAACCACATGGATCCACCAGTGTCATTGCATGTGTATTCCTTTCATAAACAACAACTAGAGTCATTGCATGTGTGTTCTTTTCATAAACCACAACTAGAGTTCATTCCACGTGTGTTCTTTTCATAAACCACATGGATCCACTAGAGTCATTACATTTGTGTTCTTTTCATAAACCACATGGATCCACCAGTGTCATTGCATCTATGTTCTTTTCAGAAACCAAATATGGATCCACTAGTGTCATTGCATGTATTCTTCTCCTAAACCACCACTAGGGTCATTGCGTGTGTGTTCTTTTCATAAACCACAACTAGAGTCTTTGCATTTGTGTTCTTTTCATAAACCACATGGATCCACCTATGTCATTTCATGTGTGTTCTTTTCATAAACCACAGCTAGAGTCATTGCATGTGTGTTCTTTTCATAAACCACATGGATCCTCTAGAGTCATTGCATGTGAGTTATTTTCATAAACCACATGGATACACCAGTGATTGCATGTGTGTTCTTTTCATAAACCACAACTAGAGTCATTGCATGTGTGTTCTTTTCATAAACCACAATTGGAGTCATTGCATGTGTGTTCTTTTCATAAACCACAACTAGAGTTTATTGCATGTGTGTTATTTTCATAAACCACATGGATCCACTAGAGTCATTCCATGTGTGTTCTTTTCATAAACCACGTGGATCCACTAGAGTCGTTGCATTCGTGTTCTTTTCATAAACCACAACTAGAGTCATTGCATGTGTGTTCTTTTCATAAACCACATGGATCCACCAGTGTCATTGCATGTGTGTTCTTTTCATGAACCACAACTAGAGTCTTTGCATGTGTGTTCTTTTCATAAACCACATGGATCCACCAGTGTCTTTGCATGTGTATTCTTTTCATAAACCACAGCTAGAGTCATTGCATGTGTGTTCTTTTCATAAACCACATGGATCCTCCAGAGTCATTGCATGTGTGTTCTTTTCATAAACCACATGGATCCACCAGTGTCATTGCATGTGTGTTATTTTCATAAACCACAAGTGGAGTCATTGCATGTGTGTTCTTTTCATAAAACACAACTAGAGTTCATTGCATGTGTGTTCTTTTCATAAACCACATGGATCCACTAGAGTCATTGCATGTGTGTTCTTTTCATAAACTACGTGGATCCACTAGAGTCGTTGCATTCGTGTGCTTTTCATAAACCACAACTAGAGTCATTGCATGTGCATTCTTTTCATAAACCACATGGATCCACCAGTGTCATTGCATGTGTGTTCTTTTCATAAACCACAACTAGAGTCATTGCATGTGTGTTCTTTTCATAAACCACAACTAGATTGCATTACACGTGTGTTCTTTTCATAAACGACATGGATCCGCTAGAGTCATTGCATGTGTGTTATTTTCATAAACCACATGGATCCACTAGAGTTCATTGCATTTGTGTTATTTTTATAATCCACAACTAGAGTCATTGCATGTGTGTTCTTTTCATAAACCACATGGATCCTCTAGAGTCATTGCATGTGTGTTGTATTCATAAACCACAAATAGTGTCATTACATGTGTGTTCTTTTCATGAACCACAACTAGAGTCATTGCATGTGTGTTCTTTTCATAAACCACAACTAGAGTCATTGCATGTGTGTTCTTTTCATAAACCACAACTAGATTGCATTACACGTGTGTTCTTTTCATAAACCACATGGATCCACTAGAGTCATTGCATGTGTGTTCTTTTCATAAACCACGTGGATCCACTAGCGTCGCTGCATTCGTGTTCTTTTCATAAACCACAACTAGATTTATTGCATGTGTGTTCTTTTCATAAACCACATGGATCCACCAGTGTCATTGCATGTGTATTCCTTTCATAAACAACAACTAGAGTCATTGCATGTGTGTTCTTTTCATAAACCACAACTAGAGTTCATTGCACGTGTGTTCTTTTCATAAACCACATGGATCGACCAGTGTCATTGCATCTATGTTGTTTTCAGAAACCAAATATGGATCCACTAGTGTCATTGCATGTATTCTTCTCCTAAACCACCACTAGGGTCATTGCGTGTGTGTTCTTTTCATAAACCACAACTTGAGTCTTTGCATTTGTGTTCTTTTCATAAACCACATGGATCCACCTATGTCATTTCATGTGTGTTCTTTTCATAAACCACAGCTAGAGTCATTGCATGTGTGTTCTTTTCATAAACCACATGGATCCTCTAGAGTCATTGCATGTGAGTTCTTTTCATAAACCACATGGATCCACCAGAGTGATTGCATGTGTGTTCTTTTCATAAACCACAACTAGAGTCATTGCATGTGTGTTCTTTTCATAAACCACAATTGGAGTCATTGCATGTGTGTTCTTTTCATAAACCACAACTAGAGTTTATTGCATGTGTGTTATTTTCATAAACCACATGGATCCACTAGAGTCATTGCATGTGTGTTCTTTTCATAAACCACGTGGATCCACTAGAGTCGTTGCATTCGTGTTCTTTTCATAAACCACAACTAGAGTCATTGCATGTGTGTTCTTTTCATAGACCACATGGATCCACCAGTGTCATTGCATGTGTGTTCTTTTCATGAACCACAACTAGAGTCTTTGCATGTGTGTTCTTTTCATAAACCACATGGATCCACCAGTGTCTTTGCATGTGTATTCTTTTCATAAACCACAGCTAGAGTCATTGCATTTGTGTTCTTTTCATAAACCACATGGATCCTCCAGAGTCATTGCATGTGTGTTATTTTCATAAACCACATGGATCCACCAGTGTCATTGCATGTGTGTTATTTTCATAAACCACAAGTGGAGTCATTGCATGTGTGTTCTTTTCATAAAACACAACTAGAGTTCATTGCATGTGTGTTCTTTTCATAAACCACATGGATCCACTAGAGTCATTGCATGTGTGTTCTTTTCATAAACTACGTGGATCCACTAGAGTCGTTGCATTCGTGTGCTTTTCATAAACCACAACTAGAGTCATTGCATGTGCATTCTTTTCATAAACCACATGGATCCACCAGTGTCATTGCATGTGTGTTCTTTTCATAAACCAGAACTAGAGTCATTGCATGTGTGTTCTTTTCATAAACCACAACTAGATTGCATTACACGTGTGTTCTTTTCATAAACGACATGGATCCGCTAGAGTCATTGCATGTGTGTTATTTTCATAAACCACATGGATCCACTAGAGTTCATTGCATTTGTGTTCTTTTTATAATCCACAACTAGAGTCATTGCATGTGTGTTCTTTTCATAAACCACATGGATCCTCTAGAGTCATTGCATGTGTGTTGTTTTCATAAACCACATGGATCCACTAGAGTCATTGTATGTGTGTTCTTTTCAGAAACCACAACTAGAGTTCATTGCACGTGTGTTCTTTTCATAAACCACATGGATCCACTAGAGTCATTACATTTGTGTTCTTTTCATAAACCACATGGATCCACCAGTGTCATTGCATCTATGTTCTTTTCAGAAACCAAATATGGATCCACTAGTGTCATTGCATGTATTCTTCTCCTAAACCACCACTAGGGTCATTGCGTGTGTGTTCTTTTCATAAACCACAACTAGAGTCTTTGCATTTGTGTTCTTTTCATAAACCACATGGATCCACCTATGTCATTTCATGTGTGTTCTTTTCATAAACCACAGCTAGAGTCATTGCATGTGTGTTCTTTTCATAAACCACAACTAGAGTCATTGCATGTGTGTTCTTTTCATAAACCACAATTGGAGTCATTGCATGTGTGTTCTTTTCATAAACCACAACTAGAGTTTATTGCATGTGTGTTCTTTTCATAAACCACATGGATCCACTAGAGTCATTCCATGTGTGTTCTTTTCATAAACCACGTGGATCCACTAGAGTCGTTGCATTCGTGTTCTTTTCATAAACCACAACTAGAGTCATTGCATGTGTGTTCTTTTCATAAACCACATGGATCCACCAGTGTCATTGCATGTGTGTTCTTTTCATGAACCACAACTAGAGTCTTTGCATGTTTGTTCTTTTCATAAACCACATGGATCCACCAGTGTCTTTGCATGTGTATTCTTTTCATAAACCACAGCTAGAGTCATTGCATGTGTGTTCTTTTCATAAACCACATGGATCCTCCATAGTCATTGCATGTGTGTTCTTTTCATAAACCACATGGATCCACCAGTGTCATTGCATGTGTGTTATTTTCATAAACCACAAGTGGAGTCATTGCATGTGTGTTCTTTTCATAAAACACAACTAGAGTTCATTGCATGTGTGTTCTTTTCATAAACCACATGGATCCACTAGAGTCATTGCATGTGTGTTGTTTTCATAAACTCATTGGATCCACTAGAGTCGTGGCATTCGTGTGCTTTTCATAAACCACAACTAGAGTCATTGCATGTGCATTCTTTTCATAAACCACATGGATCCACCAGTGTCATTGCATGTGTGTTCTTTTCATAAACCACAACTAGAGTCATTGCATGTGTTCTTTTCATAAACCAAAACTAGATTGCATTACACGTGTGTTCTTTTCATAAACGACATGGATCCGCTAGAGTCATTGCATGTGTGTTATTTTCATAAACCACATGGATCCACTAGAGTTCATTGCATTTGTGTTCTTTTTATAATCCACAACTAGAGTCATTGCATGTGTGTTCTTTTCATAAACCACATGGATCCTCTAGAGTCATTGCATGTGTGTTGTATTCATAAACCACAAATAGTGTCATTACATGTGTGTTCTTTTCATAAACCACAACTAGAGTCATTGCATGTGTGTTCTTTTCATAAACCACAACTAGAGTCATTGCATGTGTGTTCTTTTCATAAACCACAACTAGATTGCATTACACGTGTGTTCTTTTCATAAACCACATGGATCCACTAGAGTCATTCATGTGTGTTCTTTTCATAAACCACGTGGATCCACTAGAGTCGTTGCATTCGTGTTCTTTTCATAAACCACAACTAGAGTCATTGCATGTGTGTTCTTTTCATAAACCACATGGATCCACCAGTGTCATTGCATGTGTGTTCTTTTCATGAACCACAACTAGAGTCTTTGCATGTGTGTTCTTTTCATAAACCACATGGATCCACCAGTGTCTTTGCATGTGTATTCTTTTCATAAACCACAGCTAGAGTCATTGCATGTGTGTTCTTTTCATAAACCACATGGATCCTCCATAGTCATTGCATGTGTGTTCTTTTCATAAACCACATGGATCCACCAGTGTCATTGCATGTGTGTTATTTTCATAAACCACAAGTGGAGTCATTGCATGTGTGTTCTTTTCATAAAACACAACTAGAGTTCATTGCATGTGTGTTCTTTTCATAAACCACATGGATCCACTAGAGTCATTGCATGTGTGTTCTTTTCGTAAACTACGTGGATCCACTAGAGTCGTTGCATTCGTGTGCTTTTCATAAACCACAACTAGAGTCATTGCATGTGCATTCTTTTCATAAACCACATGGATCCACCAGTGTCATTGCATGTGTGTTCTTTTCATAAACCACAACTAGAGTCATTGCATGTGTGTTCTTTTCATAAACCACAACTAGATTGCATTACACGTGTGTTCTTTTCATAAACGACATGGATCCGCTAGAGTCATTGCATGTGTGTTATTTTCATAAACCACATGGATCCACTAGAGTTCATTGCATTTGTGTTCTTTTTATAATCCACAACTAGAGTCATTGCATGTGTGTTCTTTTCATAAACCACATGGATCCTCTAGAGTCATTGCATGTGTGTTGTATTCATAAACCACAAATAGTGTCATTACATGTGTGTTCTTTTCATAAACCACAACTAGAGTCATTGGATGTGTGTTCTTTTCATAAACCACAACTAGATTGCATTACACGTGTGTTCTTTTCATAAACCACATGGATCCACTAGAGTCATTGCATGTGTGTTCTTTTCATAAACCACGTGGATCCACTAGAGTCGCTGCATTCGTGTTCTTTTCATAAACCACAACTAGATTTATTGCATGTGTGTTCTTTTCATAAACCACATGGATCCACCAGTGTCATTGCATGTATTCCTTTCATAAACGACAACTAGAGTCATTGCATGTGTGTTCTTTTCATAAACCACAACTAGAGTTCATTGCACGTGTGTTCTTTTCATAAACCACATGGATCCACTAGAGTCATTACATTTGTGTTCTTTTCATAAACCACATGGATCCACCAGTGTCATTGCATCTATGTTCTTTTCAGAAACCAAATATGGATCCACTAGTGTCATTGCATGTATTCTTCTCCTAAACCACCACTAGGGTCATTGCGTGTGTGTTCTTTTCATAAACCACAACTTGAGTCTTTGCATTTGTGTTCTTTTCATAAACCACATGGATCCACCTATGTCATTTCATGTGTGTTCTTTTCATAAACCACAGCTAGAGTCATTGCATGTGTGTTCTTTTCATAAACCACATGGATCCTCTAGAGTCATTGCATGTGAGTTCTTTTCATAAACCACATGGATCCACCAGAGTGATTGCATGTGTGTTCTTTTCATAAACCACAACTAGAGTCATTGCATGTGTGTTCTTTTCATAAACCACAATTGGAGTCATTGCATGTGTGTTCTTTTCATAAACCACAACTAGAGTTTATTGCATGTGTGTTATTTTCATAAACCACATGGATCCACTAGAGTCATTGCATGTGTGTTCTTTTCATAAACCACGTGGATCCACTAGAGTCGTTGCATTCGTGTTCTTTTCATAAACCACAACTAGAGTCATTGCATGTGTGTTCTTTTCATAAACCACATGGATCCACCAGTGTCATTGCATGTGTGTTCTTTTCATGAACCACAACTAGAGTCTTTGCATGTGTGTTCTTTTCATAAACCACATGGATCCACCAGTGTCTTTGCATGTGTATTCTTTTCATAAACCACAGCTAGAGTCATTGCATGTGTGTTCTTTTCATAAACCACATGGATCCTCCAGAGTCATTGCATGTGTGTTATTTTCATAAACCACATGGATCCACCAGTGTCATTGCATGTGTGTTATTTTCATAAACCACAAGTGGAGTCATTGCATGTGTGTTCTTTTCATAAAACACAACTAGAGTTCATTGCATGTGTGTTCTTTTCATAAACCACATGGATCCACTAGAGTCATTGCATGTGTGTTCTTTTCATAAACTACGTGGATCCACTAGAGTCGTTGCATTCGTGTGCTTTTCATAAACCACAACTAGAGTCATTGCATGTGCATTCTTTTCATAAACCACATGGATCCACCAGTGTCATTGCATGTGTGTTCTTTTCATAAACCACAACTAGAGTCATTGCATGTGTGTTCTTTTCATAAACCACAACTAGATTGCATTACACGTGTGTTCTTTTCATAAACGACATGGATCCGCTAGAGTCATTGCATGTGTGTTATTTTCATAAACCACATGGATCCACTAGAGTTCATTGCATTTGTGTTCTTTTTATAATCCACAACTAGAGTCATTGCATGTGTGTTCTTTTCATAAACCACATGGATCCTCTAGAGTCATTGCATGTGTGTTGTTTTCATAAACCACATGGATCCACTAGAGTCATTGTATGTGTGTTCTTTTCATAAACCACAACTAGAGTTCATTGCACGTGTGTTCTTTTCATAAACCACATGGATCTACTAGAGTCATTACATTTGTGTTCTTTTCATAAACCACATGGATCCACCAGTGTCATTGCATCTATGTTCTTTTCAGAAACCAAATATGGATCCACTAGTGTCATTGCATGTATTCTTCTCCTAAACCACCACTAGGGTCATTGCGTGTGTGTTCTTTTCATAAACCACAACTAGAGTCTTTGCATTTGTGTTCTTTTCATAAACCACATGGATCCACCTATGTCATTTCATGTGTGTTCTTTTCATAAACCACAGCTAGAGTCATTGCATGTGTGTTCTTTTCATAAACCACATGGATCCTCTAGAGTCATTGCATGTGAGTTCTTTTCATAAACCACATGGATCCACCAGAGTGATTGCATGTGTGTTCTTTTCATAAACCACAACTAGAGTCATTGCATGTGTGTTCTTTTCATAAACCACAATTGGAACATTGCATGTGTGTTCTTTACATAAACCACAACTAGAGTTTATTGCATGTGTGTTCTTTTCATAAACCACATGGATCCACTAGAGTCATTGCATGTGTGTTCTTTTCATAAACCACGTGGATCCACTAGAGTCGTTGCATTCGTGTTCTTTTCATAAACCACAAGTAGAGTCATGGCATGTGTGTTCTTTTCATAAACCACATGGATCCACCAGTGTCATTGCATGTGTGTTCTTTTCATGAACCACAACTAGAGTCTTTGCATGTGTGTTCTTTTCATAAACCACATGGATCCACCAGTGTCTTTGCATGTGTATTCTTTTCATAAACCACAGCTAGAGTCATTGCATGTGTGTTCTTTTCATAAACCACATGGATCCTCCAGAGTCATTGCATGTGTGTTATTTTCATAAACCACATGGATCCACAAGTGTCATTGCATGTGTGTTATTTTCATAAACCACAAGTGGAGTCATTGCATGTGTGTTCTTTTCATAAAACACAACTAGAGTTCATTGCATGTGTGTTCTTTTCATAAACCACATGGATCCACTAGAGTCATTGCATGTGTGTTCTTTTCATAAACCACGTGGATCCACTAGAGTCGTTGCATTCGTGTGCTTTTCATAAACCACAACTAGAGTCATTGCATGTGCGTTCTTTTCATAAACCACATGGATCCACCAGTGTCATTGCATGTGTGTTCTTTTCATAAACCATAACTAGAGTCATTGCATGTGTGTTCTTTTCATAAACCACAACTAGATTGCATTACACGTGTGTTCTTTTCATAAACGACATGGATCCGCTAGAGTCATTGCATGTGTGTTATTTTCATAAACCACATGGATCCACTAGAGTTCATTGCGTTTGTGTTCTTTTTATAATCCGCAACTAGAGTCATTACATGTGTGTTCTTTTCATAAACCACATGGATCCTCTAGAGTCATTGCATGTGTGTTGTTTTCATAAACCACATGGATCCACTAGAGTCATTGTATGTGTGTTCTTTTCATAAACCACAACTTGAGTCATTGTCACATCCCAAGATTTTCCAAATCTTGTAATGTGAAAAATAAATAAACAAGATAAATTTTTGTTGAAAATCAGGGTGAAAAGAAATTTTTGTTCTAAAAGGAAACTTAAAATCCCATCTTGAACAAACTTTGGTTAAAGTTTGAATTCAACAAATCCACATCAAGTGAAATGCATTCCTCAATGAATGTATCTGGAAATTTAAACATTTGGAAAATAAATCCAAATCCTAAAACCCCAATGGAATAATAATCATTTCCAAGTATCTCCAAATCCATGGATTTGATCCATATCAAAATTGATCAACAAATATTCACAAAGGATCAAGAAAGACCATAGAAGTTGGTTTCACTCAAATTAGAACCATAAATAAAATCTTATGAATATAATAAGATAAGGAAATTGAATTTCCAAAGCTAATAAAGCCCTTACCAAAAACCCATACCAATTGGTGAACAAATAATCCTAAAGGGATTTAAAAAGATAAACAATTAATAAAGAAAGTTTTTATAATTGGAATTACTATTTTGGATCCTTAAGTAAAGAGTTTTGGTTTTCAAAAGAGAAGGTGGATTTATAAATAAAGATTATATTTTAAAGAGCCAAATTAATTTTCGCCAAGCTTTTATAATAAAATATTTTGTTTTGATAAAAAGAGTAAAGGTTTGTTTAAATAAAATAATAAGGATTTGATATCCAAATTTTATTAAAGTAAAGGCTTTTCCCATTTTAAATAAAACACTAAAACTTATTTATTTATTTTAAATAAGTTTTCCAAAGGTTTTTGAATAAAACCTACTGAAAAGGTTTTGATTTGGTTTATATTTCAAATAGAGTTTTAAAAATAAATTAAACCCTATTTTGAAAATAAAGACTAATGTCTTTTTATTTAATTATTAATAGATCCTAAAAAGGATAAAAATTATTTTGTTTTTGACTTTGGTTTTATATTCTCAAATAAACTTACTGTAGTGTTTTGGTTTTATTTTAGATTTCAAAATAAAAGATTTAAATAAAACCAATCCTATTTGATTTAATAACTAAGGCCCATTTTATTTAATTATTAATGGACCCTATAGCAAAAATGTTATTTTGTTTTAAACAAGCTTTCCAAGTATTCTTTATTTTCAAATAAAACCTACTGATTTGGTTTTGAAAATATATGGATTTCAAATAGAGTTTTAAAATAAATTAAACCCTATTTTGAATTAATAACTAAGGTCTATTTATTTAATTATTAATAGATCTTAAAAGAATAAAAAATTATTTTGTTTTGAACTTTGTTTTGTGTTGTTAAACAGAACTAAAAATTTTACAAAGTTTGGTGGTGGTTTTGATTTGAATTGATGTTTGAAATTATTATTAAAACTTATCTGGTTTAAAACTAGGGCCTTTTGATTTATTTAAAAGACCCCAAAAAGAATAAAGTTTTATTCAAAAATTAATTTCAGATTGTGCTACTAATCAGTATTTAAATCCACACAAATTTTGACAAAGATTTGAAATCAAATGAGTGCTTGAAATAATTAAAGGAATTCAAAACAGAATTAAAAGCGAAATGGAAAACAGTACAAAAAAGAGTCAAACCGACCAGCCCAGCTAAAGCCCACCCCAGCCCAGTCCAGCCCATCTGCCCTCTCCCCCGAACCGTTTTTCCTCACCGCTGAAACAGCCCGCAAAGCCACTGACTGGTGGACCTCCTCCTCACCCTTTTCCCACTAACGCAACGGTCCCACTTCGCTAGCCATCGTCTTCAACCCCCACGACGACCACGCCCTCTCCTCGCTGCCGTTGCTGCCATCAATCCTCGCGATCAATTCACAATAATGCAGGGCCTTTACCTCGCCTTGACCATGCTAGATAAAACGCCAGCGCATCCTCTCTCGTTCCCCTCTGCCTCCTCCCCCAATCCCGTCCCCAGGCCGTCGATTTTTACTCGAACACCGCCTCTGTCCGACGACGCTCCGACGCCGATTCCGGCCGCCCCTCTCCTCCCCGACCAAGCTCACACCTTCCCCACTCCTAGACGCGTCTCCCCGTACCACCCATTCGACCGCGGTGCCCCAAAGCATCGGCAACGACCAGTTTCTAAACACCGCCGCGACTGGTTCTTTTCCGACGATGTCTTCCAGGTAAACCAGACCGCCCCTCTCCCCCTCATTCACACACGCGTCATCCCCTCGACCATACGCATCTAACCGTGCCCTTTGTTTGCCTCCGCGTGATCTGCAATGTCGCCTTCGACCACAGACAGAGCCGTCCGGTGTTGCTCTCTACTCTGGCGAGCAATCGCAGCTGTACCAGAGCACCCCCGACCACGACAAGCACACGCTGAGCATCACCTCATCCTCGCGATTCTGGTGAGCATCTCCCCTACTCCTCTCGCTTCCTGTTTCACCAGCGCCACCGCCGTCTGACCTCGCCGCCGCCAGCAGCCGCCGCAGCGCCGCCAGCTTCTGGTCAAACCCGCGCGAGCCGTTCGATCTAGATCGGGCGAGCGAGATAGAATCACTTAGTCGCGAAGAGGTACACTCTCTGGACCACCCGATCTAGTTAGATCCAACGCACCGCGTTGCCGATCCGGCCGAACCGGTACCCGCGAATAGCGGTTACCGTGTCACCGTTTCATTAAAAACAGATTTGAAAACAGAATATTTTGTGAATTTCAAACCCTTATAACTTTGGATCCACACGTCCAAAAATTACAAATTTTATGTCGTTGGATTCAGGAGAGCAAGACCTAACCAGCCATGCCCTTAGTTTAGCAAATAGTATCTGTTAGTTTGCTTGTTTTTGCAGATTCTTCTGTGAGCTTGTTTAGAGTAGAAAAATTGTTTAAAAATGATTTTTGGGTTAAAACCTTTGCAAAATGGTTTGTTGTGACCTTACTGACCCTAGGAACCAACCCATGTTTTGGAAAATGAATTTGGAAAAGTTTAGAATGGATTAATTGGTTTAGTTCATTTCTAGCTAAATAAAACTATTGATTTGTTTATGAAAATGGTTTTGAATGGAATACTTTGGAGGAAATGTGTTGAACCAAACCTACTAACATTGGGAACCACTTTATGGATTCCAAAATGAATTTTGTGAAACAAAATAAGGATTCTTTGATTTAAAACCATTTCTAGTCAAATAGAAATGTGGTTTAATTATAAAAAAATGGTTTTTGAAGAAAACTTTTTGGGAAATGTTTTGTCTTAAAACCTCTGACCCTAAACACCAAGTTTTGTGATTTGAAAACATATTGGGTGAACCCTATAGGCTAATGCCTTGGTAAAAATATTTCTACACCACATAAAATGATACTTTGTTTTGAAAATGGTTTTTGTAGTGAAACCTTTTGCAAGTGACTTTTGCCACTTTACAAAAAGACCAATAGGTGTTATCAAATGTTTATGGCCCATTAGGAACCACTTTTTCAAACAAAACAAAGCTTGGCATGCTTGCATGCATTACTTTGACTTTGTCATTTTATGTGATGTTTTGCTTGATTGGTAGATTGAGTTTGTGCCTTGCTTGATTGATTTGTAGTGACTTGAAGAGTGTGATTATTGCAAGGACAAGGAGTGAACCCATACTCTACCAAAAAGGCAAGTGATGCTTCATACTTTGTCCCATTATTTTCACTATGCATTATTGATATTTCTAAGTAGGATTTGCATGGAATTTTGCTAAGTATAAACCTTGCTATGGGAAAACCTAGTAGATGAAACCTTAGTAAAATTTCCTAAGTTAAGACTCCTACTACTATCATGCTTAGCTTAGCTAGTATAAAACAAGGGTGGAATATATATTCACACTATGGAAAAGTCTGAGGACTTGTGTTTTTGTTTAATAAAACAACTAAGTTAATGAATCACCTGGGTGGAATAGTAATTGCTTGGTGGTTTTTGGTTGAGTGGTTCACAAGGCCCATTTCTATGGTTTACCTTGTGTATCTCACTTGTGGATGGCCACCCAGGAACAAAGAGATTTGAGATGTCAAATGTTGAGAAGCTTCAAGTGCAGCCACTTGGCAATATGGGCTCTGCCTGGATCATATAGGTTGCAATAAATTAGCCAAATGGACAGTTGGTGGTAGGGGAATCATAGGTTGGAACGCGTCCATTCTGGTCTAAGGGAAGGCTTCTGAAAGATCTTGTCTTGGTGAAACCAAGTCTTGTGGGGAAAGTGCACCACCTCTGCAGAGTGTAAAACCTAAGTACTTAGCCATGTCCCTGGTAAAGGACAATTTGAGCATCAAGACATGGAATCTATCAAGAATCTCCTCATCCCAATTTCTAAGTTAAAAACTTGTGGGTGAACAAGGGTTAAAGGATCACCAATTTCTATTGGGAGATACCTTGGGTGTTTTTGTCAAGCAAAAGCTTAGTGTTTTCAAATGATAAGGAAAAATCTATTTTGAGCAATGCAAGCCTAAGCTCCACTTAGCCAAATGCATATAGATGATAGACTCCACTATACTACCATAGTATCACTTGCCAATACAATTCAAATGTATTGACCCTTGTGGCTGTAACTTATTATGTTGCAGGTTTGTTTGATATTAGTAAGATGAGATGATTAGGATTACAAGTCTACAACCAACATGTCTGCATGTGGCACTTTGAAGATGAAGGACCCCATGCTTATAGATAATCTGCTGCAATGTAATGTAATAGCCAAATGAGCTATGAAAGATGTAATAAACTATTTTATTCCTGGTTATAAAGTTGTATTATGACCTTTGTTTCTTGATATTACATCTTAACTGTGGATGCTAGCTATTGATCCAGGGACTAGCATTGTAAACACAGGGGACTCTACCTTATTAAAGGTTGGGAACACAGGCGACTACAGCTAGTGTCATTGCATATGTGTTCGTTTCATAAGCGACATGCATCCTCCAGATTCATTGCATGTGTGTTCTTTTCATAAACCACATGGATCCACCAGAGTCATTGCATGTGTGTTCTTCTCATATACCACAACTAGAGTCATTGCATGTGTGTTCCTTTCATAAACCACAACTAGAGTCATTGCATGTGTGTTCTTTTCATAAACCACAACTAGAGTCATTGCATGTGTGTTCTTTTCATAAACCACATGGATCCACTAGTGTCATTGCATGTGTGTTCTTTTCATAAACCACAACTAGAGTCTTTGCATGTG
This sequence comes from Avena insularis, assembly GCA_023614405.1. Lineage (NCBI taxonomy): Eukaryota > Viridiplantae > Streptophyta > Magnoliopsida > Poales > Poaceae > Avena > Avena insularis. The sequence continues at coordinate 321,940 of JAJUPC010000331.1, forward strand.
TGTTCTTTTCATAAACCACAAGATTCCACCGGTGTCTTTGCATGTGTATTCTTTTCATAAACCACAGCTAGAGTCGTTGCATGTGTGTTCTTTTCATAAACCACATGGATCCTCCAGAGTCATTGCATGTGTGTTTTTTTCATAAACCACATGGATCCACCAGTGTCATTGCATGTGTGTTATTTTCATAAACCACAAGTGGAGTCATTGCATGTGTGTTCTTTTCATAAACCACAACTAGAGTTCATTGGATGTGTGTTCTTTTCATAAACCACATGGATCCACTAGAGTCATTGCATGTGTGTTCTTTTCATAAACCACGTGGATCCACTAGAGTCGTTGCATTCGTGTTCTTTTCATAAACCACAACTAGAGTCATTGCATGTGCGTTCTTTTCATAAACCACAGGGATCCACCAGTGTCATTGCATGTGTGATCTTTTCATAAACCACAACTAGAGTCATTGCATGTGTGTTCTTTTCATAAACCCCAACTAGATTGCATTACACGTGTGTTCTTTTCATAAACGATATGGATCCACTAGAGTCATTGCATGTGTGTTATTTTCATAAACCACATGGATCCACTAGAGTTCATTGCATTTGTGTTCTTTTTATAATCCACAACTAGAGTCATTGCATGTGTATTCTTTTCATAAACCACATGGATCCTCTAGAGTCATTGCATGTGTGTTGTTTTCATAAACCACATGGATCCACTAGAGTCATTGTATGTGTGTTCTTTTCATAAACCACAACTTGAGTCATTGCATGTGTGTTCTTTTCATACACCACATCTAGAGTTCATTGCATGTGTGTTCTTTTCATAAACCACATGGATCCACTAGAGTCATTGCATGTGTGTTCTTTTCATAAACCACATGGATCCACTAGAGTCATTGCATGTGTGTTCTTTTCATAAACCACGTGGATCCACTAGAGTCGTTGCATTCGTGTTCTTTTCATAAACCACAACTATAGCTTATTGTATGTGTGTTCTTTTCATAAACAACATGTATCCACTAGAGTCATTGCATGTGTGTTCTTTTCATAAACCACATTGATCCACTAGAGTTCATTGCATTTGTGTTCTTTTCATAAACCACAACTAGAGTCATTGAATGTGTGTTCTTTTCATATACCACATGGATCCACAAGTGTCATTACATGTGTGTTATTTTCATAAACCACATATGGATCCACCAGTGTCATTGGATGTGTGTTCTTCTCCTAAACCACCACTAGAGTCATTGCATATGTGTTCTTTTCATAAACCACAACTAGAGTCATTGCATGTGTGTTCTTTTCATAAACCACATGGATCCACCAGTGTAATTGCATGTGTGTTCTTTTCATAAACTACAGCTAGTGTCATTGCATATGTCTTCGTTTCATAAGCGACATGCATCCTCCAGAGTCATTGCATGTGTGTTCTTTTCATAAACCACATGGATCCACCAGAGTCATTGCATGTGTGTTCTTCTCATAGACCACAACTAGAGTCATTGCTTGTGTGTTCCTTTCATAAACCACAACTAGAGTCATTGCATGTGTGTTCTTTTCATAAACCACAACTAGAGTTCATTACACGTGTGCTCTTTTCATAAACCACATGGTTCCACTAGAGTCATTACATGTGTGTTCTTTTCATAAAGCACATGGATCCACTAGAGTTCACTGCATTTGTGTTCTTTTCATAATCCACAACTAGAGTCATTGCATGTGTGTTCATTTCATAAACCACATGGATCCACCAGTGTCATTGCATCTATATTCTTTTCAGAAACCAAATATGGATCCACTAGTGTCATTGCATGTATTGTTCTCCTAAACCACCACTAGGGTCATTGCATGTGTGTTCTTTTCATAAACCACAACTAGAGTCTTTGCATGTGTGTTCTTTTCATAAACCACATGGATCCACCTGTGACATTGCATGTGTGTTCTTTTCATAAACCAGAGCTAGAGTCATTGCATGTGTGTTCTTTCCATAAACCCCATGGATCCACCAGAGTCATTGCATGTGTGTTCTTTTCATAAACCACAACTAGAGTCATTGCATGTGTGTTCTCTTCATAAACCACAACTGGAGTCATTGCATGTGTGTTCTTTTAATAAACCACAACTATAGTTCATTGCACATGTGTTCTTTTCATAAACCACATGGATCCACTAGAGTCATTGCATGTGTGTTATTTTCATTAACCACATGGATCCACTAGAGTTCATTGCATTTGTGTTCTTTTCATAATCCACAACTAGAGTCATTGCATGTGTGTTCGTTTCATAAACCACATGGATCCACCAGTGTCATTTCATCTATGTTCTTTTCATAAACCAAATTTGGATCCACTAGTGTCATTGCATGTATTCTTCTCCTAAACCACCACTAGGGTCATTGCATGCGTGTTCTTTTCATAAACCACAACTAGAGTCTTTGCATGTGTGTTCTTTTCATAAACCACATGGATCCACCTGTGTCATTGCATGTGTGTTCTTTTCATAAACCACAGCTAGAGTCATTGCATGTGTGTTCTTTTCATAAACCACAGGGATCCTCCAGGGTCATTGCATGTGAGTTCTTTTCATAAACCACATGGATCCACCAGAGTCATTGCATGTGTGTTCTTTTCATAAACCACAACTAGAGTCATTGCATGTGTGTTCTTTTCATAAACCACAACTGGAGTCATTGCATGTGTGTTCTTTTAATAAACCACAACTAGAGTTCATTGCATGTGTGTTATTTTCATAAACCACATGGATCCACTAGAGTCATTGCATGTGTGTTCTTTTCATAAACCACATGGATCCACTAGGGTCGTTGCATTCGTGTTCTTTTCATAAACCACAACTAGAGTCATTGCAAGTGTGTTCTTTTCATAAACCACATGGATCCACCAGTGTCATTGCATGTGTGTTCTTTTCATAAACCACAACTAGAGTCTTTGCATGTGTGTTATTTTCATAAACCACAAGAATCCACCGGTGTCTTTGCATGTGTATTATTTTCATAAACCACAGCTAGAGTCGTTGCATGTGTGTTCTTTTCATAAACCACATGGATCCTCCAGAGTCATTGCATGTGAGTTCTTTTCATAAACCACATGGATCAACCAGAGTCATTACACTTGTTTTCTTTTCAGAAACCACAACTAGAGTCATTGCATGTGTGTTATTTTCATAAACCACAACTGGAGTCATTGCATGTGTGTTCTTTTCATAAACCACATGGATCCACTAGAGTCATTTCATTTGTGTTCTTTTCATAAACCACGTGGATCCACTAGAGTCGTTGCATTCATGTTCTTTTCATAAACCATAACTATAGCTTATTGCATGTGTGTTCTTTTCATAAACAACATGTATCCACTAGAGTCATTGCATGTGTGTTCTTTTCATAAACCACAATTATCCACTATAGTTCATTGAATTTGTGTTATTTTCATAAACCACGACTAGAGTGATTAAATGTGTGTTCTTTTCATATACCACATGGATCCACCAGTGTCATTACATGTGTATTCTTTTCATAAACCACATATGGATCCACCAGTGTCATTGCATGTGTGTTCTTCTCCTAAACCACCACTAGAGTCATTGCATATGTGTTCTTTCATAAACCACAACTAGAGTCATTGCATGTCTGTTCTTTTCATAAACCACATGTATCCACTAGTGTAATTGCATGTGTGTTCTTTTCATAAACTACAGCCAGTGTCATTGCATGTGTGTTCTTTTCATAAGCGACATGCATCCTCTAGAGTCATTGCATGTGTGTTCTTTTCATAAACCACATGGATCCACCAGAGTCATTGCATGTGTGTTCTTCTCATAGACCACAACTACAGTCATTGCATGTGTGTTATTTTCATAAACCACAACTTGAGTCATTGCATGTGTGTTCTTTTCTTAAACAACAACTAGAGTTCATTGCATGTGTGTTCTTTTCATAAACCACATGGTTCCACTAGAGTCATTGCATGTGTGTTTCTTTCATAAACCACATGGATCCACTAGAGTTCATTGCATTTGTGTTCTTTTCATAATCCACAACTAGAGTCATTGCATGTGTGTTCTTTTCATAAACCACTGGATCCACCAGTGTCATTGCATCTATGTTATTTCATAAACCAAACATGGATCCACTAGGGTCATTGCATGTGTGTTCTTTTCATAAACCATAGCTAGAGTCATTGCATGTGTGTTCTCTTCATAAACCACATGGATCCTCCAGAGTCATTGCATGTGAGTTCTTTTCATAAACCACATGGATCCACCCGAATCATTGCATTTGTGTTCTTTTATTAAACCACAACTAGAGTCATTGCATGTGTGTTATTTTCATAAACCACAACTTGAGTCATTGCATGTGTGTTCTTTTCATAAACCACAACTAGAGTTCATTGCATGTGTGTTCTTTTCATAAACCAAATGGATCCACAAGAGCCGTTGCATGTGTGTTCTTTTCATAAACCACGTGGGTCCACTAGAGTCGTTGCATTCGTGTTCTTTTCATAAACCACAACTAGATTCATTGCATGTGTGTTCTTTTCATAAACCACGTGGATCCACCAGTGTCATTGCATATGTGTTCCTTTCATAAACCACAACTAGAGTCATTGCATGTGTGTTCCTTTCATAAACCACAACTAGAGTTCATTGCACGCGTGTTTATTTCATAAACCACATGGATCCACCAGAGTCATTGCATGTGTGTTCTTCTCATAGGCCACAACTAGAGTCATTGCATGTGTGTTATTGTCATAAACCAAAACTTGAGTCATTGCATGTGTGTTCTTTTCATAAAGCACAACTAGAGTTCATTGCATGTGTGTTCTTTTCATAAACCACATGGATCCACTAGAGTCATTGCATGTGTGTTCCTTTCATAAACCACATGGATCCACTAGAGTTCATTGCATTTGTGTTCTTTTCATAATCCACAACTAAAGTCATTGTCACATCCCAAATTTTAGATTTGGTCTTGCATATCATTCATTGCATCGCATCATATCTTTCCATGCATTACCGTCGAGTAGAGAGGATCGACGAAACGCTATTTGCAAAACCCCGTTTCTCCTTCGCTTCGAGTTTCCTACGGGAGGCTTCAGAGGGGCTTGCTACAACCACCCCTGTAGGTTCGAGCTTTCGCTCAAACTTCGACTGAAGGTTGTTCCCCTCGACGATACGAACCCGTAGGCGTGAAAATCGTTCCAATCGGAGTTCGTATGCAAAAGACTCGGACGTTTTACTAAACCGCCGGAAAACGGTCCGAAAATTCGGACCGATTTCCGAGTTGTAGTCCAACCGCGGACCGTTTCTATTTCAGTTTTTTTTTCTTTTCTTTTCTCACGTGAAGGATTAAATAAAAAGGACCCACCCGGACCTTGGGATCCGTGCCCACCGACCCCACCCCAGCGCTGCCTCCCAGAAGCCGCCACACCGCCGCCGACGAGCCGCCGCCGCTTCTCGCTGCCGCCACCCTCCGCCGCCGCCATCGTTTGTCTGCTTCGGGTTCGCCTCGATCCTCTTTCTTCCGTGCTTCGCGTCTCCATCCGCCAGCTAATCGCCCTGCAGATCGCCGCGTACGCGCACGCGTTTATTATTCCGGGAGCCGTAGTTGACCGTGTGTGTACTTGCAGGAGTTTCCACGCCACCGGATCCGATCGTTGCCGCCGTCCGGAGCTCGCCGGAGTTCGTTTCGCCGTCCGTTTCCGGTAAGACAGCAGCCACCGCCGATCTCAGATCAGCGGCTTAGATCGCTCGCTGACTGGTCAGCACTCCAGACGTTGACTAGTCAGAGGCCCAGACGTTGACTGGTCAGACGCCCAGTCAGCGCCCAAATATCGTATTACGCTTGACTGGGTCAATTTCGTTAATCCTATTAGTTGACAGATTTCGGTAGAATCTTGTAAATTGCGTAAAAATTAAACCGCTTGGCCAAAATTTGCATATAAAATATGCACGCGTTCAGTGAGTCGTGTAGAATCTCGCTGTAGCTTTGGTTCAGATTTTTACTTTCAGGTTTAGTACAGTTTAATCAAACTAGTTAGTGGCCTTTTCGGAGTAATAAATTCGTAGTAAAAGTTTCGTAGCTCCAAAAATCGCGTATGATATGTCCCTGAACTCGTATGAACGAGGGGAATCTCATCGTGAAATAAAAAGATAGGCTTACAGTAAAAACTTCTGCAGTATTTGTCTAATGGCTTCTGCAGTGTTTTAATTACTCGGGATGTTTTATAACTCCTTTTTGAGTAATTCCAATTGGTACTGTTTCTTATCAGCGATGCCTATGCGGTAGAATTTTTCCAAGATTTTACAAACAGTATACTACCGGTTGTGAATTATTTAATTTCTAGCTCTAGTAGTGATCACCACTTTTGGTTAATAGTTTTTCTAGCGCCAAATCTATTTTCCATGCATGTATTCGGTAGTAATATGAATTAGTACTATGTGGTGCAGCTGTAGCACCAATTCGCTTGCCGTTCTTGCATTCATGCATCATCTTTGTTGCATATGTTTGTGAATTGTTTGTTTATGAATGCAATTGTGTCGTGTAGATTGTGTGGAGTGCAACCCTTGCTCGTGTGTGGATTGTTCTTCCGACCGCTACAACCAAGGCAAGTAGATGCTACTTTGTTCATGATATCGTCCTACTATTTTCAATGCATTGTCGTGTATTTTGTAGATGCATGTGTAGGATGATACTACCGCTATGCTATGTCCTATTATGTGGTAGGGCTTTCCTTGTAGATGAACCACCGTTGTAGATGTGCTTAGCCATGCTATGTTGAACGAGGGCTGGGTTACATCATTGATACTTGTTTCTTCAAAGTATTGGTTTGTGAAAACTAAAAAAACAACTTAATCAATGAACCCCCTGGGTGTGATGGGATTGATAATTTTTGGTGGTTTATTGCGGAAAGGCACCCAGGTATCAAGAGAGAATGATTGGCTTCTTTATTGTGTAGCTTACGTGTACAACCATGTGCCAATAATGGAATGGGCGGTTGGTTGGACTTAGTAGGTTGTGGTAACTCGAACCCGCGTATCCAGAGATGTAGAATTTTGGTAGGTTGGACCGCTGCTCGACCGGATTGAGGAGATACTTCCCGAACAGTCTCTTCTTGGTCTTCTCCCTATCATCACCCAAAATGAGAGTGATGGTACGAGCTGGGCTGGCCAAGTCACATGGGTAAAGTGTACTAACCTCTGCAGAGTGTATAATCTAATCGATTAGCCGTGTCCCCGGTTATGGACATCTGAGTTGCTAGATATTGATTCCATGACATGTTTCTCGCTCATTCTAATTTCATAATTGTTTTAATCTTGTTGGGTTAACTTAATTGGGATCTTTTCAAAGAAAATTCAAAACTGTTTATGAAAGTAGGACAAATGTATTTGCAAATGCAAGCCAGACACAGCTCCACTTGCCAAATATGCATGTAGTTGTTAGTACTATTGTCTCCATTTACTAGCTCTACTTGCCATACATTCCATGTATTGACCCTTCGGGGCTGTTGTGTTTTATGCTGCAGGTTATTCCGATTCTGATTGATCGTTATAGGCCACGGTACTCCACTCGACACTTGTTCACTTGTGGGCAATTTGAAGATTGGAGGATTTACTCGCTTTTGTTGCTACCTGAACAATTTGAGCTAGCTTTATGCTAGCTTTTATATTGTAATAATGGTACTGGATCTTTTAGATCATGATACACGGTTATTTGCTATGATTATCTATCTTACTCTATTGTGGGCCAATGAACCGATCCAGGGATTGGCATGTCACATAGAGGCCACGGTCTTATCAGAACCGGGGTGTCACAGGATGGTATCAGAGCCCGTGTGTCGACTGTAGGATCGTGACCTAGGATTGGATTAGGAAGCCATAGAATTATTAAAGCCTATATTAACTCTGTCTTTCATCTTATGCCTTTCACCCTCGTATATTCTTACCATATGCTATTCTCACACTTTCCTCTTTTACTTGATAGATGGGAGACGTCAGGACTGAGTATGTCACCATGGAGTCACCAAGGCCCTTTGCAAGGCGATTAGCTCAGCTCTCAGTCATTGGGATTGCCACGCCCATGTTCAAGGGAAGAAGGCTGTACACCTATGGATATGGAGAGGATGCATGGGAGATCACTACCTTCATATTCAGAGATGCCGCCTTGCCAAACCCCGTGCACTTGGTCTACACCAAGACATACTGCAACTGGGGACTTGGAATCAACTTGGCCATACATGAAGCCCTGTCTCGCCAGTGCCACTATGTCCGACACCTACTACCAGCAGATTCACCCTACCGTGACTATGGAAGGCGTGATGAAGATGGGAACATTGTGGTTACCCCGGGCGACAGGAACAACATGCCGCCCCGTCGGAGGCACATAGAGGACATGGAAAAGGAGAATGGAGCTCTAGCAGAGAAGGTGAGGATGCTAAAGGAGATTGCAGATTTTACTAGCAATGGTATGGTGGTCCAAGGACAGGAGATTGACACTTTGCATGAAGCTGTGGGAGTCCCGGAGAATGCCCTGATAGCCAGAGATGCCACCATAGCACATCTTCATGGTACTGCAGGAGAACACCTGAACATACAAGAATGCAAGGGACAGTCCAGGAAAGGGATCAAACTATTGAAGCTATGACAGCCCAGATTGCCGCTCTCCAAGCACAGCTGAATCCACCCTCTGATGATGACAATGGAGATAATGGCAACAATGGGGATGATGATGACAGTGGAGATGATGATGATGAGGACGAGGATGATGATGATGGAGACGATGATGGTGGAGGAGATGAAGCTGTTGCAGTTGCAGCTGAGGATGAAGAAGAAGAGGAGGATCCAGAAGAGGTGGAGTTTGACGTTTCAAGTGATGGTTCAGGAGAGGTGTACACTCCGCCGCCATGGTTGTACCGCGAGCCGAAGCGCCAACGCATGACCGCAAGGGCCTACCTCAAACTCTTCAAGCAATAGATAGAAGTCCACCAATTAGCCCTCGTTAGGCGAAATCGTTAGATTTATTCTCGATCGTTGTGATACTTAGTTCGTGTTAGTGTAAGAGTGTTTAGATGCTTATTTGTGTACTCCAATATCTCAGGAATTATTTGTGCAAATTATATGAAAGAGTTATGGCAATTTGGTTACTATCTGTGTTGTTTTCGCTGCAGTTTTCTGCTGATACAGCAGTACTGCGCGATTTTTCATATTTTTCTGGTAACTCGGAAAAATCTGAAAAAAATTGGGCTGATGCGGAACTTCCTGTTCTATATGCACAAAAATTGGCTTAAGTTTCTGACAAGTTTAAGTCAGGCGGAAAAATTCGCGAACACAGCAGAACTGTTCTGTCAGAATTGCTGTTTTGTCGTTTTGATGCTCAATTGTTTAGTTAACCATTGCCAACTCTTGCAAAACTATTTCAGTAGGTATATACTAATAGGATAACACCTGGGATGTTGCTGGATCGCTTGTTTGTTGATGTGTTGCTTGCTTGTGATTGTCTGCTATTGTTTGATGTTGATTGATCATATGCATGGGTAGAATCCTATTACCGTAGTTGATTCTTTCTAAACTTACCTATGCTGAACCGCAGATGCCTCCCCGCCGCCAACCCACTGAGTTGGAGCAGCTCATGGCAGCTCAGGCACAGCTGACCCAAGTGATGACCCAGTTCATGGCAAATCAGAACAACAACAATGGAAACAATCAGCCTCAGGGAGATGCTCTCACCAGATTTCTGAGGCTAAGGCCAGCTAAGTTCTCTACTGCAACGGAACCAATGGTTGCTCTCGACTGGTTGCGTTCAGTCAACAAGGATCTAGTAACTGTCGGATGCACTGATGCTGAGAAGGTGAGGTTCGCTCACCTACCGGAGGGACCAGCCGCTTCTTGGTGGGACACATTTCAGATCACCCACCCTCTGAATACCGTGACTTGGGCTATGTTTGAGGAAGGTTTCAGGATCGACCACGTCTTCAGGAGTTCTGAGCCTGAAGAGGAAAGAGTTCCGCAACTTGCGCCAAACCAATCGCACCGTGGCCGAGTACATTGAGGAGTTCAACAACTTGTCCCGTTATGCACCTGAGGATGTTGACACTGATGCCAAAAGGAGGGAGAGATTCCTGGATGGCCTCAGTGATGAGCTTTCGGTACAGATACTTGTGGTTTACTGCCCCACTTTCCAGGAGCTCATGGACAAGGCCAGAATCTTGGAAGGGAAGCACAAGCAAGTGGAAAGCCGCAAGAGAAAGAACAACAATCACCACTCTGGCTCACACCACAAGTCTCGCACTTCATATGATGGATACTCCAAGCATGGAGGAAGTGACCATGGGAGCCATGACCGCCACCACCATGGAGGCGATGGACATCGCCATGACAACCATAGGAGCAACCACCATAACCACAAGGGAGGACACTCTCACCACTCTGGAGGACACGGTGGACATGACCGCAACCGTGATCGCAATTTTGTGAAGAAGGATCTGAGTGAGGTGACATGCTTCAAGTGCAAGCGTAAGGGACACTATGTCGACAACTGTCCGGAGAGGAAAGGACTGAAGCCAACCAACGCGAGAAGGCCAGTGAACCACATGAATGTGGAGGAGATTCCAGACGAGCGACCTTGTGATTGGTAAGTTTCCAATCAACACTTACCTGCACTTATACTTTTCGATCGGTGCATCGCATTCATTCATATCAAGGGCATTTGTGGATAAGTATAAGTTACCTACTGAGTCTATGAAAAGGGCTATTAGAGTGAGTTCACCTGGAGGAGATATGATAGCTAGCGCGGGATGCCGCGACTTGACTGTGAGGATTGGAACACACAACTTCATTGCACATTTGGTAGTGTTGGATTCACAAGGGTTAGATGTCATTCTGGGTATGGATTGGATGTCTATGCATGGGGGACACATAGATTGTGCACAACGAGCTGTTTCACTCAAAACCCGGATGGTAAGAGGATTAGATTCAAGTCACATTTGTCACCAAGAAGGTGTAAGTTGAATTCTCTTAAGGGGGTTAGCATGGATAATGTGCCAGTGATAAGGGATTACCCCGACGTGTTTCCGGAAGAGCTTCCAGGGATGCCACCTGACAGAGATGTAGAGTTTCTTATCGACCTGATGCCGGGAACAGGACCTATAGCAAAGAAACCATATAAGATGGATGTCGATGAGCTGAAGGAATTGAAGAAACAGTTGAAGGAACAACTGGAAAAGGGATTCATTCAGCCTAGTGCGTCGTCATGGGGAGCACCTGTTCTATTTGTGGAGAAGAAAGACAGCACCAAGAGATTAGTGGTGGACTATCGTTCGCTGAATGAAGTAACCATCAAGAACAAGTACCCTCTGCCGAACATAAATGATTTATTTGATCAACTGGAAGGAGCAAAGGTGTTCAGCAAGATTGATCTGTGGTCAGGCTACTTTCAATTGAAGATCCGGAAGGAGGATGTACCAAAAACCGCCTTCACCACTAGGTATGGTCTATATGAGTATACAGTTATGTCTTTTGGACTAACGAATGCCCTCGTATTTCATGACCATGATGAACAAGGTATTTATGGAGTATTTGGACAAGTTCGTGGTGGTGTTTATTGATGACATACTGATATATTCCAAGGATGATGCTGAGCATGAGAAGCATCTGCGACTGATTATGGAGAAGCTGAGGAACACAAGCTGTATGCCAAATTCAGCAAGTGTGAATTCTGGCTTAACACTGTGGGATTTCTTGGACACGTAGTGTCAGGAGAAGGAGTCGCTGTTGATCCAAGCAAAGTGACTGCAGTGACAGAGTGGGAAGCACCCAAGAATGCGGGAGAGATTCGAAGCTTTTTGGGACTTGCTGGATATTACCGAAGGTTCATAGAAAACTTTTCCAAGATTGCTAAGCCGATGACTGAACTTCTGAAGAAGGAGAGGAAGTTTGAATGGTCGACGTATGTGAAGCCAGCTCGAGAACTCAAGCGAGACGAGAAGCCAGCTTTTCGAGGCGGAAAGTCGACGCTAATGCTACCGTTACGTGTGTTTACCAGATCTTCAGAAGGATTTCCAAGTGTACTGTGATGCTTCACGACAAGGACTTGGGAGTGTGCTGATGCAAGATGGGAGAGTAGTGTCATATGCCTCGCGACAACTCAAGCACCATGAGCGGAATTACCCCACACACGACTTGGAGTTAGCGTCAGTGGTTCATGCGCTCAAGGTATGGAGGCATTAGTTGGGATGAGAATTTGCCTTATGCCGAGTTTTCCTACAACAACAGTTATCAAACCAGCATCAAGACGTCACCGTTCGACGTACTGTATGGGAAACGGTGCCGAACACCATTGCTATGGGATGGAGTAGGAGAACGTCAGTTGTTTGGACCTGATTTGATCAAGGATGCTGAGGAAAAGGTTGCCTTGATTAAGGACAGGCTGAAGGTAGCACAATCAAGGCAGAAGAGCTACGCTGATGCCAAACGCAAGGAAGTGGTGTATGAGATTGGTGATAGAGCGTACCTCAGAGTATCGCCACTTCGAGGAATCAAGAGATTTGGAATTAAGGGTAAGCTGGCACCTCGATTCATTGGACCGTATCGAGTTTTAGCACGCAAGGGAGAAGTTGCCTATCAGTTGGAGTTTCCAGAGGCTCTGTCTGCTATTCACAATGTGTTCCACGTGTCCCAGCTAAAGAAGTGCCATCCGGAGATGGTGGATACACCATTGAGAGACACTGTACCACTAGAGGAGGTTCAGCTTGAAAATGACTTGACCTATGAGGAGAAACCGGTCAAGATTCTGGAGACAGCAGAAAGGACTACCCGTACCAAGACAATCAAGTTTTGCAAGGTGCAGTGGAGTCACCACACCGAAGAGGAAGCTACTTGGGAGCGTGAAGATGACATCCGAGAGGACTACCCACACCTATTTGCTAGCTACCAATCTCGAGGACGAGATTCATCTTAAGGGGGTTAGTCTTGTCACATCCCAAATTTTAGATTTGGTCTTGCATATCATTCATTGCATCGCATCATATCTTTCCATGCATTACCGTCGAGTAGAGAGGATCGACGAAACGCTATTTGCAAAACCCCGTTTCTCCTTCGCTTCGAGTTTCCTACGGGAGGCTTCAGAGGGGCTTGCTACAACCACCCCTGTAGGTTCGAGCTTTCGCTCAAACTTCGACTGAAGGTTGTTCCCCTCGACGATACGAACCCGTAGGCGCGAAAATCGCTCCAATCGGAGTTCGTATGCAAAAGACTCGGACGTTTTAGTAAACCGCCGGAAAACGGTCCGAAAATCTGGACCGATTTCCGAGTTGTAGTCCAACCGCGGACCGTTTCTATTTCAGTTTTTTTTTTCTTTTCTTTTCTCACGTGAAGGATTAAATAAAAAGGACCCACCCGGACCTTGGGATCCGTGCCCACCGACCCACCTCGCTGCCGCTCGAAGCCACTGGCGCACGACGCCAGCCGCCGCCGCTTCTCCTCGCCGCCGCCCCTTCTCCCGCCGCCGCCATCGCTTTCGTCTTCAGCCGGTTCCTCGATCTCCTCTTCCGTTCCGTTCGCGTCTTCATCCGCCGCCAATCGCGCTGCAGATCGCCACGACGCGCACGCGCTTATTATTCCGGAGCCGTAGTTGACCGTGTGTACTTGCAGAGTTTCCACGCCACCGGATCCGATCGCCGCCGTCCGAGCTCGCCGAGTTCGTTTCGCCGTCCGTTTCGGTAAGACAGCAGCCACCGCCGATCTCAGATCAGCGGCTTAGATCGTTCGTTGACTGGTCAGCACTCCAGACGTTGACTAGTCAGAGGTTCAGACGTTGACTGGTCGACGCCCAGTCAGCGCCCAGTCATCGAACGCTGATCGGGTCAATTTCGTTAATCCTATTAGTTGACAGATTTCGGTAGAATCTTGTAAATTGCGTAAAAATTAAACCGCTTGGCCAAAATTTGCATATAAAATATGCACGCGTTCAGTGAGTCGTGTAGAATCTCGCTGTAGCTTTGGTTCAGATTTTTACTTTCAGGTTTAGTACAGTTTAATCAAACTAGTTAGTGGCCTTTTCGGAGTAATAAATTCGTAGTAAAAGTTTCGTAGCTCCAAAAATCGCGTATGATATGTCCCTGAACTCGTATGAACGAGGGGAATCTCATCGTGAAATAAAAAGATAGGCTTACAGTAAAAACTTCTGCAGTATTTGTCTAATGGCTTCTGCAGTGTTTTAATTACTCGGGATGTTTTATAACTCCTTTTTGAGTAATTCCAATTGGTACTGTTTCTTATCAGCGATGCCTATGCGGTAGAATTTTTCCAAAATTTTACAAACAGTATACTACCGGTAGTGAATTATTTAATTTCTAGCTCTAGTAGTGATCACCACTTTTGGTTAATAGTTTTTCTAGCGCCAAATCTATTTTCCATGCATGTATTCGGTAGTAATATGAATTAGTACTATGTGGTGCAGCTGTAGCACCAATTAAACTTGCCGTTCTTGCATTCATGCATCATCTTTGTTGCATATGTTTGTGAATTGTTTGTTTATGAATGCAATTGTGTCGTAGATTGTGTGGAGTGCAACCCTTGCTCGTGTGTGGATTGTTCTTCCGACCGCTACAACCAAGGCAAGTAGATGCTACTTTGTTCATGATATCGTCCTACTATTTTCAATGCATTGTCGTGTATTTTGTAGATGCATGTGTAGGATGATACTACCGCTATGCTATGTCCTATTATGTGGTAGGGCTTTCCTTGTAGATGAACCACCGTTGTAGATGTGCTTAGCCATGCTATGTTGAACGAGGGCTGGGTTACATCATTGATACTTGTTTTCTCAAAGTATTGGTTTGTGAAAACTAAAAAAACAACTTAATCAATGAACCCCCTGGTGTGATGGGATTGATAATTTTGGTGGTTTATTGCGAAAGGCACCGGTATCAAGAGAGAATGATTGGCTTCTTTATTGTGTAGCTTACGGTACAACCATGTGCCAATAATGGAATGGGCGGTTGGTTGGACTTAGTAGGTTGTGGTAACTCGAACCAGCGTATCCAGAGATGTAGAATTTTGGTAGGTTGGACCGGTGGCCGGGATTGAGGAGCTACTTCAACAGTCTCTTCTTGGTCTTCTCCTATCATCACCCAAAATGAGAGTGATGGTACGAGCTGGGCTGGCCAAGTCACATGGGTAAAGTGTACTAACCTCTCAGAGTGTATAATCTAATCGATTAGCCGTGTCCCCGGTTATGGACATCTGAGTTGCTAGATATTGATTCCATGACATGTTTCTCGCTCATTCTAATTTCATAATTGTTTTAATCTTGTTGGGTTAACTTAATTGGGATCTTTTCAAAGAAAATTCAAAACTGTTTATGAAAGTAGGACAAATGTATTTGCAAATGCAAGCCAGACACAGCTCCACTTGCCAAATATGCATGTAGTTGTTAGTACTATTGTCTCCATTTACTAGCTCTACTTGCCATACATTCCATGTATTGACCCTTCGGGGCTGTTGCGTTTTATGCTGCAGGTTATTCCGATTCTGATTGATCGTTATAGGCCACAGTACTCCACTCGACACTTGTTCACTTGTGGGCAATTTGAAGATTGGAGGATTTACTCGCTTTTGTTGCTACCTGAACAATTTGAGCTAGCTTTATGCTAAGCTTTTATATTGTAATAATGGTACTCTGGATCTTGTAGATCATGATACACGGTTATTTGCTATGATTATCTATCTTACTCTATTGTGGGCCAATGAACCGATCCAGGGATTGGCATGTCACATAGAGGCCACGGTCTTATCAGAACCGGGGTGTCACAGTCATTGCATGTGTGTTCTTTTCATAAACCACTGGATCCACCACTGTCATTGCATCTATGTTATTTCATAAACCAAACATGGATCCACTAGGGTCATTGCATGTGTGTTCTTTTCATAAGCCACAACTAGAGTCTTTGCATGTGTGTTCTTTTCATAAACCACATGGATCCACCATGTCATTACCACCAAATCATTGCATACTGTTCTTTTCATAAACCATAGCTAGAGTCATTGCATGTGTTTTCTCTTCATAAACCACATGGATCCTCCAGAGTCATTGCATGTGAGTTCTTTTCATAAACCACATGGATCCACCAGAGTCATTGCATTCGTGTTCTTTTCATAAACCACAACTAGATTCATTGCATGTGTGTGCTTTTCATAAACCACATGGATCCACCAGTGTCATTGCATATGTGTTCCTTCAATAAACCACAACTAGAGTCATTGCATGTGTGTTCTTTTCATAAACCACAACTAGAGTTCATTGCACGTGTGTTCTTTTCATAAACCACATTGATCCACTAGAGTCATTACATGTGTGTTCTTTTCATAAACCACATGGATCCACTAGAGTTCACTGCATTTGTGTTCTTTTCATAATCCACAACTAGAGTCATTGCATGTGTGTTCTTTTTTTCATAAACCACATGGATCCACCAGTGTCATTGCATCTATGTTCTTTTCAGAAACCAAATATGGCTCCACTAGTGTCATTGCATGTATTGTTCTCCTAAACCACCACTAGGGTCATTGCATGTGTGTTCTTTTCATAAACCACAACTAGAGTCTTTGCATGTGTGTTCTTTGCATAAACCACATGGATCCACCTGTGTCATTGCATGTGTTATTTTCATAAACCATAGCTAGAGTCATTGCATGTGTGTTCTTTTCATAAACCACATGGATCCTCTAGAGTCATTGCATGTGAGTTCTTTTCATAAACCACATGGAACCACTAGAGTTCATGGCATTTGTGTTCTTTTCATAAACCACAACTAGAGTCATTGCATGTGTGTTCTTTTCATAAACCACATGGATCCACTAGTGTAATTGCATGTGTGTTCGTTTCATAAGCGACATGCATCCTCCAGAGTCATTGCATGTGTTTTCTTTTCATAAACCACATGGATCCACCAGAGTCATTGCATGTGTGTTCTTCTCATAGACCACAACTAGAGTCATTGCATGTGTGTTCTTTCATAAACCACAACTAGAGTCATTGCATGTGTGTTCTTTTCATAAACCACAACTAGAGTTCATTGCACGTGTGTTCTTTTCATAAACCACAGGGATCCAGTAGAGTCATTGCATGTGTGTTCCTTTCATAAACCACATGGATCCACTAGAGTTCATTGCATTTGTGTTCTTTTCATAATCCACAACTAGAGTCATTGCATGTGTGTTCTTTTCATAAACCACATGGATCCACCAGTGTAGTTGCATGTCTGTTCTTTTCATAAACTACAACTAGTGTCATTGCATGTGTGTTCTTTTCATAAGCGACATGCATCCTCCAGAGTCATTGCATGTGTGTTCTTTTCATAAACCACGTGGATCCACTAGAGTCGTTGCATTCATGTTCTTTTCATAAACCATAACTATAGCTTATGGCATGTGTGTTGTTTTCATAAACCACATGTATCCACTAGAGTCATTGTATGTGTGTTCTTTTCATAAACCACAACTTGAGTCATTGCATGTGTGTTCTTTTCATACACCACATCTAGAGTTCATTGCATGTGTGTTCTTTTCATAAACCTCATGGATCCACTAGAGTCATTGCATGTGTGTTCTTTTCATAAACCACATGGATCCACTAGAGTCATTGCATGTGTGTTCTTTACATAAACCACGTGGATCCACTAGAGTCGTTGCATTCGTGTTCTTTTCATAAACCACAACTATAGCTTATTGTATGTGTGTTCTTTTCATAAACAACATGTATCCACTAGAGTCATTGCATGTGTGTTCTTTTCATAAACCAAATTGATCCACTAGAGTTCATTACATTTGTGTTCTTTTCATAAACCACAACTAGAGTCATTGAATGTGTGTTCTTTTCATATACCACATGGATCCATAAGTGTCATTACATGTGTGTTCTTTTCATAAACCACATATGGATCCACCAGTGTCATTGCATGTGTGTTCTTCTCCTAAACCACCACTAGAGTCATTGCATATGTGTTCTTTTCATAAACCACAACTAGAGTCATTGCATGTGTGTTCTTTTCATAAACCACATGGATCCACCAGTGTAATTGCATGTGTGTTATTTTCATAAACTACAGCTAGTGTCATTGCATATGTCTTCGTTTCATAAGCGACATGCATCCTCCAGAGTCATTGCATGTGTGTTCTTTTCATAAACCACATGGATCCACCAGAGTCATTGCATGTGTGTTCTTCTCATAGACCACAACTAGAGTCATTGCTTGTGTGTTCCTTTCATAAACCACAACTAGAGTCATTGCATGTGTGTTCTTTTCATAAACCACAACTAGAGTTCATTGCACGTGTGCTCTTTTCATAAACCACATGGTTCCACTAGAGTCATTACATGTGTGTTCTTTTCATAAAGCACATGGATCCACTAGAGTTCACTGCATTTGTGTTCTTTTCATAATCCACAACTAGAGTCATTGCATGTGTGTTCATTTCATAAACCACATGGATCCACCAGTGTCATTGCATCTATATTCTTTTCAGAAACAAATTATGGATCCACTAGTGTCATTGCATGTATTGTTCTCCTAAACGACCACTAGGGTCATTGCATGTGTGTTCTTTTCATAAACCACAACTAGAGTCTTTGCATGTGTGTTCTTTTCATAAACCACATGGATCCACCTGTGACATTGCATGTGTGTTCTTTTCATAAACCACAGCTAGAGTCATTGCATGTGTGTTCTTTTCATAAACCACATGGATCCTCCAGAGTCATTGAATGTGAGTTCTTTTCATAAACCACATGGATCCACCAGAGTCATTGCATGTGTGTTCTTTTCATAAACCACAACTAGAGTCATTGCATGTGTGTTCTCTTCATAAACCACAACTGGAGTCATTGCATGTGTGTTCTTTTAATAAACCACAACTATAGTTCATTGCACGTGTGTTCGTTTCATAAACCACATGGATCCACTAGAGTCATTGCATGTGTGTTATTTTCATTAACCACATGGATCCACTAGAGTTCATTGCATTTGTGTTCTTTTCATAATCCACAACTAGAGTCATTGCATGTGTGTTCGTTTCATAAACCACATGGATCCACCAGTGTCATTTCATCTATGTTCTTTTCATAAACCAAATATGGATCCACTAGTGTCATTGCATGTATTCTTCTCCTAAACCACCACTAGGGTCATTGCATGCATGTTCTTTTCATAAACCACAACTAGAGTCTTTGCATGTGTGTTCTTTTCATAAACCACATGGATCCACCTGTGTCATTGCATGTGTGTTCTTTTCATAAACCACAGCTAGAGTCATTGCATGTGTGTTCTTTTCATAAACCACATGGATCCTCTAGGGTCATTGCATGTGAGTTCTTTTCATAAACCACATGGATCCACCAGAGTCATTGCATGTGTGTTCTTTTCATAAACCACAACTAGAGTCATTGCATGTGTGTTCTTTTCATAAACCACAACTGGAGTCATTGCATGTGTGTTCTTTTAATAAACAACAACTAGAGTTCATTGCATGTGTGTTCTTTTCATAAACCACATGGATCCACTAGAGTCATTGCATGTGTGTTCTTTTCATAAACCACATGGATCCACTAGGGTCGTTGCATTCGTGTTCTTTTCATAAACCACAACTAGAGTCATTGCATGTGTGTTCTTTTCATAAACCACATGGATCCACCAGTGTCATTGCATGTGTGTTCTTTTCATAAACCACAACTAGAGTCTTTGCATGTGTGTTCTTTTCATAAACCACAAGAATCCACCGGTGTCTTTGCATGTGTATTCTTTTCATAAACCACAGCTAGAGTCGTTGCATGTGTGTTCTTTTCATAAACCACATGGATCCTCCAGAGTCATTGCATGTGAGTTCTTTTCATAAACCACATGGATCAACCAGAGTCATTACACTTGTTTTCTTTTCAGAAACCACAACTAGAGTCATTGCATGTGTGTTATTTTCATAAACCACAACTGGAGTCATTGCATGTGTGTTCTTTTCATAAACCACATGGATCCACTAGAGTCATTTCATTTGTGTTCTTTTCATAAACCACGTGGATCCACTAGAGTCGTTGCATTCATGTTCTTTTCATAAACCATAACTATAGCTTATTGCATGTGTGTTCTTTTCATAAACAACATGTATCCACTAGAGTCATTGCATGTGTGTTCTTTTCATAAACCACATTGATCCACTAGAGTTCATTGCATTTGTGTTCTTTTCATAAACCACAACTAGAGTGATTAAATGTGTGTTCTTTTCATATACCACATGGATCCACCAGTGTCATTACATGTGTATTCTTTTCATAAACCACATATGGATCCACCAGTGTCATTGCATGTGTGTTCTTCTCCTAAACCACCACTAGAGTCATTGCATATGTGTTCTTTCATAAACCACAACTAGAGTCATTGCATGTCTGTTCTTTTCATAAACCACATGTATCCACTAGTGTAATTGCATGTGTGTTCTTTTCATAAACTACAGCCAGTGTCATTGCATGTGTGTTCTTTTCATAAGCGACATGCATCCTCTAGAGTCATTGCATGTGTGTTCTTTTCATAAACCACATGGATCCACCAGAGTCATTGCATGTGTGTTCTTCTCATAGACCACAACTACAGTCATTGCATGTGTGTTATTTTCATAAACCACAACTTGAGTCATTGCATGTGTGTTCTTTTCATAAACAACAACTAGAGTTCATTGCATGTGTGTTCTTTTCATAAACCACATGGATCCACTAGAGTCATTGCATGTGTGTTCCTTTCATAAACCACATGGATCCACTAGAGTTCATTGCATTTGTGTTCTTTTCATAATCCACAACTAGAGTCATTGCATGTGTGTTCTTTTCATAAACCACTGGATCCACCAGTGTCATTGCATCCATGTTATTTCATAAACCAAACATGGATCCACTAGGGTTATAGCATGTGTGTTCTTTTCATAAACCATAGCTAGAGTCATTGCATGTGTGTTCTCTTCATAAACCACATGGATCCTCCAGAGTCATTGCATGTGAGTTCTTTTCATAAACCACATGGATCCACCCGAATCATTGCATTTGTGTTCTTTTATTAAACCACAACTAGAGTCATTGCATGTGTGTTATTTTCATAAACCACAACTTGAGTCATTGCATGTGTGTTCTTTTCATAAACCACAACTAGAGTTCATTGCATGTGTGTTCTTTTCATAAACCAATGGATCCACAAGAGCCGTTGCATGTGTGTTCTTTTCATAAACCACGTGGGTCCACTAGAGTCGTTGCATTCGTGTTCTTTTCATAAACCACAACTAGATTCATTGCATGTGTGTTCTTTTCATAAACCACGTGGATCCACCAGTGTCATTGCATATGTGTTCCTTTCATAAACCACAACTAGAGTCATTGCATGTGTGTTCCTTTCATAAACCACAACTAGAGTTCATTGCACGCGTGTTCATTTCATAAACCACATGGATCCACCAGAGTCATTGCATGTGTGTTCTTCTCATAGACCACAACTAGAGTCATTGCATGTGTGTTATTGTCATAAACCACAACTTGAGTCATTGCATGTGTGTTCTTTTCATAAAGCACAACTAGAGTTCATTGCATGTGTGTTCTTTTCATAAACCACATGGATACACCAGTGTCATTGCATATGTGTTCCTTCAATAAACCACAACTAGAGTCATTGCATGTGTGTTCTTTTCATAAACCACAACTAGAGTTCATTGCACGTGTGTTCTTTTCATAAACCACATTGATCCACTAGAGTCATTACATGTGTGTTCTTTTCATAAACCACATGGATCCACTAGAGTTCACTGCATTTGTGTTCTTTTCATAATCCACAACTAGAGTCATTGCATGTGTGTTCTTTTTTTCATAAACCACATGGATCCACCAGTGTCATTGCATCTATGTTCTTTTCAGAAACCAAATATGGCTCCACTAGTGTCATTGCATGTATTGTTCTCCTAAACCACCACTAGGGTCATTGCATGTGTGTTCTTTTCATAAACCACAACTAGAGTCTTTGCATGTGTGTTCTTTGCATAAACCACATGGATCCACCTGTGTCATTGCATGTGTTATTTTCATAAACCATAGCTAGAGTCATTGCATGTGTGTTCTTTTCATAAACCACATGGATCCTCTAGAGTCATTGCATGTGAGTTCTTTTCATAAACCACATGGAACCACTAGAGTTCATGGCATTTGTGTTCTTTTCATAAACCACAACTAGAGTCATTGCATGTGTGTTCTTTTCATAAACCACATGGATCCACTAGTGTAATTGCATGTGTGTTCGTTTCATAAGCGACATGCATCCTCCAGAGTCATTGCATGTGTTTTCTTTTCATAAACCACATGGATCCACCAGAGTCATTGCATGTGTGTTCTTCTCATAGACCACAACTAGAGTCATTGCATGTGTGTTCTTTCATAAACCACAACTAGAGTCATTGCATGTGTGTTCTTTTCATAAACCACAACTAGAGTTCATTGCACGTGTGTTCTTTTCATAAACCACATGGATCCACTAGAGTCATTGCATGTGTGTTCCTTACATAAACCACATGGATCCACTAGAGTTCATTGCATATGTGTTCTTTTCATAAACCACAACTAGAGTCATT
The DNA here is from genome assembly GCA_023614405.1 of Avena insularis. NCBI lineage: Eukaryota > Viridiplantae > Streptophyta > Magnoliopsida > Poales > Poaceae > Avena > Avena insularis. Next base: position 344,598 of record JAJUPC010000331.1, read on the forward strand.
GCATGTGTGTTCTTTTCATAAACCACATGGATCCACCAGTGTAATTGCATGTGTGTTATTTTCATAAACTACAGCTAGTGTCATTGCATATGTCTTCGTTTCATAAGCGACATGCATCCTCCAGAGTCATTGCATGTGTGTTCTTTTCATAAACCACATGGATCCACCAGAGTCATTGCATGTGTGTTCTTCTCATAGACCACAACTAGAGTCATTGCTTGTGTGTTCCTTTCATAAACCACAACTAGAGTCATTGCATGTGTGTTCTTTTCATAAACCACAACTAGAGTTCATTGCACGTGTGCTCTTTTCATAAACCACATGGTTCCACTAGAGTCATTACATGTGTGTTCTTTTCATAAAGCACATGGATCCACTAGAGTTCACTGCATTTGTGTTCTTTTCATAATCCACAACTAGAGTCATTGCATGTGTGTTCATTTCATAAACCACATGGATCCACCAGTGTCATTGCATCTATATTCTTTTCAGAAACAAATTATGGATCCACTAGTGTCATTGCATGTATTGTTCTCCTAAACGACCACTAGGGTCATTGCATGTGTGTTCTTTTCATAAACCACAACTAGAGTCTTTGCATGTGTGTTCTTTTCATAAACCACATGGATCCACCTGTGACATTGCATGTGTGTTCTTTTCATAAACCACAGCTAGAGTCATTGCATGTGTGTTCTTTTCATAAACCACATGGATCCTCCAGAGTCATTGAATGTGAGTTCTTTTCATAAACCACATGGATCCACCAGAGTCATTGCATGTGTGTTCTTTTCATAAACCACAACTAGAGTCATTGCATGTGTGTTCTCTTCATAAACCACAACTGGAGTCATTGCATGTGTGTTCTTTTAATAAACCACAACTATATTTAATTGCACGTGTGTTCGTTTCATAAACCACATGGATCCACTAGAGTCATTGCATGTGTGTTATTTTCATTAACCACATGGATCCACTAGAGTTCATTGCATTTGTGTTCTTTTCATAATCCACAACTAGAGTCATTGCATGTGTGTTCGTTTCATAAACCACATGGATCCACCAGTGTCATTTCATCTATGTTCTTTTCATAAACCAAATATGGATCCACTAGTGTCATTGCATGTATTCTTCTCCTAAACCACCACTAGGGTCATTGCATGCATGTTCTTTTCATAAACCACAACTAGAGTCTTTGCATGTGTGTTCTTTTCATAAACCACATGGATCCACCTGTGTCATTGCATGTGTGTTCTTTTCATAAACCACAGCTAGAGTCATTGCATGTGTGTTCTTTTCATAAACCACATGGATCCTCTAGGGTCATTGCATGTGAGTTCTTTTCATAAACCACATGGATCCACCAGAGTCATTGCATGTGTGTTCTTTTCATAAACCACAACTAGAGTCATTGCATGTGTGTTCTTTTCATAAACCACAACTGGAGTCATTGCATGTGTGTTCTTTTAATAAACAACAACTAGAGTTCATTGCATGTGTGTTCTTTTCATAAACCACATGGATCCACTAGAGTCATTGCATGTGTGTTCTTTTCATAAACCACATGGATCCACTAGGGTCGTTGCATTCGTGTTCTTTTCATAATCCACAACTAGAGTCATTGCATGTGTGTTCTTTTCATAAACCACATGGATCCACCAGTGTCATTGCATGTGTGTTCTTTTCATAAACCACAACTAGAGTCTTTGCATGTGTGTTCTTTTCATAAACCACAAGAATCCACCGGTGTCTTTGCATGTGTATTCTTTTCATAAACCACAGCTAGAGTCGTTGCATGTGTGTTCTTTTCATAAACCACATGGATCCTCGAGTGTCATTGCATGTGAGTTCTTTTCATAAACCACATGGATCAACCAGAGTCATTACACTTGTTTTCTTTTCAGAAACCACAACTAGAGTCATTGCATGTGTGTTATTTTCATAAACCACAACTGGAGTCATTGCATGTGTGTTCTTTTCATAAACCACATGGATCCACTAGAGTCATTTCATTTGTGTTCTTTTCATAAACCACGTGGATCCACTAGAGTCGTTGCATTCATGTTCTTTTCATAAACCATAACTATAGCTTATTGCATGTGTGTTCTTTTCATAAACAACATGTATCCACTAGAGTCATTGCATGTGTGTTCTTTTCATAAACCACATTGATCCACTAGAGTTCATTGCATTTGTGTTCTTTTCATAAACCACAACTAGAGTGATTAAATGTGTGTTCTTTTCATATACCACATGGATCCACCAGTGTCATTACATGTGTATTCTTTTCATAAACCACATATGGATCCACCAGTGTCATTGCATGTGTGTTCTTCTCCTAAACCACCACTAGAGTCATTGCATATGTGTTCTTTCATAAACCACAACTAGAGTCATTGCATGTCTGTTCTTTTCATAAACCACATGTATCCACTAGTGTAATTGCATGTGTGTTCTTTTCATAAACTACAGCCAGTGTCATTGCATGTGTGTTCTTTTCATAAGCGACATGCATCCTCTAGAGTCATTGCATGTGTGTTCTTTTCATAAACCACATGGATCCACCAGAGTCATTGCATGTGTGTTCTTCTCATAGACCACAACTACAGTCATTGCATGTGTGTTATTTTCATAAACCACAACTTGAGTCATTGCATGTGTGTTCTTTTCATAAACAACAACTAGAGTTCATTGCATGTGTGTTCTTTTCATAAACCACATGGATCCACTAGAGTCATTGCATGTGTGTTCCTTTCATAAACCACATGGATCCACTAGAGTTCATTGCATTTGTGTTCTTTTCATAATCCACAACTAGAGTCATTGCATGTGTGTTCTTTTCATAAACCACTGGATCCACCAGTGTCATTGCATCCATGTTATTTCATAAACCAAACATGGATCCACTAGGGTTATAGCATGTGTGTTCTTTTCATAAACCATAGCTAGAGTCATTGCATGTGTGTTCTCTTCATAAACCACATGGATCCTCCAGAGTCATTGCATGTGAGTTCTTTTCATAAACCACATGGATCCACCCGAATCATTGCATTTGTGTTCTTTTATTAAACCACAACTAGAGTCATTGCATGTGTGTTATTTTCATAAACCACAACTTGAGTCATTGCATGTGTGTTCTTTTCATAAACCACAACTAGAGTTCATTGCATGTGTGTTCTTTTCATAAACCAATGGATCCACAAGAGCCGTTGCATGTGTGTTCTTTTCATAAACCACGTGGGTCCACTAGAGTCGTTGCATTCGTGTTCTTTTCATAAACCACAACTAGATTCATTGCATGTGTGTTCTTTTCATAAACCACGTGGATCCACCAGTGTCATTGCATATGTGTTCCTTTCATAAACCACAACTAGAGTCATTGCATGTGTGTTCCTTTCATAAACCACAACTAGAGTTCATTGCACGCGTGTTCATTTCATAAACCACATGGATCCACCAGAGTCATTGCATGTGTGTTCTTCTCATAGACCACAACTAGAGTCATTGCATGTGTGTTATTGTCATAAACCACAACTTGAGTCATTGCATGTGTGTTCTTTTCATAAAGCACAACTAGAGTTCATTGCATGTGTGTTCTTTTCATAAACCACATGGATCCACCAGTGTCATTGCATATGTGTTCCTTCAATAAACCACAACTAGAGTCATTGCATGTGTGTTCTTTTCATAAACCACAACTAGAGTTCATTGCACGTGTGTTCTTTTCATAAACCACATTGATCCACTAGAGTCATTACATGTGTGTTCTTTTCATAAACCACATGGATCCACTAGAGTTCACTGCATTTGTGTTCTTTTCATAATCCACAACTAGAGTCATTGCATGTGTGTTCTTTTTTTCATAAACCACATGGATCCACCAGTGTCATTGCATCTATGTTCTTTTCAGAAACCAAATATGGCTCCACTAGTGTCATTGCATGTATTGTTCTCCTAAACCACCACTAGGGTCATTGCATGTGTGTTCTTTTCATAAACCACAACTAGAGTCTTTGCATGTGTGTTCTTTGCATAAACCACATGGATCCACCTGTGTCATTGCATGTGTTATTTTCATAAACCATAGCTAGAGTCATTGCATGTGTGTTCTTTTCATAAACCAACAGGATCCTCTAGAGTCATTGCATGTGAGTTCTTTTCATAAACCACATGGAACCACTAGAGTTCATGGCATTTGTGTTCTTTTCATAAACCACAACTAGAGTCATTGCATGTGTGTTCTTTTCATAAACCACATGGATCCACTAGTGTAATTGCATGTGTGTTCGTTTCATAAGCGACATGCATCCTCCAGAGTCATTGCATGTGTTTTCTTTTCATAAACCACATGGATCCACCAGAGTCATTGCATGTGTGTTCTTCTCATAGACCACAACTAGAGTCATTGCATGTGTGTTCTTTCATAAACCACAACTAGAGTCATTGCATGTGTGTTCTTTTCATAAACCACAACTAGAGTTCATTGCACGTGTGTTCTTTTCATAAACCACAGGGATCCAGTAGAGTCATTGCATGTGTGTTCCTTTCATAAACCACATGGATCCACTAGAGTTCATTGCATTTGTGTTCTTTTCATAAACCACAACTAGAGTCATTGCATGTGTGTTCTTTTCATAAACCACATGGATCCACCAGTGTAATTGCATGTGTGTTATTTTCATAAACTACAGCTAGTGTCATTGCATATGTCTTCGTTTCATAAGCGACATGCATCCTCCAGAGTCATTGCATGTGTGTTCTTTTCATAAACCACATGGATCCACCAGAGTCATTGCATGTGTGTTCTTCTCATAGACCACAACTAGAGTCATTGCTTGTGTGTTCCTTTCATAAACCACAACTAGAGTCATTGCATGTGTGTTCTTTTCATAAACCACAACTAGAGTTCATTGCACGTGTGCTCTTTTCATAAACCACATGGTTCCACTAGAGTCATTACATGTGTGTTCTTTTCATAAAGCACATGGATCCACTAGAGTTCACTGCATTTGTGTTCTTTTCATAATCCACAACTAGAGTCATTGCATGTGTGTTCATTTCATAAACCACATGGATCCACCAGTGTCATTGCATCTATATTCTTTTCAGAAACAAATTATGGATCCACTAGTGTCATTGCATGTATTGTTCTCCTAAACCACCACTAGGGTCATTGCATGTGTGTTCTTTTCATAAACCACAACTAGAGTCTTTGCATGTGTGTTCTTTTCATAAACCACATGGATCCACCTGTGACATTGCATGTGTGTTCTTTTCATAAACCACTAGAGTCATTGCATGTGTGTTCTTTCATAAACCACATGGATCCTCCAGAGTCATTGAATGTGAGTTCTTTTCATAAACCACATGGATCCACCAGAGTCATTGCATGTGTGTTCTTTTCATAAACCACAACTAGAGTCATTGCATGTGTGTTCTCTTCATAAACCACAACTGGAGTCATTGCATGTGTGTTCTTTTAATAAACCACAACTATAGTTCATTGCACGTGTGTTCGTTTCATAAACCACATGGATCCACTAGAGTCATTGCATGTGTGTTATTTTCATTAACCACATGGATCCACTAGAGTTCATTGCATTTGTGTTCTTTTCATAATCCACAACTAGAGTCATTGCATGTGTGTTCGTTTCATAAACCACATGGATCCACCAGTGTCATTTCATCTATGTTCTTTTCATAAACCAAATATGGATCCACTAGTGTCATTGCATGTATTCTTCTCCTAAACCACCACTAGGGTCATTGCATGCATGTTCTTTTCATAAACCACAACTAGAGTCTTTGCATGTGTGTTCTTTTCATAAACCACATGGATCCACCTGTGTCATTGCATGTGTGTTATTTTCATAAACCACAGCTAGAGTCATTGCATGTGTGTTCTTTTCATAAACCACATGGATCCTCTAGGGTCAATGCATGTGAGTTCTTTTCATAAACCACATGGATCCACCAGAGTCATTGCATGTGTGTTCTTTTCATAAACCACAACTAGAGTCATTGCATGTGTGTTCTTTTCATAAACCACAACTGGAGTCATTGCATGTGTGTTCTTTTAATAAACAACAACTAGAGTTCATTGCATGTGTGTTCTTTTCATAAACCACATGGATCCACTAGAGTCATTGCATGTGTGTTCTTTTCATAAACCACATGGATCCACTAGGGTCGTTGCATTCGTGTTCTTTTCATAAACCACAACTAGAGTCATTGCATGTGTGTTCTTTTCATAAACCACATGGATCCACCAGTGTCATTGCATGTGTGTTCTTTTCAAAAACCACAACTAGAGTCTTTGCATGTGTGTTCTTTTCATAAACCACAAGAATCCACCGGTGTCTTTGCATGTGTATTCTTTTCATAAACCACAGCTAGAGTCGTTGCATGTGTGTTCTTTTCATAAACCACATGGATCCTCCAGAGTCATTGCATGTGAGTTCTTTTCATAAACCACATGGATCAACCAGAGTCATTACACTTGTTTTCTTTTCAGAAACCACAACTAGAGTCATTGCATGTGTGTTATTTTCATAAACCACAACTGGAGTCATTGCATGTGTGTTCTTTTCATAAACCACATGGATCCACTAGAGTCATTTCATTTGTGTTCTTTTCATAAACCACGTGGATCCACTAGAGTCGTTGCATTCATGTTCTTTTCATAAACCATAACTATAGCTTATTGCATGTGTGTTCTTTTCATAAACAACATGTATCCACTAGAGTCATTGCATGTGTGTTCTTTTCATAAACCACATTGATCCACTAGAGTTCATTGCATTTGTGTTCTTTTCATAAACCACAACTAGAGTGATTAAATGTGTGTTCTTTTCATATACCACATGGATCCACCAGTGTCATTACATGTGTATTCTTTTCATAAACCACATATGGATCCACCAGTGTCATTGCATATGTGTTCTTTCATAAACCACAACTAGAGTCATTGCATGTATGTTCTTTTCATAAACCACATGTATCCACTAGTGTAATTGCATGTGTGTTCTTTTCATAAACTAAATCCAGTGTCATTGCATGTGTGTTCTTTTCATAAGCGACATGCATCCTCTAGAGTCATTGCATGTGTGTTCTTTTCATAAACCACATGGATCCACCAGAGTCATTGCATGTGTGTTCTTCTCATAGACCACAACTACAGTCATTGCATGTGTGTTATTTTCATAAACCACAACTTGAGTCATTGCATGTGTGTTCTTTTCATAAACAACAACTAGAGTTCATTGCATGTGTGTTCTTTTCATAAACCACATGGATCCACTAGAGTCATTGCATGTGTGTTCCTTTCATAAACCACATGGATCCACTAGAGTTCATTGCATTTGTGTTCTTTTCATAATCCACAACTAGAGTCATTGCATGTGTGTTCTTTTCATAAACCACTGGATCCACCAGTGTCATTGCATCCATGTTATTTCATAAACCAAACATGGATCCACTAGGGTTATAGCATGTGTGTTCTTTTCATAAACCATAGCTAGAGTCATTGCATGTGTGTTATCTTCATAAACCACATGGATCCTCCAGAGTCATTGCATGTGAGTTCTTTTCATAAACCACATGGATCCACCCGAATCATTGCATTTGTGTTCTTTTATTAAACCACAACTAGAGTCATTGCATGTGTGTTATTTTCATAAACCACAACTTGAGTCATTGCATGTGTGTTCTTTTCATAAACCACAACTAGAGTTCATTGCATGTGTGTTCTTTTCATAAACCAAATGGATCCACAAGAGCCATGCTTGTGTTCTTTTCATAAACCACGTGGGTCCACTAGAGTCGTTGCATTCGTGTTCTTTTCATAAACCACAACTAGATTCATTGCATGTGTGTTCTTTTCATAAACCACGTGGATCCACCAGTGTCATTGCATATGTGTTCCTTTCATAAACCACAACTAGAGTCATTGCATGTGTGTTCCTTTCATAAACCACAACTAGAGTTCATTGCACGCGTGTTCATTTCATAAACCACATGGATCCACCAGAGTCATTGCATGTGTGTTCTTCTCATAGACCACAACTAGAGTCATTGCATGTGTGTTATTGTCATAAACCACAACTTGAGTCATTGCATGTGTGTTCTTTTCATAAAGCACAACTAGAGTTCATTGCATGTGTGTTCTTTTCATAAACCACATGGATCCACTAGAGTCATTGCATGTGTGTTCCTTTCATAAACCACATGGATCCACTAGAGTTCATTGCATTTGTGTTCTTTTCATAATCCACAACTAAAGTCATTGCATGTGTGTTCTTTTCATAAACCACTGGATCCACCAGTGTCATTGCATCTATGTTATTTCATAAACCAAACATGGATCCACTAGGGTCATTGCATGTGTGTTCTTTTCATAAGCCACAACTAGAGTCTTTGCATGTGTGTTCTTTTCATAAACCACATGGATCCACCAGTGTCATTGCAGCTGTGTTCTTTTCATAAACCATAGCTAGAGTCATTGCATGTGTTTTCTCTTCATAAACCACATGGATCCTATAGAGTCATTGCATGTGAGTTCTTTTCATAAACCACATGGATCCACCAGAGTCATTGCATTTGTGTTCTTTTCTTAAACCACAACTAGAGTCATTGCATGTGTGTTATTTTCATAAACCACAATTTGAGTCATTGCATGTGTGTTCTTTTCATAAACCACAACTAGAGTTCATTGCATGTGTGTTCTTTTCATAAACCACATGGATCCACTAGAGACGTTGCATGTGTGTTCTTTTCATAAACCACGTGGGTACACTAGAGTCGTTGCATTCGTGTTCTTTTCATAAACCACAACTAGATTCATTGCATGTGTGTGCTTTTCATAAACCACATGGATCCACCAGTGTCATTGCATATGTGTTCCTTTCATAAACCACAACTAGAGTCATTGCATGTGTGTTCTTTTCATAAACCACAACTAGAGTTCATTGCACGTGTGTTCTTTTCATAAACCACATGGATCCACTAGAGTCATTACATGTGTGTTCTTTTCATAAACCACATGGATCCACTAGAGTTCACTGCATTTGTGTTCTTTTCATAATCCACAACTAGAGTCATTGCATGTGTGTTCTTTTTTTCATAAACCACATGGATCCACCAGTGTCATTGCATCTATGTTCTTTTCAGAAACCAAATATGGCTCCACTAGTGTCATTGCATGTATTGTTCTCCTAAACCACCACTAGGGTCATTGCATGTGTGTTCTTTTCATAAACCACAACTAGAGTCTTTGCATGTGTGTTCTTTGCATAAACCACATGGATCCACCTGTGTCATTGCATGTGTTATTTTCATAAACCATAGCTAGAGTCATTGCATGTGTGTTCTTTTCATAAACCACATGGATCCTCTAGAGTCATTGCATGTGAGTTCTTTTCATAAACCACATGGATCAACCAGAGTCATTGCATATGTGTTCTTTTCATAAACCACAACTAGAGTCATTGCATGTGTGTTCTTTTCATAAACCACATGGATCCACTAGTGTAATTGCATGTGTGTTCGTTTCATAAGCGACATGCATCCTCCAGAGTCATTGCATGTGTTTTCATTTCATAAACCACATGGATCCACCAGAGTCATTGCATGTGTGTTCTTCTCATAGACCACAACTAGAGTCATTGCATGTGTGTTCTTTCATAAACCACAACTAGAGTCATTGCATGTGTGTTCTTTTCATAAACCACAACTAGAGTTCATTGCACGTGTGTTCTTTTCATAAACCACAGGGATCCAGTAGAGTCATTGCATGTGTGTTCCTTTCATAAACCACATGGATCCACTAGAGTTCATTGCATTTGTGTTCTTTTCATAATCCACAACTAGAGTCATTGCATGTGTGTTCTTTTCATAAACCACATGGATCCACCAGTGTAGTTGCATGTGTGTTCTTTTCATAAACTACAGCTAGTGTCATTGCATGTGTGTTCTTTTCATAAGCGACATGCATCCTCCAGAGTCATTGCATGTGTGTTCTTTTCATAAACCACGTGGATCCACTAGAGTCGTTGCATTCGTGTTCTTTTCATAAACCATAACTATAGCTTATGGCATGTGTGTTCTTTTCATAAACAACATGTATCCACTAGAGTCATTGCATGTGTGTTCTTTTCATAAACCACATTGATCCGCTAGAGTTCATCTCATTTGTGTTCTTTTCGTAAACCACACGTAGAGTGATTAAATGTGTGTTCTTTTCATATACCACATGGATCCACCAGTGTCATTACATGTGTGTTCTTTTCATAAACCACATATGGATCCACCAGTGTCATTGCATGTGTGTTCTTCTCCTAAACCACCACTAGAGTCATTGCATATGTGTTCTTTCATAAACCACAACTAGAGTCATTGCATGTGTGTTCTTTTCATAAACCACATGGATCCACCAGTGTAATTGCATGTGTGTTCTTTTGATAAACTACAGCTAGTGTCATTGGACGTGTGTTCTTTTCATAAGCGACATGCATCCTCTAGAGTCATTGCATGTGTGTTCTTTTCATAAACCACATGGATCCACCAAAGTCATTGCATGTGTGTTCTTCTCGTAGACCACAACTAGAGTCATTGCATGTGTGTTCTTTTCATAAACCACAACTAGAGTTCATTGCACGTGTGTTCTTTTCATAAACCACATGGATGCACTAGAGTCATTGCATGTGTGTTCCTTTCATAAACCACATGGATCTACTAGAGTTCATTGCATTTGTGTTCTTTTCATAATCCACAACTAGAGTCATTGCATGTGTGTTCTTTTAATAAACCATTGGATCCACCAGTGTCATTACATCTATGTTATTTCATAAACCAAACATGGATCCACTAGTTTCATTGCATGAATTCTTCTACTAAACCACCACTAGGGTCATTGCATGTGTGTTCTTTTCATAAACCACAACTAGAGACTTTGCATGTGTGTTCTTTTCATGAACCACATGGATCCACCAGTGTCATTGCATGTGTGTTCTTTTCATAAACCATAGCTAGAGTCATTGCATGTGTGTTCTTTTCATAAACCACATGGATCCTCTAGAGTCATTGCATGTGAGTTCTTTTCATAAACCACATGGATCCACCAGAGTCATTGCATTTGTGTTCTTTTCTTAAACCACAACTAGAGTCATTACATGTGTGTTATTTTCATAAACCACAACTTGAGTCATTGCATGTGTGTTCTTTTCATAAACCACAACTAGAGTTCATTTCATGTGTGTTCTCTTCATAAACCACATGGATCCACTAGAGCCGTTGCATGTGTGTTCTTTTCATAAACCACGTAGGTCCACTAGAGTCGTTGCATTCGTGTTCTTTTCATAAACCACAACTATATTCATTGCATGTGCGTTCTTTTCATAAACCACATGGATCCACCAGTGTCATTGCATGTGTGTTCCTTTCATAAACCACAAATAGAGTCATTGCGTGTGTGTTCTTTTCATAAACCACAACTAGAGTTCATTGCACGTCTGTTCTTTTCATAAACCACAACTAGAGTCATTGCATGTGTGTTCTTTTCATAAACCACATGGATCCACCAGTGTCATTGCATGTGTGTTCTTTTCATAAACCACAACTAGAGTCATTGCATGTGTGTTCTTCTCATAAACCACAACTAGATTGCATTACACGTGTGTTCTTTTCATAAACCACATAGATCCACTAGAGTCATTGCATGTGTCTTATTTTCATAAACCACATGGATCCACTAGAGTTCATTGCATTTGTCTTCTTTTTATAATCCACAACTAGAGTCATTGCATGTGTGTTCTTTTCATAAACCACATGGATCCTCTAGAGTCATTGCATGTGTGTTGTTTTCATAAACCACATGGATCCACCAGAGTCATTGTATGTGTGTTCTTTTCATAAACCACAACTTGAGTCATTGCATGTGTGTTCTTTTCATACACCACATCTAGAGTTCATTGCATGTGTGTTCTTTTCATAAACCACATGGATCCACTAGAGTCATTGCATGTGTGTTCTTTTCATAAACCACGTGGATCCACTAGAGTCGTTGCATTCGTGTTCTTTTCATAAACCACAACTATAGCTTATTGCATGTGTGTTCTTTTCATAAACAACATGTATCCACTAGAGTCATTGCATGTGTGTTCTTTTCATAAACCACATTGATCCACTAGAGTTCATTGCATTTGTGTTCTTTTCATAAACCACAACTAGAGTCATTGAATGTGTGTTCTTTTCATATACCACATGGATCCACAAGTGTCATTACATGTGTGTTCTTTTCATAAACCACACCTAGAGTCATTGCATGTGTGTTCTTTTCATAAACCACAACTAGAGTCATTGCATGTGTGTTCTTTTCATAAACCACATGGATCCACCAGTGTAATTGCATGTGTGTTCTTTTCATAAACGACAGCTAGTGTCATTGCATGTGTGTTTGTTTCATAAGCGACATGCATCCTCCAGAGTCATTGCATCTGTGTTCTTTTCATAAACCACATGGATCCACCAGAGTCATTGCATGTGTGTTCTTCTCATAGACCACAACTAGAGTCACTGCATGTGTGTTCTTTCATAAACCACAACTAGAGTCATTGCATGTGTTGTTTTCATAAACCACAACTAGAGTTCATTGCACGTGTGCTCTTTTCATAAACCACATGGATCCACTAGATTCATTGCATGTGTGTTCCTTTCATAAACCACATGGATCCACTAGAGTTCATTGCATTTGTGTTCTTTTCATAATCCACAACTAGAGTCATTGCATGTGTGTTCTTTTCATAAACCACATGGATCCACCAGTGTAATTGCATGTGTGTTCTTTTCATAAACTACAGCTAGAGTCTTTGCATGTGTGTTCTTTTCATAAACCACATGGATCCACCAGTGTCATTGCATGTGTGTTCTTTTCATAAACCATAGCTAGAGTTATTGCATGTGTGTTCTCTTCATAAACCACATGGATCCACCAGAGTAATTGCATGTGTGTTCTTCTCATAGACCACAACTAGAGTCATTGCATGTGTGTTCTTTTCATAAACCACAACTAGAGTCATTGAATGAGTGTTCTTTTCATAAACCACAACTAGAGTTCATTGCACGTGTGTTCTTTTCATAAACCACATGGATGCACTAGAGTCATTGCATGTGTGTTCCTTTCATAAACCACATGGATCTACTACAGTTCATTGCATTTGTGTTCTTTTCATAATCCACAACTAGAGTCATTGCATGTGTATTCTTTTCATAAACCATTGGATCCACCAGTGTCATTACATCTATGTTATTTCATAAACCAAACATGGATCCACTAGTTTCATTGCATGTATTCTTCTCCTAAACCACCACTAGGGTCATTGCATGTGTGTTCTTTTCATAAACCACAACTAGAGACTTTGCATGTGTGTTCTTTTCATGAACCACATGGATCCACCAGTGTCATTGCATGTGTGTTCTTTTCATAAACCATAGCTAGAGTCATTGCATGTGTGTTCTATTCATAAACCACATGGATCCTCTAGAGTCATTGCATGTGAGTTCTTTTCATAAACCACATGGATCCACCAGAGTCATTGCATTTGTGTTCTTTTCTTAAACCACAACTAGAGTCATTGCATGTGTGTTATTTTCATAAACCACAACTTGAGTCATTGCATGTGTGTTCTTTTCATAAACCACAACTAGAGTTCATTTCATGTGTGTTCTTTTCATAAACCACATGGATCCACTAGAGCTGTTTCATGTGTGTTCTTTTCATAAACCACGTAGGTCCACTAGAGTCGTTGCATTCGTGTTCTTTTCATAAACCACAACTATATTCATTGCATGTGCGTTCTTTTCATACACCACATGGATCCACCAGTGTCATTGCATGTGTGTTCCTTTCATAAACCACAAATAGAGTCAATGCGTGTGTGTTCTTTTCATAAACCACAACTAGAGTTCATTGCACGTCTGTTCTTTTCATAAACCACAACTAGAGTCATTGCATGTGTGTTCTTTTCATAAACCACATGGATCCACCAGTGTCATTGCATGTGTGTTCTTTTCATAAACCACAACTAGAGTCATTGCATGTGTGTTCTTATCATAAACCACAACTAGATTGCATTACACGTGTGTTCTTTTCATAAACCACATAGATCCACTAGAGTCATTGCATGTGTGTTATTTTCATAAACCACATGGATCCACTAGAGTTCATTGCATTTGTGTTCTTTTTATAATCCACAACTAGAGTCATTGCATGTGTGTTCTTTTCATAAACCACATGGATCCTCTAGAGTCATTGCATGTGTGTTGTTTTCATAAACCACATGGATCCACCAGAGTCATTGTATGTGTGTTCTTTTCATAAACCACAACTTGAGTCATTGCATGTGTGTTCTTTTCATACACCACATCTAGAGTTCATTGCATGTGTGTTCTTTTCATAAACCACATGGATCCACTAGAGTCATTGCATGTGTGTTCTTTTCACAAACCACGTGGATCCACGAGAGTCGTTGCATTCGTGTTCTTTTCATAAACCACAACTATAGCTTATTGCATGTGTGTTCTTTTCATAAACCACATGGATCCTCTAGAGTCATTGCATGTGTGTTGTTTTCATAAACCACATGGATCCACCAGAGTCATTGTATGTGTGTTCTTTTCATAAACCACAACTTGAGTCATTGCATGTGTGTTCTTTTCATACACCACATCTAGAGTTCATTGCATGTGTGCTCTTTTCATAAACCACATGGATCCACTAGAGTCATTGCATGTGTGTTCTTTTCATAAACCACGTGGATCCACTAGAGTCGTTGCATTCGTGTTCTTTCATAAACCACAACTATAGCTTATTGCATGTGTGTTCTTTTCATAAACAACATGAATGCACTAGAGTCATTGGATGTGTGTTCTTTTCATAAACCACATTGATCCACTAGAGTTCATTGCATTTGTGTTCTTTTCATAAACCACAACTAGAGTCATTGAATGTGTGTTCTTTTCATATACCACATGGATCCACAAGTGTCATTACATGTGTGTTCTTTTCATAAACCACAACTAGAGTCATTGCATGTGTGTTCTTTTCATAAACCACAACTAGAGTCATTGCATGTGTGTTCTTTTCATAAACCACATGGATCCACCAGTGTAATTGCATGTGTGTTCTTTTCATAAACGATACCGTGTCATTGCATGTGTGTTCGTTTCATAAGCGACATGCATCCTCCAGAGTCATTGCATCTGAGTTCTTTTCATAAACCACATGGATCCACCAGAGTCATTGCATGTGTGTTCTTCTCATAGACCACAACTAGAGTCACTGCATGTGTGTTCTTTCATAAACCACAACTAGAGTCATTGCATGTGTTTTGTTTTCATAAACCACAACTAGAGTTCATTGCACGTGTGTTCTTTTCATAAACCACATGGATCCACTAGAGTCATTGCATGTGTGTTCCTTACATAAACCACATGGATCCACTAGAGTTCATTGCATTTGTGTTCTTTTCATAATCCACAACTAGAGTCATTGCATGTGTGTTCTTTTCATAAACCACATGGATCCACCAGTGTAATTGCATGTGTGTTCTTTTCATAAACTACAGCTAGAGTCTTTGCATGTGTGTTCTTTTCATAAACCACATGGATCCACCAGTGTCATTGCATGTGTGTTCTTTTCATAAACCATAGCTAGAGTCATTGCATGTGTGTTCTCTTCATAAACCACATGGATCCACCAGAGTCATTGCATGTGTGTTCTTCTCATAGACCACAACTAGAGTCATTGCATGTGTGTTCTTTTCATAAACCACAACTAGAGTCATTGCATGAGTGTTCTTTTCATAAACCACAACTAGAGTTCATTGCACGTGTGTTCTTTTCATAAACCACATGGATGCACTAGAGTCATTGCATGTGTGTTCCTTTCATAAACCACATGGATCTACTAGAGTTCATTGCATTTGTGTTCTTTTCATAATCCACAACTAGAGTCATTGCATGTGTATTCTTTTCATAAACCATTGGATCCACCAGTGTCATTACATCTATGTTATTTCATAAACCAAACATGGATCCACTTCATTGCATGTATTCTTCTCCTAAACCACCACTAGGGTCATTGCATGTGTGTTCTTTTCATAAACCACAACTAGAGACTTTGCATGTGTGTTCTTTTCATGAACCACATGGATCCACCAGTGTCATTGCATGTGTGTTCTTTTCATAAACCATAGCTAGAGTCATTGCATGTGTGTTCTTTTCATAAACCACATGGATCCTCTAGAGTCATTGCATGTGAGTTCTTTTCATAAACCACATGGATCCACCAGAGTCATTGCATTTGTGTTCTTTTCTTAAACCACAACTAGAGTCATTCCATGTGTGTTATTTTAATAAACCACAACTTGAGTCATTGCATGTGTGTTCTTTTCATAAACCACAACTAGAGTTCATTTCATGTGTGTTCTTTTCATAAACCACATGGATCCACTAGAGCCGTTGCATGTGTGTTCTTTTCATAAACCACGAGGTCCACTAGAGTCGTTGCATTCGTGTTCTTTTCATAAACCACAACTATATGTATTGCATGTGCGTTATTTTCATAAACCACATGGATCCAACAGTGTCATTGCAAGTGTGTTCCTTTCATAAACCACAAATCGAGTCAAGGCGTGTGTTCTTTTCATAAACCACAACTAGAGTTCATTGCACGCCCTGTTCTTTTCATAAACCACAACTAGAGTCATTGCATGTGTGTTCTTTTCATAAACCACATGGATCCACCAGTGTCATTGCATGTGTGTTCTTTTCATA
Source organism: Avena insularis (assembly GCA_023614405.1). Classification (NCBI taxonomy): domain Eukaryota; kingdom Viridiplantae; phylum Streptophyta; class Magnoliopsida; order Poales; family Poaceae; genus Avena; species Avena insularis. Next base: position 361,425 of record JAJUPC010000331.1, read on the forward strand.
AACCACAACTAGAGTCATTGCATGTGTGTTCTTCTCATAAATCACAACTAGATTGCATTACACGTGTGTTCTTTTCATAAACCACATAGATCCACTAGAGTCATTGCATGTATGTTATTTTCATAAACCACATGGATCCACTAGAGTTCATTGCATTTGTGTTCTTTTTATAATCCACAAATAGAGTCATTGCATGTGTGTTCTTTTCATAAACCACATGGATCCTCTAAAGACATTGCATGTGTGTTGATTTAATAATACACATGGAACCACCAGAGTCATTGTATGTGTGTTCTTTTCATAAACCACAACTTGAGTCATTGCATATGTGTTCTTTCATACACCACATCTAGAGTTCATTGCATGTGTGTTCTTTTCATAAACCACATGGATCCACTAGAGTCATTGCATGTGTGTTCTTTTCACAAACCACGTGGATCCACTAGAGTCGTTGCATTCGTGTTCTTTTCATAAACCACAACTATAGCTTATTGCATGTGTGTTCTTTTCATAAACAACATGTATCCACTAGAGTCATTGCATGTGTGTTCTTTTCATAAACCACATTGATCCACTAGAGTTCATTGCATTTGTGTTCTTTTCATAAACCACAACTAGAGTCATTGAATGTGTGTTCTTTTCATATACCACATGGATCCACAAGTGTCATTACATGTGTGTTCTTTTCATAAACCACACCTAGAGTCATTGCATGTGTGTTCTTTTCATAAACCACAACTAGAGTCATTGCATGTGTGTTCTTTTCATAAACCACATGGATCCACCAGTGTAATTGCATGTGTGTTCTTTTCATAAACGACAGCTAGTGTCATTGCATGTGTGTTTGTTTCATAAGCGACATGCATCCTCCAGAGTCATTGCATCTGTGTTCTTTTCATAAACCACATGGATCCACCAGAGTCATTGCATGTGTGTTCTTCTCATAGACCACAACTAGAGTCACTGCATGTGTGTTCTTTCATAAACCACAACTAGAGTCATTGCATGTGTGTTGTTTTCATAAACCACAACTAGAGTTCATTGCACGTGTGCTCTTTTCATAAACCACATGGATCCACTAGATTCATTGCATGTGTGTTCCTTTCATAAACCACATGGATCCACTAGAGTTCATTGCATTTGTGTTCTTTTCATAATCCACAACTAGAGTCATTGCATGTGTGTTCTTTTCATAAACCACATGGATCCACCAGTGTAATTGCATGTGTGTTCTTTTCATAAACTACAGCTAGAGTCTTTGCATGTGTGTTCTTTTCATAAACCACATGGATCCACCAGTGTCATTGCATGTGTGTTCTTTTCATAAATCATAGCTAGAGTTATTGCATGTGTGTTCTCTTCATAAACCACATGGATCCACCAGAGTAATTGCATGTGTGTTCTTCTCATAGACCACAACTAGAGTCATTGCATGTGTGTTCTTTTCATAAACCACAACTAGAGTCATTGAATGAGTGTTCTTTTCATAAACCACAACTAGAGTTCATTGCACGTGTGTTCTTTTCATAAAACACATGGATGCACTAGAGTCATTGCATGTGTGTTCCTTTCATAAACCACATGGATCTACTACAGTTCATTGCATTTGTGTTCTTTTCATAATCCACAACTAGAGTCATTGCATGTGTATTCTTTTCATAAACCATTGGATCCACCAGTGTCATTACATCTATGTTATTTCATAAACCAAACATGGATCCACTAGTTTCATTGCATGTATTCTTCTCCTAAACCACCACTAGGGTCATTGCATGTGTGTTCTTTTCATAAACCACAACTAGAGACTTTGCATGTGTGTTCTTTTCATGAACCACATGGATCCACCAGTGTCATTGCATGTGTGTTCTTTTCATAAACCATAGCTAGAGTCATTGCATGTGTGTTCTTTTCATAAACCACATGGATCCTCTAGAGTCATTGCATGTGAGTTCTTTTCATAAACCACATGGATCCACCAGAGTCATTGCATTTGTGTTCTTTTCTTAAACCACAACTAGAGTCATTGCATGTGTGTTATTTTCATAAACCACAACTTGAGTCATTGCATGTGTGTTCTTTTCATAAACCACAACTAGAGTTCATTTCATGTGTGTTCTTTTCATAAACCACATGGATCCACTAGAGCTGTTTCATGTGTGTTCTTTTCATAAACCACGTAGGTCCACTAGAGTCGTTGCATTCGTGTTCTTTTCATAAACCACAACTATATTCATTGCATGTGCGTTCTTTTCATACACCACATGGATCCACCAGTGTCATTGCATGTGTGTTCCTTTCATAAACCACAAATAGAGTCAATGCGTGTGTTCTTTTCATAAACCACAACTAGAGTTCATTGCACGTCTGTTCTTTTCATAAACCACAACTAGAGTCATTGCATGTGTGTTCTTTTCATAAACCACATGGATCCACCAGTGTCATTGCATGTGTGTTCTTTTCATAAACCACAACTAGAGTCATTGCATGTGTGTTCTTATCATAAACCACAACTAGATTGCATTACACGTGTGTTCTTTTCATAAACCACATAGATCCACTAGAGTCATTGCATGTGTGTTATTTTCATAAACCACATGGATCCACTAGAGTTCATTGCATTTGTGTTCTTTTTATAATCCACAACTAGAGTCATTGCATGTGTGTTCTTTTCATAAACCACATGGATCCTCTAGAGTCATTGCATGTGTGTTGTTTTCATAAACCACATGGATCCACCAGAGTCATTGTATGTGTGTTCTTTTCATAAACCACAACTTGAGTCATTGCATGTGTGTTCTTTTCATACACCACATCTAGAGTTCATTGCATGTGTGTTCTTTTCATAAACCACATGGATCCACTAGAGTCATTGCATGTGTGTTCTTTTCACAAACCATTGGATCCACTAGAGTCGTTGCATTCGTGTTCTTTTCATAAACCACAACTATAGCTTATTGCATGTGTGTTCTTTTCATAAACCACATGGATCCTCTAGAGTCATTGCATGTGTGTTGTTTTCATAAACCACATGGATCCACCAGAGTCATTGTATGTGTGTTCTTTTCATAAACCACAACTTGAGTCATTGCATGTGTGTTCTTTTCATACACCACATCTAGAGTTCATTGCATGTGTGCTCTTTTCATAAACCACATGGATCCACTAGAGTCATTGCATGTGTGTTCTTTTCATAAACCACGTGGATCCACTAGAGTCGTTGCATTCATGTTCTTTCATAAACCACAACTATAGCTTATTGCATGTGTGTTCTTTTCATAAACAACATGTATCCACTAGAGTCATTGGATGTGTGTTCTTTTCATAAACCACATTGATCCACTAGAGTTCATTGCATTTGTGTTCTTTTCATAAACCACAACTAGAGTCATTGAATGTGTGTTCTTTTCATATACCACATGGATCCACAAGTGTCATTACATGTGTGTTCTTTTCATAAACCACAACTAGAGTCATTGCATGTGTGTTCTTTTCATAAACCACAACTAGAGTCATTGCATGTGTGTTCTTTTCATAAACCACATGGATCCACCAGTGTAATTGCATGTGTGTTCTTTTCATAAACGACAGCTCGTGTCATTGCATGTGTGTTCGTTTCATAAGCGACATGCATCCTCCAGAGTCATTGCATCTGTGTTCTTTTCATAAACCACATGGATCCACCAGAGTCATTGCATGTGTTCTTCTCATAGACCACAACTAGAGTCACTGCATGTGTGTTCTTTCATAAACCATAGCTAGTGTCATTGCATGTGTGTTCTTTTCATAAACCATAGCTAGAGTCATTGCATGTGTGTTCTCTTCATAAACCACATGGATCCTCCAGAGTCATTGCATGTGAGTTCTTTTCATAAACCACATGGATCCACCAGAGTCATTGCATTTGTGTTCTTTTCTTAAACCACAACTAGAGTCATTGCATGTGTTATTTTCATAAACCACAACTTGAGTCATTGCATGTGTGTTCTTTTCATAAACCACAACTAGAGTTCATTTCATGTGTGTTCTTTTCATAAACCACATGGATCCACTAGAGCTGTTTCATGTGTGTTCTTTTCATAAACCACGTAGGTCCACTAGAGTCGTTGCATTCGTGTTCTTTTCATAAACCACAACTATATTCATTGCATGTGCGTTCTTTTCATACACCACATGGATCCACCAGTGTCATTGCATGTGTGTTCCTTTCATAAACCACAAATAGAGTCAATGCGTGTGTGTTCTTTTCATAAACCACAACTAGAGTTCATTGCACGTCTGTTCTTTTCATAAACCACAACTAGAGTCATTGCATGTGTGTTCTTTTCATAAACCACATGGATACACCAGTGTCATTGCATGTGTGTTCTTTTCATAAACCACAACTAGAGTCATTGCATGTGTGTTCTTATCATAAACCACAACTAGATTGCATTACACGTGTGTTCTTTTCATAAACCACATAGATCCACTAGAGTCATTGCATGTGTTATTTTCATAAACCACATGGATCCACTAGAGTTCATTGCATTTGTGTTCTTTTTATAATCCACAACTAGAGTCATTGCATGTGTGTTCTTTTCATAAACCACATGGATCCTCTAGAGTCATTGCATGTGTGTTGTTTTCATAAACCACATGGATCCACCAGTCATTGTATGTGTGTGTTCTTTCATAAACCACAACTTGAGTCATTGCATGTGTGTTCTTTTCATACACCACATCTAGAGTTCATTGCATGTGTGTTCTTTTCATAAACCACATGGATCCACTAGAGTCATTGCATGTGTGTTCTTTTCACAAACCACGTGGATCCACTAGAGTCGTTGCATTCGTGTTCTTTTCATAAACCACAACTATAGCTTATTGCATGTGTGTTCTTTTCATAAACCACATGGATCCTCTAGAGTCATTGCATGTGTGTTGTTTTCATAAACCACATGGATCCACCAGAGTCATTGTATGTGTGTTCTTTTCATAAACCACAACTTGAGTCATTGCATGTGTGTTCTTTTCATACACCACATCTAGAGTTCATTGCATGTGTGCTCTTTTCATAAACCACATGGATCCACTAGAGTCATTGCATGTGTGTTCTTTTCATAAACCACGTGGATCCACTAGAGTCGTTGCATTCATGTTCTTTCATAAACCACAACTATAGCTTATTGCATGTGTGTTCTTTTCATAAACAACATGTATCCACTAGAGTCATTGGATGTGTGTTCTTTTCATAAACCACATTGATCCACTAGAGTTCATTGCATTTGTGTTCTTTTCATAAACCACAACTAGAGTCATTGAATGTGTGTTCTTTTCATATACCACATGGATCCACAAGTGTCATTACATGTGTGTTCTTTTCATAAACCACAACTAGAGTCATTGCATGTGTGTTCTTTTCATAAACCACAACTAGAGTCATTGCATGTGTGTTCTTTTCATAAACCACATGGATCCACCAGTGTAATTGCATGTGTGTTCTTTTCATAAACGACAGCTCGTGTCATTGCATGTGTGTTCGTTTCATAAGCGACATGCATCCTCCAGAGTCATTGCATCTGAGTTCTTTTCATAAACCACATGGATCCACCAGAGTCATTGCATGTGTGTTCTTCTCATAGACCACAACTAGAGTCATTGCATGTGTGTTCTTTCATAAACCACAACTAGAGTCATTGCATGTGTGTTCTTTTCATAAACCACATGGATCCACCTATGTCATTGCATGTGTGTTCTTTTCATAAACCACAGCTAGAGTCATTGCATGTGTGTTCTTTTCATAAACCATAGCTAGAGTCATTGCATGTGTGTTCTTTTCATAAACCACATGGATCCTCTAGAGTCATTGCATGTGAGTTCTTTTCATAAACCACATGGATCCACCAGAGTCATTGCATTTGTGTTCTTTTCTTAAACCACAACTAGAGTCATTCCATGTGTGTTATTTTAATAAACCACAACTTGAGTCATTGCATGTGTGTTCTTTTCATAAACCACAACTAGAGTTCATTTCATGTGTGTTCTTTTCATAAACCACATGGATCCACTAGAGCCGTTGCATGTGTGTTCTTTTCATAAACCACGTAGGTCCACTAGAGTCGTTGCATTCGTGTTGTTTTCATAAACCACAACTATATTTATTGCATGTGCGTTCTTTTCATAAACCACATGGATCCACCAGTGTCATTGCATGTGTGTTCCTTTCATAAACCACAAATAGAGTCAATGCGTGTGTGTTCTTTTCATAAACCACAACTAGAGTTCATTGCACGTCTGTTCTTTTCATAAACCACAACTAGAGTCATTGCATGTGTGTTCTTTTCATAAACCACATGGATCCACCAGTGTCATTGCATGTGTGTTCTTTTCATAAACCACAACTAGAGTCATTGCATGTGTGTTCTTCTCATAAACCACAACTAGATTGCATTACACGTGTGTTCTTTTCATAAACCACATAGATCCACTAGAGTCATTGCATGTATGTTATTTTCATAAACCACATGGATCCACTAGAGTTCATTGCATTTGTGTTCTTTTTATAATCCACAAATAGAGTCATTGCATGTGTGTTCTTTTCATAAACCACATGGATCCTCTAGAGTCATTGCATGTGTGTTGTTTTCATAAACCACATGGATCCACCAGAGTCATTGTATGTGTGTTCTTTTCATAAACCACAACTTGAGTCATTGCATATGTGTTCTTTTCATACACCACATCTAGAGTTCATTGCATGTGTGTTCTTTTCATAAACCACATGGATCCACTAGAGTCATTGCATGTGTGTTCTTTTCACAAACCACGTGGATCCACTAGAGTCGTTGCATTCGTGTTCTTTTCATAAACCACAACTATAGCTTATTGCATGTGTGTTCTTTTCATAAACAACATGTATCCACTAGAGTCATTGCATGTGTGTTCTTTTCATAAACCACATTGATCCACTAGAGTTCATTGCATTTGTGTTCTTTTCATAAACCACAACTAGAGTCATTGAATGTGTGTTCTTTTCATATACCACATGGATCCACAAGTGTCATTACATGTGTGTTCTTTTCATAAACCACACCTAGAGTCATTGCATGTGTGTTCTTTTCATAAACCACAACTAGAGTCATTGCATGTGTGTTCTTTTCATAAACCACATGGATCCACCAGTGTAATTGCATGTGTGTTCTTTTCATAAACGACAGCTAGTGTCATTGCATGTGTGTTTGTTTCATGACATGCATCCTCCTGAGTCATTGCATCTGTGTTCTTTTCATAAACCACATGGATCCACCTGAGTCATTGCATGTGTGTTCTTCTCATAGACCACAACTAGAGTCACTGCATGTGTGTTCTTTCATAAACCACAACTAGAGTCATTGCATGTGTGTTGTTTTCATAAACCACAACTAGAGTTCATTGCACGTGTGCTCTTTTCATAAACCACATGGATCCACTAGATTCATTGCATGTGTGTTCCTTTCATAAACCACATGGATCCACTAGAGTTCATTGCATTTGTGTTCTTTTCATAATCCACAACTAGAGTCATTGCATGTGTGTTCTTTTCATAAACCACATGGATCAACCCGAGTAATTGCATGTTTGTTGTTTTCATAAACTACAGCTAGAGTCTTTGCATGTGTGTTCTTTTCATAAACCACATGGATCCACCAGTGTCATTGCATGTGTGTTCTTTTCATAAATCATAGCTAGAGTTATTGCATGTGTGTTCTCTTCATAAACCACATGGATCCTCCAGAGTAATTGCATGTGTGTTCTTCTCATAGACCACTAGAGTCATTGCATGTGTTCTTTTCATAAACCACAACTAGAGTCATTGAATGAGTGTTCTTTTCATAAACCACAACTAGAGTTCATTGCGTGTGTTCTTTTCATAAAACACATGGATGCACTAGAGTCATTGCATGTGTGTTCCTTTCATAAACCACATGGATCTACTACAGTTCATTGCATTTGTGTTCTTTTCATAATCCACAACTAGAGTCATTGCATGTGTATTCTTTTCATAAACCATTGGATCCACCAGTGTCATTACATCTATGTTATTTCATAAACCAAACATGGATCCACTAGTTTCATTGCATGTATTCTTCTCCTAAACCACCACTAGGGTCATTGCATGTGTGTTCTTTTCATAAACCACAACTAGAGACTTTGCATGTGTGTTCTTTTCATGAACCACATGGATCCACCAGTGTCATTGCATGTGTGTTCTTTTCATAAACCATAGCTAGAGTCATTGCATGTGTGTTCTTTTCATAAACCACATGGATCCTCTAGAGTCATTGCATGTGAGTTCTTTTCATAAACCACATGGATCCACCAGTCATTGCATTTGTGTTCTTTTCTTAAACCACAACTAGAGTCATTGCATGTGTGTTATTTTCATAAACCACAACTTGAGTCATTGCATGTGTGTTCTTTTCATAAACCACAACTAGAGTTCATTTCATGTGTGTTCTTTTCATAAACCACATGGATCCACTAGAGCTGTTTCATGTGTTCTTTTCATAAACCACGTAGGTCCACTAGAGTCGTTGCATTCGTGTTCTTTTCATAAACCACAACTATATTCATTGCATGTGCGTTCTTTTCATACACCACATGGATCCACCAGTGTCATTGCATGTGTGTTCCTTTCATAAACCACAAATAGAGTCAATGCGTGTGTGTTCTTTTCATAAACCACAACTAGAGTTCATTGCACGTCTGTTCTTTTCATAAACCACAACTAGAGTCATTGCATGTGTGTTCTTTTCATAAACCACATGGATCCACCAGTGTCATTGCATGTGTGTTCTTTTCATAAACCACAACTAGAGTCATTGCATGTGTGTTCTTATCATAAACCACAACTAGATTGCATTACACGTGTGTTCTTTTCATAAACCACATAGATCCACTAGAGTCATTGCATGTGTGTTATTTTCATAAACCACATGGATCCACTAGAGTTCATTGCATTTGTGTTCTTTTTATAATCCACAACTAGAGTCATTGCATGTGTGTTCTTTTCATAAACCACATGGATCCTCTAGAGTCATTGCATGTGTGTTGTTTTCATAAACCACATGGATCCACCAGAGTCATTGTATGTGTGTTCTTTTCATAAACCACAACTTGAGTCATTGCATGTGTGTTCTTTTCATACACCACATCTAGAGTTCATTGCATGTGTGTTCTTTTCATAAACCACATGGATCCACTAGAGTCATTGCATGTGTGTTCTTTTCACAAACCACGTGGATCCACTAGAGTCGTTGCATTCGTGTTCTTTTCATAAACCACAACTATAGCTTATTGCATGTGTGTTCTTTTCATAAACCACATGGATCCTCTAGAGTCATTGCATGTGTGTTGTTTTCATAAACCACATGGATCCACCGAGTCCTTGTATGTGTGTTCTTTTCATAAACCACAACTTGAGTCATTGCATGTGTGTTCTTTTCATACACCACATCTAGAGTTCATTGCATGTGTGCTCTTTTCATAAACCACATGGATCCACTAGAGTCATTGCATGTGTGTTCTTTTCATAAACCACGTGGATCCACTAGAGTCGTTGCATTCATGTTCTTTCATAAACCACAACTATAGCTTATTGCATGTGTGTTCTTTTCATAAACAACATGTATCCACTAGAGTCATTGGATGTGTGTTCTTTTCATAAACCACATTGATCCACTAGAGTTCATTGCATTTGTGTTCTTTTCATAAACCACAACTAGAGTCATTGAATGTGTGTTCTTTTCATATACCACATGGATCCACAAGTGTCATTACATGTGTGTTCTTTTCATAAACCACAACTAGAGTCATTGCATGTGTGTTCTTTTCATAAACCACAACTAGAGTCATTGCATGTGTGTTCTTTTCATAAACCACATGGATCCACCAGTGTAATTGCATGTGTGTTCTTTTCATAAACGACAGCTCGTGTCATTGCATGTGTGTTCGTTTCATAAGCGACATGCATCCTCCAGAGTCATTGCATCTGTGTTCTTTTCATAAACCACATGGATCCACCAGAGTCATTGCATGTGTGTTCTTCTCATAGACCACAACTAGAGTCACTGCATGTGTGTTCTTTCATAAACCATAGCTAGTGTCATTGCATGTGTGTTCTTTTCATAAACCATAGCTAGAGTCATTGCATGTGTGTTCTCTTCATAAACCACATGGATCCTCCAGAGTCATTGCATGTGAGTTCTTTTCATAAACCACATGGATCCACCAGAGTCATTGCATTTGTGTTCTTTTCTTAAACCACAACTAGAGTCATTGCATGTGTGTTATTTTCATAAACCACAACTTGAGTCATTGCATGTGTGTTCTTTTCATAAACCACAACTAGATTTCATTTCATGTGTGTTCTTTTCATAAACCACATGGATCCACTAGAGCTGTTTCATGTGTGTTCTTTTCATAAACCACGTAGGTCCACTAGAGTCGTTGCATTCGTGTTCTTTTCATAAACCACAACTATATTCATTGCATGTGCGTTCTTTTCATACACCACATGGATCCACCAGTGTCATTGCATGTGTGTTCCTTTCATAAACCACAAATAGAGTCAATGCGTGTGTGTTCTTTTCATAAACCACAACTAGAGTTCATTGCACGTCTGTTCTTTTCATAAACCACAACTAGAGTCATTGCATGTGTGTTCTTTTCATAAACCACATGGATACACCAGTGTCATTGCATGTGTGTTCTTTTCATAAACCACAACTAGAGTCATTGCATGTGTGTTCTTATCATAAACCACAACTAGATTGCATTACACGTGTGTTCTTTTCATAAACCACATAGATCCACTAGAGTCATTGCATGTGTGTTATTTTCATAAACCACATGGATCCACTAGAGTTCATTGCATTTGTGTTCTTTTTATAATCCACAACTAGAGTCATTGCATGTGTGTTCTTTTCATAAACCACATGGATCCTCTAGAGTCATTGCATGTGTTGTTTTCATAAACCACATGGATCCACCAGAGTCATTGTATGTGTGTTCTTTTCATAAACCACAACTTGAGTCATTGCATGTGTGTTCTTTTCATACACCACATCTAGAGTTCATTGCATGTGTGTTCTTTTCATAAACCACATGGATCCACTAGAGTCATTGCATGTGTGTTCTTTTCACAAACCACGTGGATCCACTAGAGTCGTTGCATTCGTGTTCTTTTCATAAACCACAACTATAGCTTATTGCATGTGTGTTCTTTTCATAAACCACATGGATCCTCTAGAGTCATTGCATGTGTGTTGTTTTCATAAACCACATGGATCCACCGAGTCATTGTATGTGTGTTCTTTTCATAAACCACAACTTGAGTCATTGCATGTGTGTTCTTTTCATACACCACATCTAGAGTTCATTGCATGTGTGCTCTTTTCATAAACCACATGGATCCACTAGAGTCATTGCATGTGTGTTCTTTTCATAAACCACGTGGATCCACTAGAGTCGTTGCATTCATGTTCTTTCATAAACCACAACTATAGCTTATTGCATGTGTGTTCTTTTCATAAACAACATATATCCACTAGAGTCATTGGATGTGTGTTCTTTTCATAAACCACATTGATCCACTAGAGTTCATTGCATTTGTGTTCTTTTCATAAACCACAACTAGAGTCATTGAATGTGTGTTCTTTTCATATACCACATGGATCCACAAGTGTCATTACATGTGTGTTCTTTTCATAAACCACAACTAGAGTCATTGCATGTGTGTTCTTTTCATAAACCACAACTAGAGTCATTGCATGTGTGTTCTTTTCATAAACCACATGGATCCACCAGTGTAATTGCATGTGTGTTCTTTTCATAAACGACAGCTCGTGTCATTGCATGTGTGTTCGTTTCATGTTTACATGCATCCTCCAGTCATTGCATCTGTGTTCTTTTCATAAACCACATGGATCCACCAGAGTCATTGCATGTGTGTTCTTCTCATAGACCACAACTAGAGTCACTGCATGTGTGTTCTTTCATAAACCACAACTAGAGTCATTGCATGTGTTTTGTTTTCATAAACCACAACTAGAGTTCATTGCACGTGTGTTCTTTTCATAAACCACATGGATCCACTAGAGTCATTGCATGTGTGTTCCTTACATAAACCACATGGATCCACTAGAGTTCATTGCATTTGTGTTCTTTTCATAATCCACAACTAGAGTCATTGCATGTGTGTTCTTTTCATAAACCACATGGATCCACCAGTGTAATTGCATGTGTGTTCTTTTCATAAACTACAGCTAGAGTCTTTGCATGTGTGTTCTTTTCATAAACCACATGGATCCACCAGAGTCATTGCATGTGTGTTCTTCTCATAGACCACAACTAGAGTCATTGCATGTGTGTTCTTTTCATAAACCACAACTAGAGTCATTGCATGAGTGTTCTTTTCATAAACCACAACTAGAGTTCATTGCACGTGTGTTCTTTTCATAAACCACATGGATGCACTAGAGTCATTGCATGTGTGTTCCTTTCATAAACCACATGGATCTACTAGAGTTCATTGCATTTGTGTTCTTTTCATAATCCACAACTAGAGTCATTGCATGTGTATTCTTTTCATAAACCATTGGATCCACCAGTGTCATTACATCTATGTTATTTCATAAACCAAACATGGATCCACTTCATTGCATGTATTCTTCTCCTAAACCACCACTAGGGTCATTGCATGTGTGTTCTTTTCATAAACCACAACTAGAGACTTTGCATGTGTGTTCTTTTCATGAACCACATGGATCCACCAGTGTCATTGCATGTGTGTTCTTTTCATAAACCATAGCTAGAGTCATTGCATGTGTGTTCTTTTCATAAACCACATGGATCCTCTAGAGTCATTGCATGTGAGTTCTTTTCATAAACCACATGGATCCACCAGAGTCATTGCATTTGTGTTCTTTTCTTAAACCACAACTAGAGTCATTCCATGTGTGTTATTTTAATAAACCACAACTTGAGTCATTGCATGTGTGTTCTTTTCATAAACCACAACTAGAGTTCATTTCATGTGTGTTCTTTTCATAAACCACATGGATCCACTAGAGCCGTTGCATGTGTGTTCTTTTCATAAACCACGTAGGTCCACTAGAGTCGTTGCATTCGTGTTCTTTTCATAAACCACAACTATATTTATTGCATGTGCGTTCTTTTCATAAACCACATGGATCCACCAGTGTCATTGCATGTGTGTTCCTTTCATAAACCACAAATAGAGTCAATGCGTGTGTGTTCTTTTCATAAACCACAACTAGAGTTCATTGCACGTCTGTTCTTTTCATAAACCACAACTAGAGTCATTGCATGTGTGTTCTTTTCATAAACCACATGGATCCACCAGTGTCATTGCATGTGTGTTCTTTTCATAAACCACAACTAGAGTCATTGCATGTGTGTTCTTCTCATAAACCACAACTAGATTGCATTACACGTGTGTTCTTTTCATAAACCACATAGATCCACTAGAGTCATTGCATGTGTGTTATTTTCATAAACCACATGGATCCACTAGAGTTCATTGCATTTGTGTTATTTTTATAATCCACAACTAGAGTCATTGCATGTGTGTTCTTTTCATAAACCACATGGATCCTCTAGAGTCATTGCATGTGTGTTGTTTTCATAAACCACATGGATCCACCAGAGTCATTGTATGTGTGTTCTTTTCATAAACCACAACTTGAATCATTGCATGTGTGTTCTTTTCATACACCACATCTAGAGTTAATTGCATGTGTGTTCTTTTCATAAACCACATGGATCCACTAGAGTCATTGCATGTGTGTTCTTTTCACAAACCACGTGGATCCACTAGAGTCGTTGCATTCGTGTTCTTTTCATAAACCACAACTATAGCTTATTGCATGTGTGTTCTTTTCATAAACAACATGTATCCACTAGAGTCATTGCATGTGTGTTCTTTTCATAAACCACATTGATCCACTAGAGTTCATTGCATTTGTGTTCTTTTCATAAACCACAACTAGAGTCATTGAATGTGTGTTCTTTTCATATACCAAATGGATCCACAAGTGTCATTACATGTGTGTTCTTTTCATAAACCACATATGGATCCACCAGTGTCATTGCATGTAAGATCCCCAACCTTTAATAAGATTGAGTCCCCTGTGTTTACAATGCTAGTCCCTGGATCAATAGCTAGCATCCACAGTTCAGATGTAATATCGAGATACAAAGGTCATAATACGACTTTATAACCAGGATTAACATAATTTTATTACATCAAACATAGCTCATTAGGCTATTACATTACATTGCAGCGGAATAACTATAAGCATTGGGTCCTTCATCTTCAAAGTGCCACAGGCAGATGTTGGTTGTAGACTTTGTAATCCTAATCAATCAATCTTCACTAAAACAATCAAACCTGCAACATAATAAGTTACAGCCACAAGGGTCAATACATTTGAATTGTATTGGCAAGTGATACTTTGGTAGTATAGTGGAGTCTATCATCTATATGCATTTGGCTAAGTGGAGTTGAGGCTTGCATTGCTCAAAATAGATTTTTTCCTATCATTTTTGAAAATAAGTTTTGTTTGGCAAAAACAAATTCCAAGGCATCTATCAATCAAAGACTGAAGATCCACTCAGGGCATCTATCAATCAAAGACTGAAGATTTACTTGGCAAAACAATTTCCCAATCTAAGATTTTGAGATCCTTGTACCAAGCCATCTCTCCATCAAAGATTGAAGAATTTCACACAACCCTTGTTCACCCACAAGTTTTAATTTAGAAATTGGAATGATGAGATTCTTGATTGCTTCCATGTCTTGATGCTCAAATTGTCCTTTACCAGGGACATGGCTAAGTACTTAGGTTTTACACTCTGCAGAGGTGGTGCACTTTCCCCACAAGCCTTGGTTTCCCAAGACAAGATCCTTGTAGCCTTTCCTTAGTCAAATGGACGCTCCAACCTATCAACCCATCTACCACCCACTGTCCAAGAGACTAAGTTCCAGCATCCTAAGATCATGGCAGAGCCCATAATACCAAGTGGTTGCACTTGAAGCTTCTCAACATTTGACAACTCAAATCTCTTTGTTCCTGGGTGGCCATCCACAAGTGAGATACACAAGGTTCACCAGTACCCCTGGCCTTGTGTAAC
This sequence comes from Avena insularis, assembly GCA_023614405.1. Classification (NCBI taxonomy): domain Eukaryota; kingdom Viridiplantae; phylum Streptophyta; class Magnoliopsida; order Poales; family Poaceae; genus Avena; species Avena insularis. Next base: position 376,599 of record JAJUPC010000331.1, read on the forward strand.
CACTCAACATAACCCATTCTTTCCATTCCACCCAGGTGATTCATTAACTTAGTTGTTTTGTTAAACAAAACACAAGTCCTCAGACTTAGAATATTTTTCATAGTGTGAATATATATCCCACCCAAGTTTTCTATTAGCTAGGATAAGCTTGGTAGTAATAGGATTCTTAACTTAGGAAAATCCTACTAAGGATTCATCTACTAGATTTCCTATAGCAAGGTCTATACTTAGCAAAATAAAAACCATGCAAGATTTTACTTTAGCAAAAACACTAATGCATAGTGAAAATAATGGGACATAAGATATGAAGTATCATTTGCCTTTTTGGTAGAGGGTATAAGTTCACTCCTTGTCCTTGCAACACTCACACTCTTCAAGTCACTACAATCAATCAAGCAAGGCACAAACTCAATCTACCAATCAAGCAAATCAACACACATAAAATAACAAAGTCAAAGAAATGCATGCAAGCATGCCAAGCTTTGCTTTGTTTGCAAAAGTGGTTCCTAGTGGGTCATAGACATTTGGGTACACCTAATGGTCATTTTTGTAAAGTGGCAAAGTCATGCATAGGCATGCAAAGGTTGGTTCTAATGTAGGGATGGTCCTCACTAGGCTTCTAAACTTTGTAAGTTCCAAATTGGTCATTTACCAAAATGGCAAAGTCATTTGCAAAAGGGTTTCTATTAGATTCCTAAACTTTGTAAGATCCAAATTGGTCATTTACCAAAGTGGCAAAGTTGTTAGCAAAAGGTTTCACCTCAAAACCATTTTCAAAACAAGGCACCTATTTGGTTATTTTATGTGGTGAAGAAATATGTCTACTAGGGTTTTAGTCTATAGGGTTCACCAAATAAGTTGCTATTGCAAAACTTGGTGCTTTTGGTCAGTAGGTTTGGTCCAAACATTTTCTCAAAGTTTTCTTTATGAAAGCATTTTCATAAACAAAACAAATAGTTTTAGTTAGCTAGAAATGGACTAAACTAATTAATCCATTCTATTCTTTTCCAAAATCACTTTCCAAACTATGGGTTGGTTCCTATGGTCAGCAAGGTCACAACAAACTAATTGGCAAAGGTTTTAACCTAAATATCATTTTTAAATGATTTTTCTAATGTTAGCAAGCATACAAAAGAATCTGCAAAGTTAAACAAGTTAACAGATACTATTTGCTAAACTAAGGGCAGGGTTGGCTAGGGCTTGTCTTGCTGATTCCAACGACATCAAATTTGTAAAATTTGGACGTGTGGATCAAAAGATACAAGGGTTTGAAGTTTGCAAAATATTCTGTTTTCAATTTCTGTTTTAAATGAATAATGCATACACGTGTCCTAATCTAATTCGTCGGTACCGGTTCGCTAGGATCGTGGCTGTGGAGCGTTGGATATAAAGTGGATCGTGCGGCACAGATTGCTCGATACCCCTTCGGTTAGTCATTCTTTCGTAACCGATGGATCGAGATCGGACGGTTGCGGCAGGATCGACCTAAAGCTAGCGGCGCTGCGGTGGCCACCGGCGGCGGAGTCGTCGGTCGATGACGGTGCCGGCGATGCAGAAAGAGAGAGAGGAAGAGGGAATGCTCACCGAGTTCGCAAGATCGTGGGGAAGCTCGGGGTAGTGTCTTCCTATCGCGGGGCGTACTGGAGTGAGCTTGATTGCTCGCCGGAGTTGCTGCGAGCGGCGGTGTTCTCGGGTGGTCGTCGTTGGCGCTGCTGTGAATCACCTCAAGGCAAACGAAAAGCACGGTCAGATGCGCGGGTCCAAGGCAAGGTCGTGTGCGTGAACGAGGAGTGAAGGGACAGTCTGGTCTTACCGGTGGAGCTCGTCGGAGAGGAAGCAGATGGCGGCGGTGAGTCGAGCTTGTCGAAGATGGTGTTCTGGGTCACGCGCGGACAAACGGAGGTCGGGGTTAGATGCAGGAGATCATGTCGGAGCTGTGAGCGTAAACGAGAGGGCTCGGGGTGGTGCAGCCTCACCGGAGAATCTTGTGAGAGACGAGGCGACGGGCGGCGCTTCGCTTGGTGTCGTTGCTGCGGGCGCCATGGTGAGCTGGCTGCGAAGAAGGTCTGGGAAATGCCGAAAGCACAGTGCGTGATTGAGGAGGCGAGAGGGCGGCTGGCTGGAATCGGCCGGAGACGGTGGTCGGAGAGGAGGGTGCGGCTTCGATTGAGGGAAGCCTGGAGGCTCTCGAGGCGTGAGGTCTGGGGGAAATGACAGAGGATAGGAAGGCCTTTAAGGGAGCATGGTCGAGACGGGAAATTAACGCTGCGTTAAGGCGAATTGATCACGCGGAATTACAGCAGGAAACGGCGACGAGGGGGGAGAACTGGTCGCGGTGAAGACGATGGCTAGAGAAGTGGGACCGACGCGTCAGTGGGAAAAAAGGGTGAGGAGGAGGTCCACCAGTCGGTGTCTCAGTGGGTTGTCTAAGCGGTGCAGAAAACGGTTCGGGCGGGGGAATAAGAGGAGGTGGGGTCTGTTGTCAGCGAGTGAGGAGAGGGGGAAGTGGGTCCACGCTGTCTGTCTCTGTGGGTAGATTTCTTAGTGAGAAGAGATTTCTTGGGAGAATACTAGGCTGGAATCTTTGTTGGGCCAAAGTCTGGGTATGTTTTCTTATTTTTTTTTTCTACGCTCTCTTTTCTTTTCTAATTTTTTTCTGTTTTCAATTTCAAACAAATATTCACACAATTCATACAACACTCAAATCAAATCAAACAGCAAACTTTTCATTTGAATTTGGTTCTGTTTGGCAACATAATCCAAATCTCAAAATGAAATATTATTTTTATTTATTTTAGGATCCATTTAATAATTAAATAAAATGGATCTTTAGTTATTAGGGTTTGATTTATTTAATAATATTTCCATTTGAATTCCACTTATTTTCAAAACCAAACCAGAAGGTTTAATTTGAAAAATAAAAGAATACTTGGAAACTTATTTAAATAAATAAATAAGTTTTGGTGTTTAATTAAAATGGGAAAGCCTTTTACTTAAATAAAATTGGATATTTAAATCCTTATTATTTTATTTAAATAATTTTTTTACTCATTTTAATCAAAGCAAAACCTTTTAATAAAAGATTTCAAAGTAGTAATAAAATACTTGGTGTTCATTTAAAATGGGAAAAGCTTTTACTTAAATAAAATTGGATATTTAGATCCTTTATTTTATTTAAATAAACCTTTACTCATTTTATCAAAACAAAATATTTTATTTCAAAAGTTTGGCCAAAATTAATTTGGCTTATCTTTTCATTTGAAACCAAAGTCTTTTATTAAAAGATCTAAAACAGTGTTTCCAAAACAATTTATTTTCCTTTGATAAATGTTTATCCAAATAAATCCCTTTAGGATTATTTGTTCACCATTTGGTATGGCTTTTGGTAAGGGCTTTATTAGCTTTGGAAATTTCAATTTCCTTCTCTTGTTATACTTCTAAGATTTTGCTCATGGTTCCAAACTAAGTGAAACCAATCTCTAAGGTCTTTCTTGATCCTTTGTGATTATTTGTTGATCAAATTTGGTATGGATCAAATCCATGGATTTGGAGATACTTTGGAAAATGATTTCCTTCCATTAGGGTTTAGGGTTTTGGGTTTCTTTCCAAATGTTCAAATTTCCAGATACATTCATTTGAGGAATGCATTTCCCTTGATTTGGATTTTTTGTTGAATTCAAACTTCTGCCAAAGTTTGTTCAAGATGGGATTTTAAGTCTCCTTTTAGAAACAAAAGTTTCTTTTCACCCTAATTTTCAACAAAAATTTATTTTGTTTATTTATTTTTCACATTAAGATTTGGAAAATCTTGGGATGTGACAGGCTACCACCCTTAAAATAAATCTCGTCCCGAGATTTGGGGAGGCTAGGGTTACAAGCAGGTTCAAATCAACTAGGGTACTACCACCCTTAAAAATTTTCCAACTAAACTACATCTTGGCTTGCTTGGAATCTTGATGAAACTTTCTTGGGAAAACTTCTGCATTGTGTCCTTTATTTCCATGCTTGACTCATGGGCTAAGGTTGGGTTTCTCCTTTGGCTTGTTCATCTTGTTCTTCATCTTTTCTGGACAATTGCTTACATAGTGTCCTGGTTCCTTGCAATTGAAACAGTGGATATCTTGGAGTTCTTTACGTTGCTCTTGTGGACAAACTGCTACATAATGGCCTAGCTCTTTGCAGTTGTTGCACACTACTTGGTCCATCCTTTTATTCTTTATGGACTCTGGGCATCCACTGGGGTTGTGTCCCATTTCCTTACATTTACGACATTGCACAAGGCTCATGTCTTGCTTTGGTTTCTTGGGCTTCTTTGATCCTTTGAATTGGGTTGTTTTGTTTGGAGGTATAAGTGGTCCTTTTCCTTTGTCATCATCATTCTTGGCATACTTGGATCCTTCTTGTTTCCTTTGTTCAACAATGGCATAGACGGGGCATTGGATAGGTACATGGTCGTTTCCTTCACAAAGGTAACAAGTAACTTGAGATGTGGGGCATTGGCCAACTGGATGTTCCTCTTCACAATTGGGGCATTGATCTTCATGCTCCTTGGAAGTATGATCCTTGTCTCCACAAATATTGCAAGCTGGTGCTCCATCTAGCATAATGTTCTTGTCATCCTTGTTGTCATACACTCTTATGGGATAGTTTTCTTCCATGCTGATCATTTGATTAGTCACCTTAAGCATCAGTTGGGATTGTTCTTCCAAAAACTTTTGCAAGGTAGGGTCTTTATCACTATTGTTGGCTATGAACTGAGCTGTTAGTTGGCTCAATTGGTGTTGGGTTGCTATGAGTTCTCTCATGTTGACCTCTTGGTTGTTGTTGTTGTCACCATCCTTGATGTTGGAGTTTCTTGGAGAAGTCATCTGTTTGGGTTGGAGGGGATTAGAATAGGCAAAATATTTCTAAGGGAATCAATCCTAATCACACACATCACAATTCACACAAGTAATGTGCAAGCAATCAAAATCACACATTCCACTCAAACAACATGTTTCAAGCACATACTTAGGCAATAAAATATTTTTTTTTACACCACTTAAGTTGGTGGGTTTGACTTAACTAAAATATGGTGGTCCATCTACATGGTTTACTTGTGATCATTCCATTCTTCTTGCTTGAGATCTTTGTATCCTTGGAGAATTCTTGTGTCTTGGTCACAAATCTTCAAAGGTGATGATGGCTTCTTCTAAGTTGTGTTTCCTTAGTCTTCAAATGAAATGTTACTCAAGACTTGTAGTCTTTAGTGATATCCAAGTTGAAGTCCTTGGTGTACATGTCGAAGATGTTGAAGAAGTTGAAGTCATTAAAGTTGTAGAAGTTGGAGGAGTCCCTTGCACATGGTGAAGTCTTTGGTCATGGGGTAGGCTTTCCATCAAGTTTGAATATAGATGAGAGGTAGAGTTGAAACCAAAATGATTGAGGAAAGAGTTTACAAGATTGTTTTTGTAAATAAGTTTTGGAACAAAATACAACTCCTATTTTTTTAAGGGTTTTTGTCCAAACCTAGGGTTACAAATCCTACAGGCAACACAATGCTCTGATACCATCTGTAAGATCCCCAACCTTTAATAAGATTGAGTCCCCTGTGTTTACAATGCTAGTCCCTGGATCAATAGCTAGCATCCACAGTTCAGATGTAATATCGAGATACAAAGGTCATAATACGACTTTATAACCAGGATTAACATAATTTTATTACATCAAACATAGCTCATTAGGCTATTACATTACATTGCAGCGGAATAACTATAAGCATTGGGTCCTTCATCTTCAAAGTGCCACAGGCAGATGTTGGTTGTAGACTTTGTAATCCTAATCAATCAATCTTCACTAAAACAATCAAACCTGCAACATAATAAGTTACAGCCACAAGGGTCAATACATTTGAATTGTATTGGCAAGTGATACTTTGGTAGTATAGTGGAGTCTATCATCTATATGCATTTGGCTAAGTGGAGTTGAGGCTTGCATTGCTCAAAATAGATTTTTTCCTATCATTTTTGAAAATAAGTTTTGTTTGGCAAAAACAAATTCCAAGGCATCTATCAATCAAAGACTGAAGATCCACTCAGGGCATCTATCAATCAAAGACTGAAGATTTACTTGGCAAAAACAATTTCCCAATCTAAGATTTTGAGATCCTTGTACCAAGCCATCTCTCCATCAAAGATTGAAGAATTTCACACAACCCTTGTTCACCCACAAGTTTTAATTTAGAAATTGGAATGATGAGATTCTTGATTGCTTCCATGTCTTGATGCTCAAATTGTCCTTTACCAGGGACATGGCTAAGTACTTAGGTTTTACACTCTGCAGAGGTGGTGCACTTTCCCCACAAGCCTTGGTTTCCCAAGACATGATCCTTCAGTAGCCTTTCCTTAGTCAAATGGACGCGCTCCAACCTATCAACCCATCTACCACCCACTGTCCAAGAGACTAAGTTCCAGCATCCTAAGATCATGGCAGAGCCCATAATACCAAGTGGTTGCACTTGAAGCTTCTCAACATTTGACAACTCAAATCTCTTTGTTCCTGGGTGGCCATCCACAAGTGAGATACACAAGGTTCACCAGTACCCCTGGCCTTGTGTAACCACTCAACATAACCCATTCTTTCCATTCCACCCAGGTGATTCATTAACTTAGTTGTTTTGTTAAACAAAACACAAGTCCTCAGACTTAGAATATTTTTCATAGTGTGAATATATATCCCACCCAAGTTTTCTATTAGCTAGGATAAGCTTGGTAGTAATAGGATTCTTAACTTAGGAAAATCCTACTAAGGATTCATCTACTAGATTTCCTATAGCAAGGTCTATACTTAGCAAAATAAAAACCATGCAAGATTTTACTTTAGCAAAAACACTAATGCATAGTGAAAATAATGGGACATAAGATATGAAGTATCATTTGCCTTTTTGGTAGAGGGTATAAGTTCACTCCTTGTCCTTGCAACACTCACACTCTTCAAGTCACTACAATCAATCAAGCAAGGCACAAACTCAATCTACCAATCAAGCATATCAACACACATAAAATAACAAAGTCAAAGAAATGCATGCAAGCATGCCAAGCTTTGCTTTGTTTGCAAAAGTGGTTCCTAGTGGGTCATAGACATTTGGGTACACCTAATGGTCATTTTTGTAAAGTGGCAAAGTCATGCATAGGCATGCAAAGGTTGGTTCTAATGTAGGGATGGTCCTCACTAGGCTTCTAAACTTTGTAAGTTCCAAATTGGTCATTTACCAAAATGGCAAAGTCATTTGCAAAAGGGTTTCTATTAGATTCCTAAACTTTGTAAGATCCAAATTGGTCATTTACCAAAGTGGCAAAGTTGTTAGCAAAAGGTTTCACCTCAAAACCATTTTCAAAACAAGGCACCTATTTGGTTATTTTATGTGGTGAAGAAATATGTCTACTAGGGTTTTAGTCTATAGGGTTCACCAAATAAGTTGCTATTGCAAAACTTGGTGCTTTTGGTCAGTAGGTTTGGTCCAAACATTTTCTCAAAGTTTTCTTTATGAAAGCATTTTCATAAACAAAACAAATAGTTTTAGTTAGCTAGAAATGGACTAAACTAATTAATCCATTCTATTCTTTTCCAAAATCACTTTCCAAACTATGGGTTGGTTCCTATGGTCAGCAAGGTCACAACAAACTAATTGGCAAAGGTTTTAACCTAAATATCATTTTTAAATGATTTTTCTAATGTTAGCAAGCATACAAAAGAATCTGCAAAGTTAAACAAGTTAACAGATACTATTTGCTAAACTAAGGGCAGGGTTGGCTAGGGCTTGTCTTGCTGATTCCAACGACATCAAATTTGTAAAATTTGGACGTGTGGATCAAAAGATACAAGGGTTTGAAGTTTGCAAAATATTCTGTTTTCAATTTCTGTTTTAAACAGAATAACAGACACGTGTCCTAATCTAATTCGTCGGTACCGGTTCGCTAGGATCGTGGCTGTGGAGCGTTGGATATAAAGTGGATCGTGCGGCACAGATTGCTCGATATCCCTTCGGTTAGTCATTCTTTCGTAACCGATGGATCGAGATCCAGACGGTTCTTGGCGGGATCGACCTAAAGCTAGCGTATTAGCCGGCGGCGGAGTCGTCGGTCGATGACGGTGCCGGCGATGCAGAAAGAGAGAGAGGAAGAGGGAATGCTCACCGAGTTCGCAAGATCGTGGGGAAGCTCGGGGTAGTGTCTTCCTATCGCGGGGCGTACTGGAGTGAGCTTGATTGCTCGCCGGAGTTGCTGCGAGCGGCGGTGTTCTCGGGTGGTCGTCGTTGGCGCTGCTGTGAATCACCTCAAGGCAAACGAAAAGCACGGTCAGATGCGCGGGTCCAAGGCAAGGTCGTGTGCGTGAACGAGGAGTGAAGGGACAGTCTGGTCTTACCGGTGGGGCTCGTCGGAGAGGAAGCAGATGGCGGCGGTGAGTCGAGCTTGTCGAAGACGGTGTTACAGGTCACGCGGACAAACGGAGGTCGGGTTAGATGCGGAGATCATGCCGGAGATGTGGCGTAACGAGAGGGCTCGGTGGTCTGTACCTACCGGAGAATCTTGACGGAGACGAGGCAGACGGCGGCGCTCGCTTGGTGTCGTCGTTGCCGATGCTCTGGGGCGCCCGCGGGTGAGCTGCGGCTGCAGAAGGGTGCGCTGGGAAATGCTGAGCACAGCTGCGTGATTGAGGAGGCAGAGAGGGCGTGTCTGGCTGGAATCGGCGGAGACGGTGGTCGGAGCAGAGGTGCGGCCGATTGTGGGAAGCCTGGAGGCTCTCTAGGCGTGAGGTCTGGGGGAAATGACAGAGGATAGGAAGGCCTTTAAGGGAGCATGGTCGAGACGGGAAATTAACGCTGCGTTAAGGCGAATTGATCGCGCGGAATTACAGCAGGAAACGGCGACGAGGGGGGAGAACTGGTCGCGGTGAAGACGATGGCTAGAGAAGTGGGACCGACGCGTCAGTGGGAAAAAAAGGGTGAGGAGGAGGTCCACCGATCGGTGTCTCTGGGTTGTCTAAGTGCGAAAACGGTTCGGGAGGGAATAAGTGGAGGTGGGGTCTGTTCGCCGAGAGGGAGAGGGGAAGTGGGTCCACGCTGTCTGCCTCTGGTGGGTAGATTTCTTAGTGAGAAGAGATTTCTTCTGGGGAGAATCTGAATGGAATGTTGGGCCAAAGTCATTTGGGTATGTTTTTTTTTTCTGTCTGCTCTCTTTTTCTTTTTCTAATTCTTTTTCTGTTTTCAATTTCAAACAAATATTCACACAATTCATACAACACTCAAATCAAATCAAACAGCAAACTTTTCATTTGAATTTGGTTCTGTTTGGCAACATAATCCAAATCTCAAAATGAAATATTATTTTTATTTATTTTAGGATCCATTTAATAATTAAATAAAATGGATCTTTAGTTATTAGGGTTTGATTTATTTAATAATATTTCCATTTGAATTCCACTTATTTTCAAAACCAAACCAAGGTTTAATTTGAAAATAAAAGAATACTTGGAAACTTATTTAAATAAATAAATAAGTTTTGGTGTTTAATTAAAATGGGAAAGCCTTTTACTTAAATAAAATTGGATATTTAAATCCTTATTATTTTATTTAAATAATTTTTTTACTCATTTTAATCAAAGCAAAACCTTTTAATAAAAGATTTCAAAGTAGTAATAAAATACTTGGTGTTCATTTAAAATGGGAAAAGCTTTTACTTAAATAAAATTGGATATTTAGATCCTTTATTTTATTTAAATAAACCTTTACTCATTTTATCAAAACAAAATATTTTATTTCAAAAGTTTGGCCAAAATTAATTTGGCTTATCTTTTCATTTGAAACCAAAGTCTTTTATTAAAAGATCTAAAACAGTGTTTCCAAAACAATTTATTTTCCTTTGATAAATGTTTATCCAAATAAATCCCTTTAGGATTATTTGTTCACCATTTGGTATGGCTTTTGGTAAGGGCTTTATTAGCTTTGGAAATTTCAATTTCCTTCTCTTGTTATACTTCTAAGATTTTGCTCATGGTTCCAAACTAAGTGAAACCAATCTCTAAGGTCTTTCTTGATCCTTTGTGATTATTTGTTGATCAAATTTGGTATGGATCAAATCCATGGATTTGGAGATACTTTGGAAAATGATTTCCTTCCATTAGGGTTTAGGGTTTTGGGTTTCTTTCCAAATGTTCAAATTTCCAGATACATTCATTTGAGGAATGCATTTCCCTTGATTTGGATTTTTTTGTTGAATTCAAACTTCTGCCAAAGTTTGTTCAAGATGGGATATTAAGTCTCCTTTTAGAAACAAAAGTTTCTTTTCACCCTAATTTTCAACAAAAATTTATTTTGTTTATTTATTTTTCACATTAAGATTTGGAAAATCTTGGGATGTGACATTGCATGTGTGTTCTTCTCCTAAACCACCACTAGAGTCATTGCATATGTTCTTTTCATAAACCACAACTAGAGTCATTGCATGTGTGTTCTTTTCATAAACCACATGGATCCACCAGTGTAATTGCATGTGTGTTCTTTTCATAAACGACAGCTAGTGTCATTGCATGTGTATTCGTTTCATAAGCGACATGCATCCTCCAGAGTCATTGCATCTGTGTTCTTTTCATAAACCACATGGATCCACCAAAGTCATTGCATGTGTGTTCTTCTCATAGACCACAACTAGAGTCACTGCATGTGTGTTCTTTCATAAACCACAACTAGAGTCATTGCATGTGTGTTGTTTTCATAAACCACAACTAGAGTTCATTGCACGTGTGTTCTTTTCATAAACCACATGGATCCACTAGAGTCATTGAATGTGTGTTCCTTTCATAAACCACATGGATCCACTAGAGTTCATTGCATTTGTGTTCTTTTCATAATCCACAACTAGAGTCATTGCATGTGTGTTCTTTTCATAAACCACATGGATCCACCAGTGTAATTGCACGTGTGTTCTTTTCATAAACTACAGCTAGAGTCTTTGCATGTGTGTTCTTTTCATAAACCACATGGATCCAGCAGTGTCATTGCATGTGTGTTCTTTTCATAAACCATAGCTAGAGTCATTGCATGTGTGTTCTCTTCATAAACCACATGGATCCTCCAGAGTCATTGCATGTGAGTTCTTTTCATAAACCACATGGATCCACCAGAGTCATTGCATTTGTGTTCTTTTCTTAAACCACAACTAGAGTCATTGCATGTGTGTTATTATCATAAACCAGAACTTGAGTCATTGCATGTGTGTTCTTTTCATAAACCACAACTAGAGTTCATTGCATGTGTGTTATTTTCATAAACCACATGGATCCACACGAGCCGTTGCATGTGTGTTCTTTTCATAAACCACGTGGGTCCACTAGAGTCGTTGCATTCGTGTTCTTTTCATAAACCACAACTAGATTCATTGCATGTGTGTTCTTTTCATAAACCACATGGATCCACCAGTGTCATTGCATATGTGTTCCTTTCATAAACCACAACTAGAGTCATTACATGTGTGTTCTTTTCATAAACCACAACTAGAGTTCATTGCACGCGTGTTCTTTTCATAAACCACATGGATCCACTAGAGTCATCGCATGTGTGTTCTTCTCATAGACAACAACTAGAGTCATTGCATGTGTGTTATGTTCATAAACCACAACTTGAGTCATTGCATGTGTGTTCTTTTCATAAACCACAACTAGAGTTCATTGCATGTGTGTTCTTTTCATAAACCACATGGATCGACTAGAGTCATTGCATGTGTGTTCCTTTCATAAACCACATGGATCCACTAGAGTTCATTGCATTTGTGTTCTTTTCATAATCCGCAACTAGAGTCATTGCATGTGTGTTCTTTTCATAAACCACTGGATCCACCAGTGTCATTGCATCTATGTTATTTCATAAACCAAACATGGATCCACTACGGTCATTGCATGTGTGTTCTTTTCATAAGCCACAACTAGAGTCTTTGCATGTGTGTTCTTTTCATAAACCACATGGATCCACCAGTGTTATTGAATGTGTGTTCTTTTCATAAACCATAGCTAGAGTCATTGCATGTGTGTTCTCTTCATAAACCACATGGATCCTCCAGAGTCATTGCATGTGAATTATTTTCATAAACCACATGGATCCACCAGAGTCATTGCATTTGTGTTCTTTTCTTAAACCACAACTAGAGTCATTGCATGTGTGTTATTTTCATAAACCACAACTTGAGTCATTGCATGTGTGTTCTTTTCATAAACCACAACTAGAGTTCATTGCATGTGTGTTCTTTTCATAAACCACATGGATCCACTAGAGCCGTTGCATGTGTGTTCTTTTCATAAACCACGTGGGTACACTAGAGTCGTTGCATTCGTGTTCTTTTCATAAACCACAACTAGATTCATTGCATGTGTGTTCTTTTCATAAACCACATGGATCCACTAGTGTCATTGCATATGTGTTCCTTTCATAAACCACAACTAGAGTCATTGCATGTGTGTTCTTTTCATAAACCACAACTAGAGTTCATTGCACGTGTGTTCTTTTCATAAACCACATGGATCCACTAGAGTCATTACATGTGTGTTCTTTTCATAAACCACATGGATCCACTAGAGTTCACTGCATTTGTGTTCTTTTCATAATCCACAACTAGAGTCATTGCATGTGTGTTCTTTTTTCATAAACCACATGGATCCACCAGTGTCATTGCATCTATGTTCTTTTCAGAAACCAAATATGGATCCACTAGTGTCATTGCATGTATTGTTCTCCTAAACCACCACTAGGATCATTGCATGTGTGTTCTTTTCATAAACCACAACTAGAGTCTTTGCATGTGTGTTCTTTTCATAAACCACATGGATCCACCTGTGTCATTGCATGTGTGTTCTTTTCATAAACCATAGCTAGAGTCATTGCATGTGTGTTCTTTTCATAAACCACATGGATCCTCCAGAGTCATTGCATGTGAGTTCTTTTCATAAACGACATGGATCCACCAGAGTCATTGAATATGTGTTCTTTTCATAAACCACAACTAGAGTCATTGCATGTGTGTTCTTTTCATAAACTACATCTAGTGTCATTTCATGTGTGTTCGTTTCATAAGCGACATGCATCCTCCAGAGTCATTGCATGTGTTTTCTTTTCATAAACCACATGGATCCACCAGAGTCATTGCATGTGTGTTCTTCTCATAGACCACAACTAGAGTCATTGCATGTGTGTTCTTTCATAAACCACAACTAGAGTCATTGCATGTGTGTTCTTTTCATAAACCACAACTAGAGTTCATTGCACGTGTGTTCTTTTCATAAACCACATGGATCCACTAGAGTCATTGCATGTGTGTTCCTTTCATAAACCACATGGATCCACTAGAGTTCATTGCATTTGTGTTCTTTTCATAATCCACAACTAGAGTCATTGCATGTGTGTTCTTTTCATTAACCACATGGATCCACCAGTGTAATTGCATGTGGGTTCTTTTCGTAAACTACAGCTAGTTAATTGCATGTGTGTTCTTTTCATAAGCGACATGCATCCACAGAGTCATTGCATGTGTGTTCTTTTCATAAACCACGTGGATCCACTAGAGTCGTTGCATTCGTGTTCTTTTCATAAACCATAACTATAGGTTATGGCACGTGTGTTCTTTTCATAAACAACATGTATCCACTAGAGTCATTGCATGTGTGTTTCATAAACCACATGGATCCACCAGTGTCATTTCATCTATGTTCTTTTCATAAACCAAATATGGATCCACTAGTGTCATTGCATGTATTCTTCTCCTAAACCACCACTAGGGTCATTGCATGCGTGTTCTTTTCATAAACCACAACTAGAGTCATTGCACGTGTGTTCTTTTCATAAACCACATGGATCCACCAGTGTAATTGCATGTGTGTTCTTTTGATAAACTACAGCTAGTGTCATTACATGTGTGTTCTTTTCATACATGCATCCTCCAGAGTCATTGCATGTGTGTTCTTTTCATAAACCACATGGATCCACCAGAGTCATTGCATGTGTGTTCTTCTCATAGACCACAACTAGAGTCATTGCATGTGTGTTCTTTTCATAAACCACAACTAGAGTCATTGCATGTGTGTTCTTTTCATAAACCACAACTAGAGTTCATTGCACGTGTGTTCTTTTCATAAACCACATGGATCCACTAGAGTCATTGCATGTGTGTTCCTTTCATAAACCACATGGATCTACTAGAGTTCATTGCATTTGAGTTCTTTTCATAATCCACAACTAGAGTCATTGCATGTGTGTTCTTTTCATAAACCATTGGATCCACCAGTGTCATTACATCTATGTTATTTCATAAACCAAACATGGATCCACTAGTTTCATTGCATGTATTCTTCTCCTAAACCACCACTAGGGTCATTGCATGTGTGTTCTTTTCATAAACCACAACTAGAGTCTTTGCATGTGTGTTCTTTTCATAAACCACATGGATCCACCTATGTCATTGCATGTGTGTTCTTTTCATAAACCACAGCTAGAGTCATTGCATGTGTGTTCTTTTGATAAACCACATGGATCCTCTTGAGTCATTGCATGTGAGTTCTTTTCATAAACCACATGGGTCCACCAGAGTCATTGCATGTTTGTTCTTTTCATAAACCACAACTAGAGTTATTGCATGTGTGTTCTTTTTATAAACCACAACTGGAGTTCATTGCACGTGTGTTCTTTTCATAAACCACATGGATCCACTAGAGTCATTGCATGTGTGTTCCTTTCATAAACCACATGGATCCACTAGAGTTCATTGCATTTGTGTTCTTTTCATAATCCACAACTAGAGTCATTGCATGTGTGTTCTTTTCATAAACCACAACTAGAGTTCATTGCACGTGTGTTCTTTTCATAAACCACATGGATCCACTAGAGTCATTGCATGTGTGTTCCTTTCATAAACCACATGGATCCACTAGAGTTCATTGCATTTGTGTTCTTTTCATAATCCACAACTAGAGTCATTGCATGTGTGTTCTTTTCATTAACCACATGGATCCACCAGTGTAATTGCATGTGGGTTCTTTTCGTAAACTACAGCTAGTTAATTGCATGTGTGTTCTTTTCATAAGCGACATGCATCCAAAGAGTCATTGCATGTGTGTTCTTTTCATAAACCACGTGGATCCACTAGAGTCGTTGCATTCGTGTTCTTTTCATAAACCATAACTATAGGTTATGGCACGTGTGTTCTTTTCATAAACAACATGTATCCACTAGAGTCATTGCATGTGTGTTTCATAAACCGCATGGATCCACCAGTGTCATTTCATCTATATTCTTTTCATAAACCAAATATGGATCCACTAGTGTCATTGCATGTATTCTTCTCCTAAACCACCACTAGGGTCATTGCATGCGTGTTCTTTTCATAAACCACAACTAGAGTCATTGCACGTCTGTTCTTTTCATAAACCACATGGATCCACCAGTGTAATTGCATGTGTGTTCTTTTGATAAACTACAGCTAGTGTCATTGCATGTGTGTTCTTTTCATAAGCGACATGCATCCTCCAGAGTCATTGCATGTGTGTTCTTTTCATAAACCACATGGATCCACCAGAGTCATTGCATGTGTGTTCTTCTCATAGACCACAACTAGAGTCATTGCATGTGTGTTCTTTTCATAAACCACAACTAGAGTCATTGCATGTGAGTTCTTTTCATAAACCACAACTAGAGTTCATTGCACGTGTGTTCTTTTCATAAACCACATGGATCCACTAGAGTCATTGCATGTGTGTTCCTTTCATAAACCACATGGATCTACTAGAGTTCATTGCATTTGAGTTCTTTTCATAATCCACAACTAGAGTCATTGCATGTGTGTTCTTTTCATAAACCATTGGATCCACCAGTTTCATTACATCTATGTTATTTCATAAACCAAACATGGATCCACTAGTTTCATTGCATGTATTCTTCTCCTAAACCACCACTAGGGTCATTGCATGTGTGTTCTTTTCATAAACCACAACTAGAGTCTTTGCATGTGTGTTCTTTTCATAAACCACATGGATCCACCTATGTCATTGCATGTGTGTTCTTTTCATAAACCACGGCTAGAGTCATCGCATGTGTGTTCTTTTCATAAACCACATGGATCCTCCAGAGTCACTTCATGTGAGTTCTTTTCATAAACCACATGGATTCACTAGAGTCATTGCATGTGTGTTCTTTTCATAAACCACAACTAGAGTCATTGGATGTTTGTTCTTTTCATAAACCACAACTAGAGTCATTGCATGTGTGTTCTTTTCATAAACCACATGGATCCACTAGAGTCGTTGCATTCGTGTTCTTTTCATAAACCACAACTAGAGTAATTGCATTTGTGTTCTTTTCATAAACCACATGGATCCACCAGTGTCATTGCATGTGTGTTCTTTTCATAAACCACAACTAGAGTCACTGCATGTGTGTTCTTCTCATAAACCACAACTAGATTGCATTACACGTGTGTTCTTTTCATAAACCACATAGATCCACTAGAGTCATTGCATGTGTCTTATTTTCATAAACCACATGGATCCACTAGAGTTCATTGCATTTGTGTTCTTTTTATAATCCACAACTAGAGTCATTGCATGTGTGTTCTTTTCATAAACCACATGGATCCTCTAGAGTCATTGCATGTGTGTTGTTTTCATAAACCACATGGATCCACCAGAGTCATTGTATGTGTGTTATTTTCATAAACCACAACTTGAGTCATTGCATGTGTGTTCTTTTCATACACCACATCTAGAGTTCATTGCATGTGTGTTCTTTTCATAAACCACATGGATCCACTAGAGTCATTGCATGTGTGTTCTTTTCATAAACCACGTGGATCCACTAGAGTCGTTGCATTCGTGTTATTTTCATAAACCACAACTATAGCTTATTGCATGTGTGTTCTTTTCATAAACAACATGTATCCACTAGAGTCATTGCATGTGTGTTCTTTTCATAAACCACATTGATCCACTAGAGTTCATTGCATTTGTGTTCTTTTCATAAACCACAACTAGAGTCATTGAATGTGTGTTCTTTTCATATACCACATGGATCCACAAGTGTCATTACATGTGTGTTCTTTTCATAAACCACACCTAGAGTCATTGCATGTGTGTTCTTTTCATAAACCACAACTAGAGTCATTGCATGTGTGTTCTTTTCATAAACCACATGGATCCACCAGTGTAATTGCATGTGTGTTCTTTTCATAAACGACAGCTAGTGTCATTGCATGTGTGTTTGTTTCATAAGCGACATGCATCCTCCAGAGTCATTGCATCTGTGTTCTTTTCATAAACCACATGGATCCACCAGAGTCATTGCATCTGTGTTCTTCTCATAGACCACAACTAGAGTCACTGCATGTGTGTTCTTTCATAAACAACAACTAGAGTCATTGCATGTGTGTTGTTTTCATAAACCACAACTAGAGTTCATTGCACGTGTGCTCTTTTCATAAACCACATGGATCCACTAGATTCATTGCATGTGTGTTCCTTTCATAAACCACATGGATCCACTAGAGTTCATTGCATTTGTGTTCTTTTCATAATCCACAACTAGAGTCATTGCATGTGTGTTCTTTTCATAAACCACATGGATCCACCAGTGTAATTGCATGTGTGTTCTTTTCATAAACTACAGCTAGAGTCTTTGCATGTGTGTTCTTTTCATAAACCACATGGATCCACCAGTGTCATTGCATGTGTGTTGTTTTCATAAACCATAGCTAGAGTCATTGCATGTGTGTTCTCTTCATAAACCACATGGATCCACCAGAGTCATTGCATGTGTGTTCTTCTCATAGACCACAACTAGAGTCATTGCATGTGTGTTATTTTCATAAACCACAACTAGAGTCATTGCATGAGTGTTCTTTTCATAAACCACAACTAGAGTTCATTGCACGTGTGTTCTTTTCATAAACCACATGGATGCACTAGAGTCATTGCATGTGTGTTCCTTTCATAAACCACATGGATCTACTACAGTTCATTGCATTTGTGTTCTTTTCATAATCCACAACTAGAGTCATTGCATGTGTATTCTTTTCATAAACCATTGGATCCACCAGTGTCATTACATCTATGTTATTTCATAAACCAAACATGGATCCACTAGTTTCATTGCATGTATTCTTCTCCTAAACCACCACTAGGGTCATTGCATGTGTGTTCTTTTCATAAACCACAACTAGAGACTTTGCATGTGTGTTCTTTTCATGAACCACATGGATCCACCAGTGTCATTGCATGTGTGTTCTTTTCATAAACCATAGATAGAGTCATTGCATGTGTGTTCTTTTCATAAACCACATGGATCCTCTAGAGTCATTGCATGTGAGTTCTTTTCATAAACCACATGGATCCACCAGAGTCATTGCATTTGTGTTCTTTTCTTAAACCACAACTAGAGTCATTGCATGTGTGTTATTTTCATAAACCACAACTTGAGTCATTGCATGTGTG
This sequence comes from Avena insularis, assembly GCA_023614405.1. NCBI lineage: Eukaryota > Viridiplantae > Streptophyta > Magnoliopsida > Poales > Poaceae > Avena > Avena insularis. The sequence goes on from JAJUPC010000331.1 coordinate 395,097, forward strand.
TTCTTTTCATAAACCACAACTAGAGTTCATTTCATGTGTGTTCTTTTCATAAACCACATGGATCCACTAGAGCCGTTGCATGTGTGTTCTTTTCATAAACCACGTAGGTCCACTAGAGTCGTTGCATTCGTGTTCTTTTCATAAACCACAACTATATTCATTGCATGTGCGTTCTTTTCATAAACCACATGGATCCACCAGTATCATTGCATGTGTGTTCCTTTCATAAACCACAAATAGAGTCAATGCGTGTGTGTTCTTTTCATAAACCACAACTAGAGTTCATTGCACGTCTGTTCTTTTCATAAACCACAACTAGAGTCATTGCATGTGTGTTCTTTTCATAAACCACATGGATCCACCAGTGTCATTGCATGTGTGTTCTTTTCATAAACCACAACTAGAGTTATTGCATGTGTGTTCTTCTCATAAACCACAACTAGATTGCATTACACGTGTGTTCTTTTCATAAACCACATAGATCCACTAGAGTCATTGCATGTGTGTTATTTTCATAAACCACATGGATCCACTAGAGTTCATTGCATTTGTGTACTTTTTATAATCCACAACTAGAGTCATTGCATGTGTGTTCTTTTCATAAACCACATGGATCCTCTAGAGTCATTGCATGTGTGTTGTTTTCATAAACCACATGGATCCACCAGAGTCATTGTATGTGTGTTCTTTTCATAAACCACAACTTGAGTCATTGCATGTGTGTTCTTTTCATACACCACATCTAGAGTTCATTGCATGTGTGTTCTTTTCATAAACCACATGGATCCACTAGAGTCATTGCATGTGTGTTCTTTTCACAAACCACGTGGATCCACTAGAGTCGTTGCATTCGTGTTCTTTTCATAAACCACAACTATAGCTTATTGCATGTGTGTTCTTTTCATAAACCACATGGATCCTCTAGAGTCATTGCATGTGTGTTCTTTTCATAAACCACATTGATCCACTAGAGTTCATTGCATTTGTATTCTTTTCATAAACCACAACTAGAGTCATTGAATGTGTGTTCTTTTCATATACCAAATGGATCCACAAGTGTCATTACATGTGTGTTCTTTTCATAAACCACATATGGATCCACCAGTGTCATTGCATGTGTGTTCTTCTCCTAAACCACCACTAGAGTCATTGCATATGTGTTCTTTTCATAAACCACAACTAGAGTCATTGCATGTGTGTTCTTTTCATAAACCACATGGATCCACCAGTGTAATTGCATGTGTGTTCTTTTCATAAACGACAGCTAGTGTCATTGCATGTGTATTCGTTTCATAAGCGACATGCATCCTCCAGAGTCATTGCATCTGTGTTCTTTTCATAAACCACATGGATCCACCAAAGTCATTGCATGTGTGTTCTTCTCATAGACCACAACTAGTGTCACTGCATGTGTGTTCTTTCATAAACCACAACTAGAGTCATTGCATGTGTGTTGTTTTCATAAACCACAACTAGAGTTCATTGCACGTGTGTTCTTTTCATAAACCACATGGATCCACTAGAGTCATTGCATGTGTGTTCCTTTCATAAACCACATGGATCCACTAGAGTTCATTGCATTTGTGTTCTTTTCATAATCCACAACTAGAGTCATTGCATGTGTGTTCTTTTCATAAACCACATGGATCCACCAGTGTAATTGCATGTGTGTTCTTTTCATAAACTACAGCTAGAGTCTTTGCATGTGTGTTCTTTTCATAAACCACATGGATCCAACAGTGTCATTGCATGTGTGTTCTTTTCATAAACCATAGCTAGAGTCATTGCATGTGTGTTCTCTTCATAAACCACATGGATCCTCCAGAGTCATTGCATGTGAGTTCTTTTCATAAACCACATGGATCCACCAGAGTCATTGCATTTGTGTTCTTTTCTTAAACCACAACTAGAGTCATTGCATATGTGTTATTATCATAAACCACAACTTGAGTCATTGCATGTGTGTTCTTTTCATAAACCACAACTAGAGTTCATTGCATGTGTGTTCTTTTCATAAACCACATGGATCCACACGAGCCGTTGCATGTGTGTTCTTTTCATAAACCACGTGGGTCCACTAGAGTCGTTGCATTCGTGTTCTTTTCATAAACCACAACTAGATTCATTGCATGTGTGTTCTTTTCATAAACCACATGGATCCACCAGTGTCATTGCATATGTGTTCCTTTCATAAACCACAACTAGAGTCATTGCATGTGTGTTCTTTTCATAAACCACAACTAGAGTTCATTGCACGCGTGTTCTTTTCATAAACCACATGGATCCACCAGAGTCATTGCATGTGTGTTCTTATCATAGACAACAACTAGAGTCATTGCATGTGTGTTATGTTCATAAACCACAACTTGAGTCATTGCATGTGTGTTCTTTTCATAAACCACAACTAGAGTTCATTGCATGTGTGTTCTTTTCATAAACCACATGGATCCACTAGAGTCATTGCATGTGTGTTCCTTTCATAAACCACATGGATCCACTAGAGTTCATTGCATTTGTGTTCTTTTCATAATCCGCAACTAGAGTCATTGCATGTGTGTAATTTTCATAAACCACTGGATCCACCAGTGTCATTGCATCTATGTTATTTCATAAACCAAACATGGATCCACTACGGTAATTGCATGTGTGTTCTTTTCATAAGCCACAACTAGAGTCTTTGCATGTGTGTTCTTTTCATAAACCACATGGATCCACCAGTGTTATTGAATGTGTGTTCTTTTCATAAACCATAGCTAGAGTCATTGCATGTGTGTTCTCTTCATAAACCACATGGATCCTCCAGAGTCATTGCATGTGAATTATTTTCATAAACCACATGGATCCACCAGAGTCATTGCATTTCTGTTCTTTTCTTAAACCACAACTAGAGTCATTGCATGTGTGTTATTTTCATAAACCACAACTTGAGTCATTGCATGTGTGTTCTTTTCATAAACCACAACTAGAGTTCATTGCATGTGTGTTCTTTTCATAAACCACATGGATCCACTAGAGCCACATGTGTGTTCTTTTCATAAACCACGTGGGTACACTAGAGTCGTTGCATTCGTGTTCTTTTCATAAACCACAACTAGATTCATTGCATGTGTGTTCTTTTCATAAACCACATGGATCCACTAGTGTCATTGCATATGTGTTCCTTTCATAAACCACAACTAGAGTCATTGCATGTGTGTTCTTTTCATAAACCACAACTAGAGTTCATTGCACGTGTGTTCTTTTCATAAACCACATGGATCCACTAGAGTCATTACATGTGTGTTCTTTTCATAAACCACATGGATCCACTAGAGTTCACTGCATTTGTGTTCTTTTCATAATCCACAACTAGAGTCATTGCATGTGTGTTCTTTTTTCATAAACCACATGGATCCACCAGTGTCATTGCATCTATGTTCTTTTCAGAAACCAAATATGGATCCACTAGTGTGATTGCATGTATTGTTCTCCTAAACCACCACTAGGATCATTGCATGTGTGTTCTTTTCATAAACCACAACTAGAGTCTTTGCATGTGTGTTCTTTTCATAAACCACATGGATCCACCTGTGTCATTGCATGTGTGTTCTTTTCATAAACCAAAGCTAGAGTCATTGCATGTGTGTTCTTTTCATAAGCCCACATGGATCCTCCAGAGTCATTGCATGTGAGTTCTTTTCATAAACGACATGGATCCACCAGAGTCATTGAATATGTGTTCTTTTCATAAACCACAACTAGAGTCATTGCATGTGTGTTCTTTTCATAAACTACAGCTAGTGTCATTTCATGTGTGTTCGTTTCATAAGCGACATGCATCCTCCAGAGTCATTGCATGTGTTTTCTTTTCATAAACCACATGGATCCACCAGAGTCATTGCATGTGTGTTCTTCTCATAGACCACAACTAGAGTCATTGCATGTGTGTTCTTTCATAAACCACAACTAGAGTCATTGCATGTGTGTTCTTTTCATAAACCACAACTAGAGTTCATTGCACGTGTGTTCTTTTCATAAACCACATGGATACACTAGAGTCATTGCATGTGTGTTCCTTTCAAAAACCACATGGATCCACTAGAGTTCATTGCATTTGTGTTCTTTTCATAATCCACAACTAGAGTCATTGCATGTGTGTTCTTTTCATTAACCACATGGATCCACCAGTGTAATTGCATGTGGGTTCTTTTCGTAAACTACAGCTAGTTAATTGCATGTGTGTTCTTTTCATAAGCGACATGCATCCACAGAGTCATTGCATGTGTGTTCTTTTCATAAACCACGTGGATCCACTAGAGTCGTTGCATTCGTGTTCTTTTCATAAACCATAACTATAGGTTATGGCACGTGTGTTCTTTTCATAAACAACATGTATCCACTAGAGTCATTGCATGTGTGTTTCATAAACCACATGGATCCACCAGTGTCATTTCATCTATGTTCTTTTCATAAACCAAATATGGATCCACTAGTGTCATTGCATGTATTCTTCTCCTAAACCACCACTAGGGTCATTGCATGCGTGTTCTTTTCATAAACCACAACTAGAGTCATTGCACGTGTGTTCTTTTCATAAACCACATGGATCCACCAGTGTAATTGCATGTGTGTTCTTTTGATAAACTACAGCTAGTGTCATTGCATGTGTGTTCTTTTCATAAGCGACATGCATCCTCCAGAGTCATTGCATGTGTGTTCTTTTCATAAACCACATGGATCCACCAGAGTCATTGCATGTGTGTTCTTCTCATAGACCACAACTAGAGTCATTGCATGTGTGTTCTTTTCATAAACCACAACTAGAGTCATTGCATGTGTGTTCTTTTCATAAACCACAACTAGAGTTCATTGCACGTGTGTTCTTTTCATAAACCACATGGATCCAGTAGAGTCATTGCATGTGTGTTCCTTTCATAAACCACATGGATCTACTAGAGTTCATTGCATTTGAGTTCTTTTCATAATCCACAACTAGAGTCATTGCATGTGTGTTCTTTTCATAAACCATTGGATCCACCAGTGTCATTACATCTATGTTATTTCATAAACCAAACATGGATCCACTAGTTTCATTGCATGTATTCTTCTCCTAAACCACCACTAGGGTCATTGCATGTGTGTTCTTTTCATAAACCACAACTAGAGTCTTTGCATGTGTGTTCTTTTCATAAACCACATGGATCCACCTATGTCATTGCATGTGTGTTCTTTTCATAAACCACAGCTAGAGTCATTGCATGTGTGTTCTTTTGATAAACCACATGGATCCTCTAGAGTCATTGCATGTGAGTTCTTTTCATAAACCACATGGGTCCACCAGAGTCATTGCATGTTTGTTCTTTTCATAAACCACAACTAGAGTCATTGCATGTGTGTTCTTTTCATAAACCACAACTGGAGTCATTGCATGTGTGTTCTTCTAATAAACCACAACTAGAGTTCATTGCACGTGTGTTCTTTTGATAAACCACGTGGATCCACTAGAGTCATTGCATGTGTATTCTTTTCATAGACCACATGGATCCACTAGAGTTCATTGCATTTGTGTTCTTTTCATAATCCACAAAAAGAGTTATTGCATGTGTGTTCGTTTCATAAACGACATGGATCCACCAGTGTCATTGCATCTATGTTCTTTTAATAAACCAAATATGGATCCACTAGTGTTATTGCATGTATTCTTCTCCTAAACCACCACTAGGGTCATTGCATGCGTGTTCTTTTCATAAACCACAACTAGAGTCTTTGCATGTGTGTTCTTTTCATAAACCACATATGGATCCACCAGTGTCATTGCATGTGTGTTACTTTCATAAACCACAACTAGAGTCATTGCGTGTGTGTTCTTTTCATAAACCACAACTAGAGTTCATTGGACGTCTGTTCTTTTCATAAACCACATGGATCCACTAGGGTCATTACATGTGTGTTCTTTTCATAAACCACATGGATCCACTACAGTTCACTGCATTTGTGTTCTTTTCATAATCCACAACTAGAGTCATTGCATGTGTGTTCATTTCATAAACCACATGGATCCACCAGTGTCATTGCATCTATATTCTTTTCAGAAACCAAATATGGATCCACTAGTGTCATTGCACGTATTGTTCTCCTAAACCACCACTAGTGTCATTGCATGTGTGTTCATTTCAAAAACCACAACTAGAGTCTTTGCATGTGTGTTCTTTTCATAAACCACATGGATCCACCTGTGTCATTGCATGTGTGTTCTTTTCATAAACCACAGCTAGAGTCATTGCATGTGTGTTCTTTTCATAAACCACATGGATCCTCTAGAGTCATTGCATGTGATTTCTTTTCATAAACCACCTGGATCCACCAGAGTCATTGCATGTGTGTTCTTTTCATAAACCACAACTAGAGTCATTGCATGTGTGTTCTTGTCATAAACCACAACTGGAGTCATTGCATGTATGTTCTTTTAATAAACCACAACTAGAGTTCATTGCACGTGTGTTCTTTTCATAAACCACATGGATCCACTAGGGTCATTGCATGTGTGTTCTTTTCATAAACCACAACTAGAGTCTTTGCATGTGTGTTCTTTTCATAAACCACATGGATCCACCTGTGTCATTGCATGTGTGTTCTTTTCATAAACCACAGCTAGAGTCATTGCATGTGTGTTCTTTTCATAAACCACATGGATCCTCCAGAGTCCTTGCATGTGAGTTCTTTTCATAAACCATATGGATTCACCAGAGTCATTGCATGTGTGTTCTTTTCATAAACCACAACTAGAATCATTGCATGTCTGTTGTTTTCATAAACCACAACTGGAGTCATTGCATGTGTGTTCTTTTAATAAACCACAACTAGAGTTTATTGCATGTGTGTTCTTTTCATAAACCACATGGATCCACTAGAGTCATTGCATGTGTGTTCTTTTCATAAACCACATGGATCCACTAGAGTCGTTGCATTCGTGTTCTTTTCATAAACTACAACTAGAGTCATTGCAAGTGTGTTCTTTTCATAAACCACATGGATCAACCAGTGTCATTGCATGTGTGTTCTTTTCATAAACCACAACTAGAGTCTTTGCATGTGTGTTCTTTTCATAAACCACATGGATCCACCAGTGTCTTTGCATGTGTATTATTTTCATAAACCACATCTAGAGTCGTTGCTTGTGTGTTCTTTTCATAAACCACATGGATCCTCCAGAGTCATTGCATGTGAGTTCTTTTCATAAACCACATGGATCAACCAGAGTCATTACATTTTTTTTCTTTTCATAAACCACAACTAGAGTCATTGCATGTGTGTTATTTTCATAAACCACAACTGGAGTCATTGCATGTGTGTTCTTTTCATAAACCACATGGATCCACTAGAGTCATTTCATATGTGTTCTTTTCATAAACCACGTGGATCCACTAGAGTCGTTGCATTCGTGTTCTTTTCATAAACCATAACTATATCTTATTGCATGTGTGTTCTTTTCATAAACAACCTGTATCCACTAGAGTCATTGCATGTGTGTTCTTTTCATAAACCACATTGATCCACTAGAGTTCATTGCATTTGTGTTCTTTTCATAAACCACAACTAGAGTGATTAAATGTGTGTTCTTTTCATATACCACATGGATCCACCAGTGTCATTACATGTGTGTCCTTTTCATAAACCACATATGGATCCACCAGTGTCATTGCATGTGTTTTCATCTCCTAAACCACCACTAGAGTCATTGCATATGTGTTCTTTCATAAACCACAACTAGAGTCATTGCATGTGTGTTCTTTTCATAAACCACATGGATCCACTAGTGTAATTGCATGTGTGTTCTTTTCATAAACTACAGCTAGTGTCATTGCATGTGTGTTCTTTTCATAAGCGACATGCATCCTCCAGAGTAATTGCATGTGTGTTCTTTTCATAATCCACATGGATCCACCAGAGTCATTGCATGTGTGTTCTTCTCATATACCACAACTAGATTCATTGCATCTGTGTTCTTTTCATAAACCACAACTAGAGTCATTGCATGTGTGTTCTTTTCATAAACCACAACTAGAGTTCATTGCACGTGTGTTCTTTTCATAAACCACATGGATCCACTAGAGTCATTGCATGTGTGTTCGTTTCATAAACCACATGGATCCACTAGAGTTCATTGCATTTGTGTTCTTTTCATAATCCACAACTAGAGTCATTGCATGTGTGTTCTTTTCATAAACCACTGGATCCACCAGTGTCATTGCATCTCTGTTATTTCATAAACCAAACATGGATCCACTAGTTTCATTGCATGTATTCTTCTCCTAAACCACCACTAGGGTCATTGCATGTGTGTTCTTTTCATAAACCACAACTAGAGTCTTTGCATGTGTATTCTTTTCATAAACCACATGGATCCACCAGTGTCATTGCATGTGTGTTCTTTTCATAAACCATAGCTAGAGTCATTGCATGTGTGTTCTCTTCATAAACCACATGGATCCTCCAGAGTCATTGCATGTGAGTTCTTTTCATAAACCACATGGATCCACCAGAGTCATTGCATTTGTGTTCTTTTTTAAACCACAACTAGAGTCATTGCATGTGTGTTATTTTCATAAACCACAACTTGAGTCATTGCATGTGTGTTCTTTTCATAAACCACAACTAGAGTTCATTGCATGTGTGTTCTTTTCATAAACCACATGGATCCACTAGAGCCGTTGCATGTGTGTTCTTTTCATAAACCACGTGGGTCCACTAGAGTCATTGCATTTGTGTTCTTTTCATAAACCACACCTAGATTCATTGCATGTGTGTTCTTTTCATAAACCACATGGATCCACCAGTGTCATTGCATATGTGTTCCTTTCATAAACCACAACTAGAGTCATTGCATGTGTGTTCTTTTCATAAATCACAACTAGAGTTCATTGCACGTGTGTTATTTTCATAAACCACATGGATCCACTAGAGTCATTACATGTGTATTCTTTTCTTAAACCACATGGATCCACTAGAGTTCACTGCATTTGTGTTGTTTTCATAATCCACAACTAGAGTCATTGCATCTGTGTTCTTTTCATAAACCACATGGATCCACCAGTGTCATTGCATCTATGTTCTTTTTAGAAACCAAATATGGATCCACTAGTGTCATTGCATCTATTGTTCTCCTAAACCACGAATAGGGTCATTGCATGTGTGTTCTTTTCATAAACCACAACTAGAGTCTTTGCATGTGTGTTCTTTTCATAAACCACATGGATCCACCTGTGTTATTGGATGTGTTTTCTTTTCATAAACCACAGCTAGATTCATTGCATGTGTGTTCTTTTCATAAACCACATGGATCCTCCAGAGTCATTACATGTGAGTTCTTTTCATAAACCACATGGATCCACCAGAATCATTGCATGTGGGTTCTTTTCATAAACCACAACTGGAGTCATTGCATGTGTGTTCTTTTCATAAACCACAACTCGAGTCATTGCATGTGTGTTCTTTTAATAAACCACAACTAGAGTTCATTGCATGTGTGTTCTTTTCATAAACCACATGGATCCACTAGAGTCAATGCACGTGTGTTCTTTTCATAAACCACGTGGATCCACTAGAGTCGTTGCATTCGTGTTCGTTTCATAAACCACAACTAGAGTAATTGCATTTGTGTTCTTTTCATAAACCACACGGATCCACCAGTGTCATTGCATGTGTGTTCTTTTCATAAACCACAACTAGAGTCTTTGCATGTGTGTTCTTTTCATAAACCACATGGATCCACCAGTGTCTTTGCATGTGTATTCATTTCATACACCACAGCTAGAGTCGTTGCATGTGTGTTCTTTTCATAAACCACATGGATCCTCCAGAGTCATTGCATGTGAGTTCTTTTCATAAACCACATGGATCAACCAGATTCATTACATTTGTTTTCTTTTCATAAACCATAACTAGAGTCATTGCGTGTGTGTTATTTTCATAAACCACAACTGGAGTCATTGCATGTCTGTTCTTTTCATAAACCACATGGATACACTAGAGTCATTTCATGTGTGTTCTTTTCATAAACCATGTGGATCCACTAGAGTCGTTGCATTCGTGTTCTTTTCATAAACCACAACTAGAGTCATTACATGTGTGTTCTTTTCACAAACCACATGGATCCACCAGTGTCATTGCATGTGTGTTCATTTCATAAACCACAACTAGAGTCATTGCATGTGTGTTCTTTCCATAAACCACAACTAGAGTTCATTGCATGTGTGTTTTTTCATAAACCACATGGATCCACTAGAGTCATTGCATGTGTGTTATTTTCATAAACCACATGGATCCACTAGAGTTCATTGCATTTGTGTTCTTTTCACAATCCACAACTAGAGTCATTGCATGTGTGTTCTTTTCATAAACCACATGGATCCACCAGTGTCATTGCATCTATGTTATTTTCATAAACCAAATATGGATCCACTAGTGTCATTGCATGTATTCTTCTCCTAAACCACCACTAGGGTCATTGCATGTGTGTTCTTTTCATAAACAACAACTAGACTCTTTGCATGTGTGTTCTTTTCATAAACCACATTGATCCACCAGTGTCATTGCATGCATGTTCTTTTCATAAACCACAGCTATAGTCATTGCATGTGTATTCTTTTCATAAACTACGTGGATCCTCCAGAGTCATTGCATGTGAGTTCTTCTCATAAACCACATGGATACACCAGAGTCATTGCATGTGTGTTCTTTTCATAAACCACAACTAGAGTCATTTCATGTATGTTCTTTTCATAAACCACAACTAGAGTCATTGCATGTGTGTTATTTTCATAAACCACAACTAGAGTTCATTGCATGTGTGTTCTTTTCATAAACCACATGGATCCACTAGAGTCATTGCATGTGTGTTAGTTTCATAAACCACATGGATCCACTAGAGTTCATTGCATTTGTGTTCTTTTCACAATCCACAACTAGAGTCATTGCATGTGTGTTCTTTTCATAAACCACATGGATCCACCAGTGTCATTGCATCTATGTTCTTTTCATAAACCAAATATGGATCCACTAGTGTCATTGCATGTATTCTTCTCCTAAACCACCACTAGGGTCATTGCATGTGTGTTCTTTTCTTAAACAACAACTAGAGTCTTTGCATGTGTGTTCTTTTCA